>OZ024742.1:231352037-231449537 GCA_964016885.1 Eledone cirrhosa
ACCCTACCCTCTCTATGATGTATCGCATGAGGTAGAGGTTGTCGTGTATGGACCTGGTCTGGATTGCACACGTTTGGGCTTCCCCTACCAGGTTCTCGATGACAAGCGCCAGCCTTGCTGCTAACACTTTGGCCAAAATCTTTAACTCTGTGTTGAGCAGAGTTGTGGGCCTGAAATTGTTTATCTCATCCCCCTTGTTCTCATCTTTCCTGATCAGCGATACTACGCCTCTGCCTACAGAACTGGGAATCCTCCCGTTCTGCTGCCAGTTGCAGTAGACCGCTTTGAGGACGCCAGAGAAAAAGTCTGGCATACCTATGTAAAACTCATAGGGTAGACCATCTAAACCGGGTGATTTGCGTTTCCCGCAGCGGCCTAGGGCATCTTCTATTTCTCCCGCTGTGATCGGCCTTTCGCAGCTCTCCGCATCCCTGCTCGGGAGTCGCGGTACGCCGTCGAGGTAGGAACTGAAGTCCATCACCTCCCTTGACATACTGCTTTGCTCGAACAGTTGTGAAAAATGCTGCTGGAAGGCCGCGCTCATCTGCTTGGATTCAAGTATAATGCGTCCATCTTTGTCTTGCAAAGACCGAATTGTGGATTTGTTGCCACTTTCTGCCTCTGCCACTCGGGCCCAGCTAACAGCTATGGCTCCCTCGTTTCTTAGAGCACGTGTTCTACTTCTGACAATACAACCTTCATGTTTCACGTTGAAGAACTGGTCTAGTGCCGTTCTCGCCGCTAGCACGTCAGCTGTACTGCCATTCCTAAGTGCCTCTTCTATTTTAGCTACCAGTTCCTTTTCAGTTTTGTTTTTTTTCTAAAGCTACTTCCTTGCTAAATGCTATTGATTCTATTCTAATTGCTCTCTTGAGAGAGCTCCACAACCTGTTGTTAACGATCGCCCCCGTCAACTGGCACTTAACTAAGGTGCTAATCTGTTTACTGTAGGCCTTACGCGCCGGGAGCGACATGTTTAGCTTCCAGTATCCGGGTCCCTGTCTATGTGTTCTATCAAGCTTGACTACGCAGGTGACTAATTTGTGGTCTGAATAGGCAACCATGTGCATTTGTGGACAGCTTAATGTTTCCTTATCATTCTGTCTAATTAAAAATCTATCTAAATACGATCTAGAAGACCCAGTGCCGTTGCTCCACGTCCATAGTGGTACATGTATGTACAGATAGATAGATAGATAGATAGATAGATAGATAGATAGATAGAATGATAGATAGATAGATAGATTTCTTTATTTGCCACAAGGGTGCACAAGAAAAGGGGACAATACAAAGACATATGGAGGCGGTTTTTACATACAGTCGTGTAAAAAAAAATTTTAACATGAAAATATAACAATCGAAATCCCCAATAGTGGGGAGGCGTTACAAATGGGTTGTTTTATACCCCGTACATAGAACAACCCTCAACTCCAGGAGCGTGTTGTGCAAGTGCTCCTTTCTTCTTTTCGCTCTCTTCTTCAACCTACAGGTTTATATACAAAGAAGGCCCAATCACTCGGGTCATTCTCACCACATACATCTTTCAGTAAATTTACTGGGGTGCAGTACCTCTCTCTCCACTCAGATTCTCCTTCTAAAGTGGTACCTAAAGAAGGGAATGAGTTGTTGTCCGGAGAGAAAGGCATCTGCCCTCACTCCTCTCAACCTTGTCTACCATATAACCTCTTTCCCCATACAGAGGAAAACCACCTCTCCTTCGTTTTTAAATGAAGGTGGCAGTTTTATCCTTACTATGGACTCGACAGTCAACTGGATTTGTCCCACACGCGACAGCAGTTGTTCTGCGTAGTTACCACAAGTCGGTTACGCCCGGACAGTGTACAATTGCGTGCAGGACGGTTTCAATGTCCCGCTCCCATCTTGGACATGTCCTCTTTGAAGGATTCCTGCCGGGGCGTCCGTGCCTGTAGATCTTATCGCGCACTGGTAGAGCTCCTCGGTAACACTGCCAGGCCAGGGACCTTTGTAAGTTGTCCATAGGTCCCTGGCGGAAAGTCCTACCGAACAGACTTCTTCGGCGCTCAGTGTTTCTCCGAGCATGTCGTCGCACTTGTATCGTACTATCCTTCTATAGAATTACGAAGTGGAGTCTCCACTGATTGCTGTGCCCGCTTGACAGAGGACTGTGAGCGCCTGAGCGCATTCAATATGCCAGGCGCCCATATTCTTCGGTCTCTGCTTGACCCAGGACTGCAGCTCCGTCAGCGAGTCAAGTTGCGGAAAGGCTTGTCTCACAAATGGGGCCCACACCGGTGGGACGATGAGGAATACCTGGAGATGCCGTAGCCTCAGAGCGTGTTTTCACATCACCAGCCACGGCATTCCTAGCCCTCCATTGGAAGGGTGCTGACAGCAGACGGATCTCCTCCCCAGTGGAGCCTGCTTCTTCCAAAGGAATTGGAAGAGCATGCGTTCCATCTTGGTGAGGTGTTCACGGGGACAAGGCACGACGGTCAAGCGGTAGTAGATGACGGACGCTATGAAAGTGTTAGCCACCTCCACTCGACCTTTCAAGAATAGTTTGCATTCTGCCCATTCTGGGTGAGCGCAAATACCTTGGCCGTGACCTTGTTTCAGTTTTTCTCCACCTGGCGGTCCGGACCGAACCAGACCCCGAGCAATTTCACCGGTCCTTCCGTCCGGCGTCCGACGACGCTGTCAGACGGCATCGGTTT
This sequence comes from Eledone cirrhosa, assembly GCA_964016885.1. Classification (NCBI taxonomy): domain Eukaryota; kingdom Metazoa; phylum Mollusca; class Cephalopoda; order Octopoda; family Eledonidae; genus Eledone; species Eledone cirrhosa. The sequence goes on from OZ024742.1 coordinate 231,354,734, forward strand.
TCCTCTCCACGTTCCGAGTTGCAAACCGACAGACTTGTCCGGGTTGAGTTTTGCTCCTGCAAGCCTTTCGTATTCCTGCAGTAAGTTGCCGATCGCCCTGATTTCCGAGGTTTTCGACACCATTTCTGTCACGTCGTCGGCATAAGCCGACGTCGCTTTTTGCAGTCCCGGTTCCAAAGGGATGCCCTGCAAAAGCTACAACTTCCGCAGAATGGAGGAGAGGGCATCCCTGTCGGATGGAGCGCGTGATTTGGAACGGCTCCGATAAGTAGCCGTTCACCTTGATTGTCGAGCAGATGTTGGTATGCATGGATGTGACCCAGCCTCAGAAGACGGGTCCGAAGCCGGCCGCATTGAGAAACGCTTGCAAATATCGATGGTCGACCCTATCAAACGCCTTAGACTGATCAAGAGACGCGGGAGGCCGTCGAGGTATGAACCGAAGTCCATTGCCTCGTTTGGCGCACCGCTCTGCTCGAACAGTTGCGCAAAGTGCCGTTGAAAGGCCGTGCACATCCGCTTGGAGTCAAGTAGCACGTGTCCGTTTTGGTCTTTCAAAGACCGAATCGTAGACTTTTCGCCTCTGCCACTCTGGCCCAGCTAACAGCTTTTGCTCCTTCGTTTCCTAGATCACGTGATCTACTCCTGACCACGCAGCCTTCGTGTTTCGCATCGAAGAACTGGCCTAGTGCCGTTCTCATTGCTAGCACTCTAGCTGCGTTGCCACTCCTAAGCGCCTCCTCTACCTTGTCTACTAGTTCTCTTTCTGTTTTCTTTTTCTCTAAGCTATGGACTCTACTGTAATTGCTCTCTTGAGAGAGTACCACCATCTATTGTTGACGATGGCTCCCGTCAACTCTTGCTTAACTAATCTACGTATCCATCTACTGTAGGCTTTACGCGTCGGTAACGACATGTTCAGCTTCCAGTATCCGGGTCCTTGTCTATGCGTTCTATCATGGTTGACTATGTAGGGGACTAGTTTGTGGTCTGAATAGGCAACCATGTACATTTTCCTCTCTCTCTAATAAAAAAAAACCTATCTCAATACGATCTAGATGTCCCGCTACGATTTTTCCATGTCCACTGTAGTGCACTCGGGAAATCTAGTCGATACCTATCAGCCAGTTGGAATTGGCCGATTAAATTTTTGAGGCTGTTGCACCCCCTTCTACTGGGACATGTTCCTACATAGTCGCAACGTGTGTCTAGGATACCATTCCAGTCCTCCACTAAAAGCAAGGAGCGAGACGTTCCCAGAAAAGACTCTAGACGCTTAAAGAAGTCTAGCCGCGATTGCCCAGTCGGGGCATAAACGGCCACCAGTCTGAAGGCTCCACCTCCAACAATGTTCACGTCTAGGACTACCAGTCTACCCTCCGAGTCTAAGTGTGTTTCCTGTATTTCGAGGTCCAGGTTTTCCGAAACATGACAGCCACTCCCCCTCCACCTCCTGGCTGACAGAGAGATGCGTAGATCTCAAAGTCATCAAAGATGGGGGTTAGTTGCTGCCTGTTGTGGATCCTGGACTCAGTGATGGCTATCACATCCATACCGTGTGACCTAAGGTCGTTTAAAAGTTGGTCCTGTTTCCAGGGCATCCCTAGGCCTCGCACATTCACACTTCCAACTCGTAGATTAGCCATGTTGGTGGAGAAGAGTTGGCGAAAAAGGACGAAAAGATGCACTTACCTTTTCGTTTCCTGAAGATCGAGTTGTTCAATCTCCATTTGGGTGCTGGTGGGGGTGTTGGGTGGGGGTGGGGAAACATTTTAATAGGACGCGATTTATGGTGGTGGTGGTTTTGGTGTTGGTGTTAGTAAAAGTACTTTTTTGTTGATGTTTGTTCGTAAGAGGGGACAGGGGGCCTTTAAATGCGACGTGCTAGAGCATTTAAAACAATGTGGCCTTCCCACTTCTGCCGAAATGTGAATGTAGTTTGTGTTGATCACTGGTACTCTTTCTGGGATATTGAAAATTCTGTCTGGTTTCATTTGAACTAGAATTTCCAAACTTATGCCATTCCAGGTGTTTCTTGTGGATTTGTGTATCGAAAGGATCGTGTCTTCTTCCTCCTCCAAGAACCCTGCCAGAATTACCAGATATTAGTATTTGGTGGTATGTTTGTAATATTTATTTCCTGAGTAGAGGTCACCGAGTATTTTTGTGCAAGGGCCTCGCTTTTGAAAAGGACCGAAATGCTTCCATATTGCTTAGCCCTTTGTATGAAATCAATATCTGGCATTGCCTCTTTCAAGACCATTTCAATCTCTCCTTGAGTAAAGAAAGCCGGTTTTTTTAATGTATTTGCGATTGTACGAAAAATCATAGTCTCGCGCATTGTGTCAGCCCTAATTTGTGGCGGAGGGGTTATTCTAAATCCCCCCCCCCCCTTTCTTCGAAAGTAATGTATTTTTTTCCTTCACTTATCATTTCTTTTGCATTAGAAATGTCTAAGTTTGTTAAACTTTGTTTGCTCGCTGCTGTTTGTGCGAAAGATGTTGTATGGTCGCTGTCGTTGTTGTTGTTCTCAATTGTTGTTTCATTTGTGGTGGTGGAGTTCATCCCCTGTTCAGTAGTTTTTTGTGTAGCTTGCGTATCCATATTTTTTTCATGAAATTTTTCACGGTCGTTACTGTCAACACAGGTTGTCATAGCGACATTTATAGCAGCAGTCGAGCTGCCGACATTCAATCCAATGCTCCCACTTCCATTCGTGGTGGCAGGCAAAGCTAACGTTTCTTTTCTATCGCTCATTGCTATGCAGTGATTTTCAAACAAAATTTTGATATTTTCCTAATTAAATTTTCGCCCCTGGGAGGCGAAAAATGACATAACCTACCCGCTGACAATTCAGACGGGGATCAATCTACAAAATGGCACATTTTTTAACAGAAAATGTTTGTTTTTGTATGTAAAAAAAGACAAAAACTTACCAGCGAGACTGGCACACGTTTTCCTATCTAATAGATAGATATGCTTCTTAGATAGATAGATAGATAGATAGATAGATAGATAGATAGATAGATAGATAGATAGATAGATAGATAGATAGATAAATAGATAAGTTTCTTTTATTTGCCACTAGGGCATCAAAAGTGGGACAAGTACAAAGGGGGGAGTTTACACAAAAAGGCGTCCTCAATAAGGAGGAGGCAATAACAAAATATAAAAATAAAATAAGATATAACAAAAAATAAAATTTTTAACAAAATCCTCAATAGAGAGGAGGCGCCTTGGGGGGTCGCACACACCCCCGAAAAAAGTGTGCAACCCTTCTCCTCAGGAGCACAGAGAAGGGGTGCTCCCTTGGTCTTTCATCTTCCTCACCTATAGTCTGATGTAGAGTGAAGGCCCATTCACACGGGCCATTCTCGCCACTTTCACCCATCTTTCATAGAAACGGCTGGGGTGCAGCACCTCTCTCTCCATCCTGATCCTTCTTCCGAAATGATATCGGAAGAAACGGACCAGTTGTTGGCCAGAGAGAAAGGTGCCTGACCTCAGTCCTTTCAGACGCGTCCACCATACAACCTCTTTCGCCATGGCTATTACGCACAGAAACACCGCCTCTGCTTCATCTTTGAAGGGGGGAGGCGGCTTGATCATTACAATAGACTCGGTGGTCAACCGGATCGGTCCCACCCTTGACAGCAGTTGTTCGACATAGCCCCACAGATAAATAGATAGATAGATAGATAGATAGATAGATAGATAAATAGATAGATAGATAGATAGATAGATAGATATGTTTCTTTATTAGCCACAGGGGCACAAAAGAAGGGGACAAATATAAAGGGGGAAGTTTATATACAATAAAAACGTGTAAAATATTATCACAAATGTAATTTAAAAATTAGTAGATTTTCCCCAATAGGGGGAGACATTTCATATGGGTAAGACATACCCCCGAAAAAAAAATGTGCAACCCTCATCTCCAGGAGTACGAAGAGTTTGTACTCCTTTCCTCTCCTCCTCTTTTTCCTCAACCTACAGGCTGATATAGAGAGAAGGCCCATTCACTCGGGCCATTCTCGCCACTTTCACCCACCTTTCATAAAACTTGCTGGGGTACAGCACCCTCTCTCCATCCTGATTCTTCTTCCAAAGTGGTATTTGAAAAAAAGAATCAGTTGTTGGCCGGAGAGAAAGGTGTCTGACCTCAGCCCTTTCAACCTTGTCCACCATACAACCTCTTTCGCCATAGCTATCACACAAAGGAAAACCGCCTCTCCTTCGTTTTTGAAGGAGGGTGGCGGTTTGATCATGACAATGGACTCGGTGGTCAACCGGATTGGTCCCACCCGCGACAATAATCGTTCTACATAGCCCCACAGGTCGGTGACACCCGGGCAGTGTATGAATGCGTGCGCGACGGTTTCTTCGTCTCGTACGCACCTCGGACTGATCTTTTTTGCAGGGTCCCTGCCCGGGCGCCCATGTCTGTAGAGCTTGTCTCGAACTGGTAGAGCTCCTCGGTAGCACTGCCAGGCCAGGGACTTTTGGAAGTTGTCCATCGGTCCCGGGCGGAAGGTCCTACCGAACAGACTGGCCAGTTCGTCTTCCTCTACGCCCAGAGTTTCACCGAGCGCGTCGTCGAACTTGCTGCGGATCAACCCTCTATAGAATGATGAAGTGGAGTCCCCACTGATCGCCTGGTTCGTTTGCCAGAGGACTGTGAGCGCCTGAGCACATTCGATGTGCTTGACGCAGGACTGCAGCTCGGTCAGCGAGACGAGTCGTGGGAAGGCTCGCCTCACGAACGGGGCCCACACCGGTTGTCCGGTGAGGAATACGTAGAGATGCCGCAGCCTGAGTGCGTGTTTGCGCATCGTCAGCCACGGCATCCCCAGCCCTCCGTTGGAAGGGCGTTGGCAGCAGATGGATCTTTTCACCAAAGGAGCCCGCCTCTTCCAAAGGAATTTGAAGAGCGCGCGCTCCATTTTGGCGAGCGTTTTTGCTGGACAAGGCACGACGGTCAAGCGGTAGTAGATGGCGGACGCTATAAAAGTGTTCGCCACCTCCGCTCGACCTTTCAAGGATAGTTTGCACTCGGCCCACTTCTGGGTGAGTGCAAACACCTTGGCCGACACCTCGTTCCAGTTCTTCTCTACCTGGAGGTCCGGACCAAACCAGACCCCGAGCAGCTTTACTGGTCCTTCCGTCCAGCGTCCGACGACGCCATCGGAAGGCATCGGTTTGCCTCTCCACGATCCGAGTTGCAAACCGATGGATTTGTCCCGGTTCAGCTTCGCTCCTGTGACACTTTCGTATTCCTTCAGTAAGGTGCCGACTTCCTCGATTTGCGAGGCGCTCGATACCATTACTGTCACGTCGTCGGCGTAGGCCCACGCCGCTTTCCGCAGTCCCGGTTCCAGAGGGATGCCCTGCAATAGCTCCAACTTCCGCAGTAGTGGCTCGAGAGTCAATACGTACAGAAGGGAGGAGAGAGGGCATCCCTGTCGAATGGATCGCGTGATATGGAACGGCTCCGAGAGGTAGCCGTTCACCTTAACCCTTGAGCAGATGTTGCTGTTATGCATTGCAGCAATCCAGCCCCTGAACACGGGTCCGAAGCCTGCCGCCTCGAGCACCGCATCCAGGTAACGATGGTCAACCCTATCGAAAGCCTTAGACTGATCCAAGTTGATCAGGGCCCCACCGAAGCCGGGTTTACACCCTACCCTCTCTATGATGTATCGCATGAGGTGGAGGTTGTCGTGTATGGACCTGATCGGGATTGCGCATGTCTGCGCTTCTCCCACCAAGTTCCCGACGACAAGCGCCAGCCTCTTTGCCAACACCTTGGCCAAAATCTGTAACTCTGTGTTTAGATAGATAGATAGATAGATAGATAGATAGATAGATAGATAGATAGATATCTTTATTTTCCACAAAGACGTATAAAAATGGGACATTAAAAGACGTGACGGCGGGAGTTTTACATAAAATCTTTAACAATAATGAATAACAATTAACTATATATAAAATAAAACAATAGAAATCCCCAATAGGGGGAACTTTACTGCAGGGTTGTTTTCCATCCCGGGGTTGTTTTACACCTACAGGTTTATATACCGAGAAGGCCCATTTACTCGAGTCATGTTCGCTACATTCACCCACCTCTCAGTGAATTTACTGGGGTGTAGCACCTCTCTCTCCACTCTCACCTTCCTTCTGAAGTGATATTTAACCAGTCCTTTTAACCTCGTCCACCATTTTGTGCACCAGGCAGAGGAAAACCACCTCTCCTTCATTCTTAAATGAAGGCGGAGGAGTGATCCTTTTGGTGTTGGTGTTGGTAAGAGTACTTTTTTGTCTTGTTTTTTTTAAGTTTATCTGTAAAGGGCCTTTAAATGCGATGTGCTGGAACATCGAAAGCAGTGCGGCCTCCCACCTTCAGTGGAAATGTTGATGTGGCTGTTATTGTCCACTAGTACTCTTTCTGGAATCTTGGAGATTCTCTCCGGCTTCATTTGTACTAAAAGTTCCAAATTTGTACCAGATCACGTGTGTCTAGTTGATTTTTTTGGTGGAGAGGATGGTGTCCTCCCCTTCCTCTAAATATCCTGCCAAAATCCACCAAATATTGATATTTGCTGGTGTAAATAGATAGATAGATAGATAGATAGATAGATAGATAGATAGATAGATAGATAGATAGATAGACGTGACTGATAGTCGACTAATAATTGTTTCTACTTTTGGCACAAGGCCAGCAATTATCCTAGTGTATTACTGGTACTTTATTTTATCGCCGAGGTTAACTTTACCTTTCATCCTTACGGGGTCGATAAGATAGTCGAGTAATAACAATGGTTTCTACATTTGGCACAAGGCCAGCAATTTGAAGGGAAAGGGAAAATTAACCAAATAGACTCCAGTGCGTATTGGCGCTTTATTTTATCGACCCCGAAAGGATAAAAGATAAAGTTAACCACGGCAGGATTTAAACTCAGAATGTAAAGGGGCGAAACTATACGTCACAAAGCATGTTTTCCGGCGCTCTACCGATACCACCAAACAACCGCTCTTGATTTCTAATTTAGACACGAAGCCTGCAATTTCGAGAGGAAGAGAAAGTCGATTATATCGACCCCAGATCTGGCTGGTAATTTATATGTTCCGGCTCTCGGCCTTTTGAGTTCAAATCACGTCGATGTCAACTTTGCCATTCATCCTTTCGGAGTCGATAAATAAAGTACCACTCCAGTGCTGAGACTGAGTCTCTCTCTCTCTCTCTCTCTCTCTCTATATATATATATATATATATATATATATATATATATATATATATATATATATATATATATATATATATATATATATATACATGTGTGTGTAATCATTAATTAACATGAACTTTCTCTCTCTCTGGAAGAAATCTGGAGTGATCGGATCTGGAATTAGATAGATTCAGTCACGTTTTAAATACCCAAGACACGCCCTGCGTCAGGACGTCGCTCCTACGACTCCATCAGCAGTTAAGTGTCCTTTCTTTCATGTCTGTGTCCACCTGCTTCACAGTTCTAGATCAACATCAACCATCACCTCCCTCACCAGTCATGTAAAGTCCACAAGAACTATGGACAAACCTCTCTCTACTTGTATTAAATAAATGTTTTCCTGTTGATTAAACCTCGAGTGATATCAAATGATCTTGTGTTTTCATCAAATACAACTCCATCTACTTTAGCATCTGTGTATTTATTTATTTTTTAGGAAAAACTAATTTTCAATTATTGAAAATTTCACGTGAAAAGGAATTTAACAGATATTTTCCTAAAAATAATAGAAATTTAAACAAAACAAATCATTTTTCAAAAGAAAAAAAAAATGTTTCACCATGAATTTCAAAATTAATTTATTTCATTTTATTTTCCTTTGCTTTCCTTTAATATTTTCATTCCACTAGGATGATCTCAATTTTTATCATCTCATATCATGTATTCATATATATATATATGAATACATAATATGAATATATATATATATATATATATATATATATATATATATATATATATATATATATATATATATATATATATATATATGCACGGTTTGTCTTGTTCCAGTGTAAATTTAACGCGATATCCAATGACCAATAGTCGATTGGTTAGTTTGTTTAACCCTTTCGTTACAATATTTCTAGGTAGCGAATTGAGTTGTTAAAACATCGAATAAAATGTTTTGCGGTATTTGTTCCGGCTGTTTACGCTCTCCTCGTCTCGCACTCGGTCGCACCAGGACACACGAAGAATCATTCGCAGACACCGCTGGTGGAAAGCGTTCAGCCGTCTCTCTATCTTTGCCGTGCTCTTCCATCTTTCGCTCTCGTAAAGCACTGTCAGCAGCACAAGCTCTTGTACAGGCGCAGCCTGATGCATGTACAGGCGCAGCTTGATGTAGATGCATTAAAACGATCAGACTGGGCGCATCTGCTGGAAAACTGCGGCTCCTTTACCAATCCGACAGTTGATGTCAAGCTCTGCATCGCTAATGCTTGCTAGGATGCCGACTCGTGGACGCTGCATGGGGTGGTCACGGAGCGCCGGTTACACCTGACTGGCCATATTCTGCACCTGCCTAACGAACGACACTCGAAAACGGCGATAAACTGGGCTCTACCTGGCGGCAAACGGAAGCGGGGTTGTCCCAGGATCACCTGGCGACGAACGTTCCAAAAAGACCTGATGGCAGTCAACATCACTTGACACAGACGCGAAAAAGCCGCCGCTGATCGTCATCGTTGGCGACTATTTACTACTCGATGTGCCGAAAGGTGCGGAAAACCCTAAGGTTAAGACTAAGAGGTTGTGCGCTTTAATTTCAAGTCCCACCAAGATGAAGTTTTCATTTAATCCTTCTATGGTCGATGAAAAAAATGTACCAGTCCAGTACTAGGTCGATTCTTATTCTATATCTCTTTCTCGCATACTCTCTCTCATTCGCCCCCACCTTCTCTATGTTTAGCCCTGGAGAAGAGATGGACGTCGCCAGGTTTAAATGCAGAAGGCGGTAATCCTACAACTTCATCAGATATATGGGTCAATACATACATACCATATTCATAATGAAAGACACTATCTATGTTTTTCACGTAATTTTCAAAATAATTAACAATTTCAACGGATTAACCGGCAGTGAATTACTTGAGTCATTACAAAATAAAATGACAAAAAGTCCTCCTACGTTAATGTTCACTTGAAAAATTCCAACAGTCGAATAATAGGTTTTCGGTTTTCTCCCAAATTGTAACAACAGAATAGTGAAATTGTATTGATACAGTGGCGACAGATTCGATTAAAACCGTTCGTTCGCAAGACTTACTGAAGAGAATGTTAGAAAGATTCAGAACGAACAAATTTGTTGAAATTATTTAAAAGTGTCTTATAATTGCTAAATCTAGAAAACCAAGCAACGAAGTAAAGGGTCCTAGTTTTGTCATGACCTCCTTCAACATCTCCAGAACAGGTATGAAGAACTCACAAGTCTTCGTAACAAATAGTTTAGTCCAGATCTTAGACTCATTCTCTTATATACACATATATACACCAACTCCGAACACAAAAGAACCAAACTCCCACTGTCAATGCCTCCGTCTCTCCCACTCTCCCCATCTCTCACTATTGTGAGCAATGGGGACCCACGTGCTGGCCGCCCCGCGGACCCGGCGGACTAAATATAGAAGGCGTTTCCCCGGAGGATGGTGACGGGGACGCGCTGGAAGAACAATTCCAGCTTGCGAGGTTCACCTGCGGGTAGCCAACTCTATGCCAATGGTGGTGAACAGGGTGGTAGCCCTAGGTCCAAGGACACCAGAAGTCTCCATATTATTATTATTTGGATTGGCAGTATCGGTAGAGCTTTGGACAAAACATTTTGTGATATTTAGTTACGACTTTCTATGTTTTCAATTCAAATCCTGCCGAGATCAACTTCGCTTTTCATCTTTCGCTATAATAAAGTACTAGTTACGTATTGGGGTCGATATAATTCACTTTTCTGTCCACCAAAATTGCTGACGTTGTGTCAAAATTTGAATGCATTTGGTTTGGCAGTATCGGTAGAGCGCCAGACACCGTGCTTTGCAGCATAGAGTTATGGCCCTTTACGGTCTGAGTTCAAATCCCGCCGAGGTTCGCTTTGCCTTTCATCCTTACGAGGTCTATAAAATAAAGTACCAGTAATGCACTGGGATAATTGCTGGCCTTGTGCCAAAAGTAGAAACATTATTACTATGAAATGGTCGTATCGGTAGAGCGTCAGATAATATGCTTTATGGCATGGAGTTACGACCCTTTGCGTTGTGAGTTCAAACACCACCGAGGTCGGCTTTGCCTTTCATCCTTATGGGGTGAATAAAATAAAGTACCAGATTTAATCGACTTTCCTCTCCCCAAATGTTGTAGGTTTTGTGTCTAAATCAGAAAACATTATTGTTATAAAAATGTTATCAACACCAACAATCAACAGCAGCAGCAGAATCAGCTGTAGAAGCTGGTGGTGGTATGGAGACATTTAGTCTTTTACGTTCAAGTCTGATATTTATTCATTGGTTTTTAACAAGGAAAAAAGATCGTCTCTGGTTGTAGAAGTAGCCTGCCCCTTTAACACAAGACTGCAAGAAAAGGAGAAGGAAAAAAATTAAGCGAAAAAAATTACCAGGATTTAAAGTGTGAATTAAAAGAAAGTCGTTCCGGTTGTCATAGGAGCACTAGGTATTATCTCGAAGAGTTTTCAAGGATGGTTAATCCAGTCCCCTTTTTTTGAACACTTCAAAAGGCATGCTTTCGTATTTCAGTACTATGGCATTCTTTAAGTAGGCATATAGGTCATTAATACATACAACACTCAAAAGGAGACCAAAAACAGATCCCTAATGTACACCAGATGTCATCTCATAGGGTAAAGAATGCTGTCCTAGAATTGTGACTACCTCTTTTCGACTGAGAATGAAGGACTTCAACCAGTTATAAAGATCATCTTTCACCCATTGTGGAGAGTTTTACCATAAGTCTTTTGTGTGACACAGAATTAAAAGCTTTAGCAAAATCACGGTAAATAACATCCACCCATGAGCCACCATCAGTGATTCGGGTAATGTCTTCAAGAAACTCGATGAGTTAATCGCAGCAGCTGGAGTTATGGATAAATCCAAAGTGCGAGGCCCGGATATGACTGTGAGAATTCCAGATGTTCCAGAGAGTTTCTCTGACACAGGACTCCATCAGTTTGACGATGCAGCTAGTAAGATTGACTGGACGATAGTTGACAGGCGACGTGCGATCACCCTTTTTGAACAGAGGAATGACACTGGCGGTTTTCCACTGCTCTGACGTAACACCATTGTTAAGGCAGAATTAAAAGAAGAGTGAAAGCTGGTGCAAAATAAAGTACCCACCACGTTTGAGAAGCAGGTACGTAACACCATCAAGACCAAGAGAGGCATAGTTGCGCTTATTCTTAAGGTGACGTCGCAGCATTGCAGGTGTAAATTCTATGGTTGTTATAGACTTTGATGTCAGAAGTGATGGAGATGGTGCGTTTTGGTTTTCAACAGTAAAAATGCCTGCATAGCATTCAGCAATGAGTTCTGCGCATTCTTTGGCATTGTCAGTAATACGGCTTGAGTGGGGGTTGCGATGAGGACCAACTGGAGAGTGAGGCCTCTGCTTTGAATGTACATATTTCCAGAACACCTTACTGTCAGGGCTGGTTGCTATACACTGTTCAAATTCAAGCACTGCTCTTTTTGTCACCTGCTTGAGATGGTTCTATTGTGCTTTTTCCATAAACCTCTGGTTTATGTAGTCGGTATTGCCGTTCAGCATTACGATGTTCTTTCCTGGCAAGTCAAACTGCTGCAGTCACCCAAATTGCACTTTTGGAATGTTTTTGTACTTACGTGGTACTGATGCTTCACATGCTGTCCATATTGAATTCGGGATGTTCTGAAGTATAGTTTCATATTACCAGAGTCGTAAAATTCAAGCCAATTTGGACATTGTAACTCAGTGCAGTAAGAATTCCAGTCTGCGTTATTCCAGTCAAAGCGAGCAGTTTGGAGATGGTTGTGCTTTTTGTTACTGCCCATAAGAGACAGATTGGCAATGATCAGAGTCACCTAAAGGTTCCTCAGTGGTAACACTAGTAACCGTTTCAGGAGTAGTGGTAAAGAGCAGATCCAAAGTGTTGTTACCTCTTGTGGGGAAGGTGACTAATTGAAACCAATTCGAGTCCAGCACTAGCTCAAGGAAATCATTTGCACTTTGCAGCCAACGAAAGGTTTCCTAGTCAATCTCACAAACAAACGAAACGTATATAAACTATGAGGGGAGACAACTCCACCTTTGCTTAATTTATATCATGTTAGTATGATTGAGCAGATCTATAATTAAAGTTGTTCCAGCCGTGGCGATCATGTTTATATATGTGTGTGTGTGTGTGTGTGTGTGTGTGTGTGTGTGTGTGTGTGTGTGTGTGTGTGTGTGTGTGTGTGTGTGTGTGACTAAACTGCTGCTGAATATGGTCTTTGTTGTTGTAAGACAGTAGAAAGCGATATTTGGCTGCTTTTTCTACCAGGTCAAGCAACCAGGTAAGAGACTCCCTTGTTAATACGTAATGATTATTTTACAGGGTGATGTTGGTTGTTTTACCAGGTGTTGGGTACAATTGATGGAGTGAATTGATATAACTGGAGGTCTTTCTGAAGGTATTAAATTATGTCAGGGACTTTTAACGTGTGACACCGGTGTTATTCGGGAGAAGGCAACATTGTCAACGACACCACGTACCTGCTATCTTAATTATAACTTTAATTAATCTAATTATATCTATGTAGCAACTATCTGATGTTAAGGGAAAAGTTAATATTTTGTAGATAACAGAGTGAGTTACATGTTTCAGGATAGGTGTTCCATCACCTACATGATTAAATATTTCATTTCATGAGAAACTACGCTACATCGTGAATTGGTTGTTCCACATTTTACAGGACAGTGAGAAATAGGTTTAAATCACCAACATCTGAAACAATTAGCTTTCCTTGTCTTTCTTGACTTTACACTTGGACTTGAAATATAAAGTACGTATTATTTGTATTGTAAACACAGCAGATATTGTGTACTTTTTTCTACACTCCGTGGTGAACAATCCGGATTTATTAAGACACAAACATACATAGACATAACACAACGAACTACACACAATCATTTTTTTTATCTCGACATCAGTCTTACACTAATATCTATTCTGAACTTTTAAGAATTGTTCAAGAATTAATATGGAGGACGTTAAACACTTTGACATTTCTAACGCAGCTGTTTCTACCAATATAGATACACAGACATACAGTGATGAGAAACCTTTACCTAGTGAAACATGTACTGAACAAGGATCATTACACAGAAATATTTTCGAATATAGCTGTGAGATTTGTAAGAATACTTTCTCATCAGAAGATGAATTATCCACACACAAACACATACATATTAAAGACAAACCCTATCACTGTGAAATATGTGGGAAATCTTTTGCCACTAAAAGTAATTTAACTGTACACAAAAGAACACACACTGGGGAGAAACCCTATCATTGTGAAATATGTGGGAAATCTTTCTCTGAAAGTTTTAGTGTTGTAGTTCACAAAAGAACACACACTGGAGAAAAACCTTTCAAATGTGAAATATGTGGGAAATCTTTCGCTTGGAATGCAAATCTTGTTAGACATATACGTAGCCATACTGGAGAGAAACCTTTCCATTGTGATATATGTGGGAAATCTTTCAGCGAGAGAAGTAAGCTTGTTGGTCATATACGTAGTCACACAGGAGAAAAACCTTTCCACTGCAAAATATGTGGGAAAACTTTCACTGAAAATGCAAGTCTTCTAGTTCACAAACGAACTCACACTGGAGAAAAACCGTATCATTGTGAAATATGTGGGAAATCTTTTGACAATAGCAGTAATATGATTAAACACAAAAGAACACACACAGGAGAAAAACCCTATCATTGTGAAATATGTGGGAAATCTTTCACTGAAAATGTTAGTCTTGTAGTTCACAAAAGAACACATAGTGGAGAAAAACCTTTCAAATGTGAAATATGTGAGAAATCCTTTGCCACTAACAGTCATTTAACTGTACACAAAAGAAAACATACTGGAGAGAAACCTTTCCACTGTGAAATATGTGCAAAATCCTTTGCCACTAACAGTGAATTAACTGTCCACAAAAGAAAACATACTGGAGAGAAACCTTTCCACTGTGAAATATGTGGAAAATTTTTTGCCACTAACAATAATTTAACTGTACACAAAAAAATACACGCCGGAGAAAAAACCCTTCAAATGTAAAATGTATGGGAAATCTTTTACACAAAACTCTGACCTGGTTGACCATGTATGCAGCCACACTGGTAAAAACCCTTTTGTAACTGATATAGACACAAACAAATATTTATGCATGTAGCAGAATGTGTGACTGTAAGACAGACCCTCGCCCCCAGCTTGTCTGGAAAGTTTGAAGACCCACTTTAGTACTGACTTGGTCTATGTAGACCTACCTGTTCAACCCTTGTTAGCAGGGAAAGTGGGCATTAAACAATGAAGATTATAATCACAAACACACACACTTGAGGGAAACTTTTTAAGTGTAAAATGTGAAACATCTTTCCTTTTACAAATCTAAACCTATTGTCCACCAACATTGTGAGGGAACTCTTAGTTGTTCTATAAACTCCAAACATTGCTTGTCATTTTTGTAATGATATTTTTAGTTGGAATTAAATTTTTGTTCATATCTGATTCTTGTCTTCTTGAATTCATTCTTAATCATCATCATCATTGTTAATATCTATCTTCCACGCTAGCATGGGTTAGATGGGAATTGTCCCACTTGAGGTAAGATTGATCAGGTGACCGTGTCTCACTCATATAGGACTGTATCTGGCAGGGTTTCTATGGCTGGATGCCCTTCCTAACACCAACCACATTTACAGTGTGGACTGGGAGCCTTTTTACTGTGTCTCCTACATGACCACTTTACAGCATGGAGTAGGTGCTTTTTGTTGTGACACCTACACAACCACTTTTGTTTGAACTGGATTTTGTGTGGTACCAACATAACTTTACAGAGAAAGGGTCGTGGGAGTGGGAAGATGAAGCAGGGGTAGTGGGTTGGGGTGTATATTTGGTTAAGAGTAAAAACCTACTGCTATGCTGCTGGTTAAAATATTTATTAATCATGTATGAGTGCATAGCTCGGAGATCAGAGAGTCACTCCAGGTAGAGCCGCTACTTCTCTGAATTGAGAGATCACAGCTCTGATATTGTGGGCATGGGGTTAGAATGTCTCAGGGAAGAATCGCTCGACAGATTTTACAGGCAAAAACCAACTGGCAGGAGACCCAAAGGTAGACTCTGAGCAAGATGGTTGGATAACATCCATGAACTTCGCTGGTCTCGGTTAAAGATCCAGCTGGATCAGTTGGTGACGGTTGCTTCTGACAGGATGGAGTGTTTCAGGAGTCTGCGCCCACACCCCCTCAGGAATAAATGAACGAAGAAGAAGATACATCCACTGTTCCATGCTTGTATAGATTTAAAGGGTCATTTTCAGCATCTCTCCCCTTGCCACATTCCTTCATCACCTTCACTGTGAGTTTCATTCATTTGAGATCAGCTCTCACTAACTCTGCCCAGGTCTTCCTACTGCAACTTCCTTCCACTGGGATTTCCTTGCACTTTTTCACCCAGCAATCATCATTCATACACATCACAAGTCTATACCAGTGCAGTATTCTCTCTTGTGCAAGCTCTACCATCTCCTCACATTAACATTGCACATCCATCAAAACATCTCCTGCCTACACATATCCTCTACAGTCATTGCCCATGTCTCACTACCATGCAGCATTGCACTTTGCACACGGGCGTCATACAGCTCTCCTTTCATACATAGGGAGAAACCTTTCATTGTCAACAGAAGTAGTAGCTTCCTAAACTTCTTCCATCCTGTCCTTATTCTAGCTACTATGCTCTCAGAGAAACCTCCTCCACTGCTAATAAGATCATCTAGGTAGCAGAAGCTATCAACCACTTCTATGGATACTTCCTGGGATTGGAAAAGGTTTATATCACTGGCACTCTTACTATCAATTGTCCCTAGATATCTCCTACATACAAATTCTTCCTTTCCTTGTAGTGTGTCTGCTATCTCATTTTTTCTCTTGTGTACCCAAGATTTACATTATATTTACATTATATAGAGTTTATGCCTACTCTTTTTCTACATATTGAGCAAGGCCACTTCTCAGATGAGATCAGTACTCTTCTTTCCTACTTATTAACGCTTTACTTTTTTTGCTATGTTCATTCTTTTCTAGTCCTTTTGATTCTAGGTTCTTTTTCCATAGCAGGAATATATTTTCTAGTTCTACTATGAGGACCAGATCATCAGCAAACAGAAGTTCCCATGGAGAACTATGATAAACGGAAGTGGGTTAAGAACTGAACCCTGATGAACTCCTACCTGTACCTTGAACTCTTCACTAAACTTACTTCCTACTCTTATTTTACTCACAACTTCTCTGTACATGGCTTCCACGGTATTAGAAGCTCCTCTTCTACACATAGTTTCTTTAAGGACCATCAGATGACATATCATGGTTCTCTGTCAGTCTTTAATTGATATCGCCTGCAATAAAAACATAAGTGACTGATTTCCTGGCAACAGCTCTGAAAATATCGAAAAGCTGTGTGTCTTGATGGTAATTTGGGGAACGGTAAACAACTCCAAGTAGAAGTGCTGACATGGTCATGCATATATCACAGAAAAATACTTCTTGTTGTGATTGGTTCAAATCATGGCAAGGAATTGCTGAAAAGTTTGAACGAACGTAGAACATCACACCGCCACATGATGATTAATGCAGTCTTTGAGAAACAAGTTGTAGCCAGCTATGCTAAAAACCCCACCACAGAGTAAAGAATGCGCCTGTGTTTCCGTGACTGTAATGAAATCGGGTGATACTTTTGATGTAAGAATCAAAAGGATGTATCTTGTTGCATAGACTATGAGCATTTAAGGACAACAATTTGTATCTGGATATATATATAGGGGGTGGCAGATTGTTTATCGTGACTGTGTAGTTAAGGAGTTCGCTTCGCAACCACGTGGTTCTGGGTTCAATCCTGATGCGCAACACTTTGGGTTTCTGCTATTATAATTTCGCGTTGACCAATGGCATGTGAGTGGAATTTGGTAGGCGGAAACTGCAAAAAACCGTCCCATATATACAATATATATACATATGCATGTGTGTGTGTGTGTATATATTGAATAATATACAATATATATTTATATGTATATCGCTATGTCCGAGCTCCAATACAAATATATTCCCCCTTTCTCTCTGTACGTACATACATACATACAGACAAAGAGAGTGGGCTCCTGTGCGGTTGCCGTCTACCAAATTTCATTCAGAAGGCATTGGTCAATCAGAAGTTATTGTAGAATAACTTGCCCAAGGTGCCACGCAGCGGAACTGAACCACTGAATCCGAAAATTATTTATTCCGCGGTGAGCCATTCCAATGGTCAATAAAGAAATCATATCATTGTTATTCTGGAAAATCGACTACATTTGAATAATGAGAAAGAGAGAAGCAAATGTAGATAGATAGATAGATATGTTTCTTTATTATTTGCCTTTCATCCTTACGGGGTCGATAAAATAAAGTACCAGTAATGCACTGCGTATTTGCTGGCCTTGTGCCTAAAGTAGAAACAATTATTTATTTATTTATTTATTTATTTATTATAGATATATTTCTGATAGACAGATAGAAGCGCGGATGCTTCTGTTCAGCAAATATATATCAATGGAGATAACTTTGTTAACATGGCATTTTTAACAGTTTGCTCCCTTTGGAATTTGTTAAGCCGTTCGTTTCAAATTTACGTTAAATTAATGTCCGACAACCTTTTTTGAATAATTAGTTTGAAAGATGCATATTTGTATGTATATATATATATATATATGTATGTATATATATATATATACATAGATATATATGTATATATATATACACACACATATATAGTCACTCCTCGTTTAACGACCGTTTCGTTTAACGATCGCTCCTATTTACGACCATTGTACGACTGCCAACACTACACCTCGTTTGTACGAGAAAACTTTATATCTTCAATTAAAATAAAATAGAATTGTAATGCCTGCCAAAAGAAAATGTATTATTTCTTCCGAAGGAGGTGGTAAGAAGCAAAGGAAATCTATAGACCTCGAGATGAAAATGAAAATTATCAATGATTACAATGCCGGAAAGAAAGTGAAGACGATAGCATGCGATGAAGGCCTGGCCCGTTCTACCGTATCTACTATTCTAAAGGACAAGGAGAGGATCACAGAAGCGGCAAAAACATCGACGGGATGTAAAGCTATAATAACAAGACAACGAAAAGGCCTCATACATAAGATGGAGAAATTCCTGGCGGTGTGGTTCGATGATCAGATACAAAATAGAATGCCGATGAGCCTTGCAATTATTCAAGCTAAGGCACGGAGTATTTTTGAAGGGCTGAAACAACATGAAGGGGAACAATGTAAAGAAACATTTACTGCGAGTCATGGCTGGTTCCAGCGGTTTCGACGCAGGTTCAATCTTTACAATAGACATATTATTGATGAAACACCGCATCACTTCCGCGAAGAATTAGTAAGAGCGGAGTTATTAGATAGACCAGAACCTGAGGAAGTACACAAAAAGTTCACTGTAAAGGGATTAGCCAGTGTGTTCGCTAAAGTGAATACGATTTTGTTGGAACTAGAGAGTATGGACCCGAACGTTGAACGTTTTATGATATTCCAAAGCCAAATGAACGAAATATTAGAGTGTTATCGTAAAATATATGAAGAAGAAAAAGAAATATCAAAACAAACCACAATAACGAAATACTTCAAGAAAACTATTTCCTTAACAGGCCACCTTCCTAAACCAGGTCCATCTACAGTTGCCGATTACCCAAGATGATCTTTGATGAATAAGAATAACGTTTTTGTGTACATATTATTTTATTTATATTACTAGTTTCAGTCATTAGACTACGGTTATTCTGAAACACTGCCACAAAGGGATTTAGTCAATCCCAGTCATAAGTCCGGTACTTATTTCATCGTTCACTTTTTTATTGAACCGCTAAATTATGGGACATAAACAAACACGGACGCGCGCGCCTGCAACTTATTTCCTCCTTACAAACTTTTCTATCCCCGCCAACCATCTTCCTTTAATCTGCTCTGTCTTATACTCTGCCACACACTAAACTACTTCCTTTATCCTATGACACATACTCGTTAATACATACATATCACAGTTAGATACTTTTCACATACACATTATGAACTTCAACATACATCCACACATCTCACGGACATACGTTAATTCTTTTTGTCTTTATTGGACCTTTTTTCTGTTTCTCCATTGTCATCCTGTCTCTATTTTGTACTCCTGAAGAAGGGCCTAAGCCCGACACGTCGAACTTTGTTTCCTCTTTCCGAGTGAAACTAATAAGGCTTTTTGTATCTCTCTTTGTCTCCTTGAACTATATATTATAAAGAAAACGAAAAATCAGTGATGCATCTGGACTTAGTTTATTTCGTGTTACAAATGTTTCGCCGGCATGTAGCTCGAGTCATGGTCCTTGTATGGATCTTTGCTCCGGATGTAAGAACCTGCAGAAGTAGAATCAGCCAGATCCATACAAGGATCATGACTCGAGCTACATGCCGGCGAAACATTTGTAACACGAAATAAACTAAGACCAGATGCATCACTGATTTTTCGTTTTCTTTATATCTACACTCTACTCTGATGAATATCGAGTGCTAATTTTGGCATACCGCCTATGGAAGCACCATAGCTACCACTATACACAACTATATATATAAGTATATATATATACACACATACTTATATATATATATATATATATATATGTATCATCATCATCATCATTTTACGTCCGCTTTTCCCTGCTTACAAGGGTGGGACGGGAACTGATTCTGGCTTGATTTCTACAGCTGGATGCCCTTCCTAACACCAACCTCATTTACAGTGTGGGCTGGGTGCTTTTTTGCCGTGGCACCTCCACAACCTCTTTGCTGTGGAATGATAGGGACCACAGTCCTATCATCTCATTTCTACAGCAGAGTAAACTGGAGCAATGTGAAATAAAGTGTCTTGCTCAAGGAAACAACACATCACCCGGTCTGAGAATTGAACTCACAACCTTTCGATTGCAAGCCCAATGCTCTAACCACTAAGCCATGTGCCTACATAATATATATATATATAGAGAGAGAGAGAAATAATTGTTTCTACGTTTGGCACAAGGCCAGCAATTACTCAGTGCATTACTGGTACTTTATTTTATTGACCCCGTAAGGATGAAAGGCAAAGCTAACCTCGGCGAGATTTGAACTCAGAATGGCAAGGGACGTAACTCTATACGTCAAAGCATCGCGTCCGACCCTCTACCGATACTGCCAAATAATAAATTTGAAGACTAAAGTCCGAAGAGGGCTCGATAAGGCTAAATATATATCAAATATATAAGAACCGTAGAGCAAATATTTATTAAAATAACAAATTAAAGTTTAAGCAAAGAATCGCTACTTTCACTCTTAACGGGATCTTCAGAAAATCCCGTTAAGGGTGAAAGCAGCGATTTTTTGCTTAAACTTTAATGTTATTTTAATAAATATATATATATATATGTGTGTGAAGGCACATGGCTTAGTGGTTAGAGCATTGGGCTTGCAATCGAAAGGTTGTCAATTCTCGGACCGGGTGATGTGTTGTTTCCTTGATCAAGACACTTTATTTCACATTGCTCCAGTTTACTCAGCTGTAGAAATGAGATGATAGGACTAGAGTCCCTATCATTCTACTGCAAAGAGGTCGTGGAGGTGCCACGGCAAAAAAGCACCCAGCCCACACTGTAAAGTGGACGTGTAGGCGCCACGGAAAAAAAAGCACCCAGCACTCACTGTAAATGAGGTTGGTGTTAAGAAGGGCATCCAGCTGTAGAAATCAACCCAGAATCAGTTCCCGTATGAGCAAGACAAAGTCAGTCGACCGGACACTGCCCACAACAGAACCCAGAACCTGTCTAACCCATGCTAGCGTGGAAGAACGGACGTAAAACGGTGATGATGATATATATAACTATATATATATATATATATCATCTTTCATCATTTCATTTTACGTCCGTTTTATTGGGTGGGACGGGAACTGATTCTGGGTTAATTTCTACAGCTGGATGCCCTTCCTAACACCAACCTCATTTACAGTGAGTGCTGGGTGCTTTTTTTCTGTGGCACCTCCACTATATATAACTATATAGATATATATAGTAACTCCAAGTTACACTCCCTGGATGGATATATATATATATATATATATATATATATATATATATATAGCCGTTTCAACAGCTATTTCTGGAGTCCAGAAATAGCTGTCGAAACGGCTTGAGCTCTGCCGTTGGGGTCTTGAACATTTTTCTATTACCCACTCTACTACCCCAAGTATTGAGTACTCTGGTGCGTTATGGTCCATCTGGTTCCTTACCACACTTCCTTCGTGATATATATATTATTACTATATATATATACCAAATTTCACTCAATGCATTCGTCAAGTCGAGGTTTACATTAAAAGACACTTACTTGCTCTAGCTGACCCGTACCTGGGCTGAACCCGAATCTACGTGTTTGCGAAGGGAACTCCTTAATGACACAACCATGCCTCGCTTTTTACACACGTTTATCTTATGTACTATTTTTATTATTTCATTTATCTATGTTCTTTTTCCATTTTTGTTTCAAAATGGTTTTAATGTTTGTAAAGTTTTTACAAAATAAAACAAATTTACAGTTTCTAATTCACTGTTTCTATTAGACAATTATGAATTTTTTTATTCACATACTATTGGATCCCAAATAATAGGGGAGTGGGTTGGACAGTTGTTTAAATTCTTCATTGCAGTTGAATATGGTGGGTATTAAAGCGCATACCCCTGGTCTGGTGGGAGCACTCAGCTTCGGATAGTAAGAGAGTGGGGTGACAACAGTATGGGAGGTACATGAGGGTGAGGAACTAGTGGAAATGGAGGGGATGTGGTGGTTAGGTATAGCATGTGCGTAGACTGGAGGTGAGAGGAAGTCGTAGGTGACTGGATAATAGGGTTAGGGCTGGAGGTGAGATGGGTGTGGATGTTAACGGCAAACGGAGCGGAATGTGTCAAGTCCTTGTTTCATGACTGAGATGAGAAAATTGAAGATGGGGTGATTGAGGTGGAGGATGAACTGGGCAATGGATTGTGCAAGGAAGGGGTAGTAAATTGAGGAGAGAAGAAGGTAGGCTTTATGGAGATCTCAGTGGAGAGAATGAATTTGAAAGAGTGGAACGGAGAGTCATCTGCATGAGATGACAAGAGAAGCAGGTAAGGATAGGTTCAGTGGTGGGAACTAAGGTAGAAGCCTCAGGGAATGAGATGGTGGTACAGACATCTACTGAGGAATGTGACGTGACTGACATAGCGGGTTTTGGTAAAAAAAAGAGTTTGGAGATATGCAAGGGGGATTGTATGTAAAGGTGGTGAAAGCGTTTAAAGGTGGAATTGAGCTGGTGGAGGAAGGATTTGGGATTTGGGCATGATTGAGAGATGAGTGTGGAGAAGCAATGGGAACAGACTAGCAGTACGGCAGAGGAAAAGACATGAGGTGGTGGAGAGAAGAGGCAAAAATACAAGGGTGGACAGTAGAGTAAGATGAGGAAGCAAACAAGGAGTACCAGTGTGAGAGAGAAAAAATAGAATGGTGAGAAGTTGACTAATTGGAAGAGGAAAAGTGGTAGTGAATCGTGGTATATTGGTATAAGGCATAAAGCAATCAGAAAATCCAGTGATCCAAAAAGATATCCAAGTGGAAGTTCAGGTAGAGTCCAGGTAAAAATCCAGTTCCAGGGAAAAAAATCAAATGTAGGAATCCAACGAATTTAAAGGTCCATGTAAACGTACATATATATATACATATACATATTTATATATGGCGTTAGGAAGGGCATATAGTCGTAGAAAACCAGCCAGAAACATTCCTATACGAGTGAAACACAGTCACTCGACCCAAATTGCCTCTAATGGGACAAACCCGTCTAACCCATGCTAGCGTAGAAGATAGACGTTAATCGATGATGACGATATACATATATATATACATATGCAAAAGGCAAACAGAAATAACAAAGCAAACTACACAGTACAATTGAAGAAATATATTATTGGTTTTACACTTGATGTAGGTCTTAATATTTCAGAGACTAGTTCTTCATCAGAAAATAGAATGAGAAATTAAAGAAATAGAAAGATAGAGAGAGTGGGCAGTGACAGAAATGGAAAAAAAAAAAACAGGTCTATTCAAGTCACCATCTCTTGGAAAACTTAATTCTGGCATTGTTGTATAAGAAAATCAGCTGGTGGAGATGCTGTGCTGTAAAGGACCTGTCCAACCTATGCAAGCAATAAAAAAAAATATTTAAAAAAAAAAAAAAAAAAAAAAAAAAAAAAAAATGGACATAAAATGGTGATGTTTTCCCCTGCTTTATGAGAAAAGAAGAGTTACCTTGATTTTGTGTTGAGATATCAGCTGTTGTTAGATCAAATGATCAGATTCTGTGCCTCACTTTTACAAAACCTAATAGAATTGCTGTTGTACATGACAGTACAATACGTCATCTTTATCATCACCATTGTTGTTTCTATGTCCACTTTTCCATGCTAGCATTGGTTAGACAAGGCTTTTTGAGACACCACATATTTCTCCAGTATATTAATGGGGTTATATTTTACACTGGTTTCTAAGATTTAAAAAAGAAATTATCTTGATTTTCTCTGCATTGAAGTGTAGTAGACCAGACAATGAGGATATCATACAGATCAGATGACTTAGCAGCCAAAGAGCCTCAGTTGCTGGATACTGCTCAGGTAGATAAATAAGGTATACCAGTCTCTCCTCCTCCCATTAGCACACCAACCCTGCACTAACTACTATACTCAATCTTCCCTCCCCAAAAGGTTGAATTCTCTCCCTGCTTGTCTTTCTTACATGCACTGATTTGGAAATTTAAGCAAAACACCATTAGCATGAACTTCACCAATTTCAGAGGGTTTGTGAAGGCTATGGACACAGCCCATTCCTCCAGATCAAGAAGAGTAAAAAATTCTACTTATATACCTCAAAATTTCCTTCACAATCACAACCTATTGGACCAACAGTTCATCCTCACCAAGGATACAGCATGGCTTTGTGGTTAAGAAGCTTGCTTTGCAAACATGGGGCCTCAGGTTTGACCTATTACATAGTATATTGAGCAAGTGTTTTTACAATAGCCCTGGGTCAACCCAAGCCTTGTGAGTAAATCTGAGTAGAGAGAGACTATGTGAAAGCTCATCAGATGAATTGTGCCCGTAATTCAATTTACATTATTGTGTAATGCTGAGTCAACTTGGGAATGACATTAAAGATGCATATATCTGTGGAATATTCAACCACTTACATGTTAATTCATTAATTGGACATTTAATTGATCAAATAACACTGGTCAACAAGTATTTTTCATCAAGCATATGTCAAGGTGTACTTAGTGTAGTTAGTGTAGTTTTTAATGCTGATTTCAAATATACAATTATTTTTTTTGACATCATGTACAGTTTTCAAGATGAGAAAGTTTTGGGTTTTAACTCGTGCATAATATAGAAATTCCAATTAATGACGTGTATGCATGTATTTCATTTACATCATGGAAACATACCTTTAAAATAAACTACATTATTCATTGGTGCATAGTTCAGAAGCAATATTTCATCATCTTAAATAAACCAATCAAGTTTTGTCTGATGAAATAGATATTTCAACATCCCAAATTGTCCAGTCATAATTGGTCTGATGAAATATTTCAAATTCAATATAAGTATAACCGTTTGTATCCATTTCCTTACTTGTTTTACAGTGTTAACAATGTCAAGAGTTTAGAAATCGTCATGATGTGTTTTGTTATGTCTGAACAATTTATTGTGAAAGCTGAAAAACGTACAACACCAGAGATCAAGAAGATTTATAAGCTATACTTTGACTGTCCTCTTGGAGATCAGGACAAGTTATGGGCACCACATTTCACCTGCTCAGCTTGCTCAAATGGCTTACGTGACTGGTTCAAAAAGAAGAAGAAGTCTATGCCTTTTGACATTCCAATATGGAGGGAGCCGAAAGATCATTTTAATGACTGTTATTTTTGCAAAGTAAATGTCACAGGATTTTCTATGAAGAATAAACACAAAATTGTGTATCCCAATTTGGATTGTGCAATGAGACCTGTGCCTCACAATGGAAGTCTGCCAATTCCAGTTCTACCAAATGATGGTATTGAAACATCAGATGATGATGCTGCTAACTGTCACGATAGTGCTGCTGAGGAAGATTACGTGGCTGATGATGATGATAGCTTTGAACCTCAGAAATGTTCCCAAGCTGAACTGAATGACCTTATCAGACTTATCCCCCTCAAAAGATAAAGCAGAACTGTTGGCATCATGACTGAAGGAGAAGTATCTACTAAAGCACGGTGTTCGGAGAGAAATGTGGTTCTACAAACGTGTTTTTCTGTTGAAGGCCTGCTTTGCTTTTGCAGTAACATCGATGGACTTTTCGATTTATCACAAAAAAATCATGATCCTGCAGAGTGGCGTTTGTTTATTGACTCTTCAAAACGAAGTTTAAAAGCTGTACATAATGTTAATTTGAAAACCAAATCAGTACTAAAGTGAAGCTACTGACCTTTCAGATGGACTGGGAGATATCTTGCTTATATATCATCTCGTGCTTTACCAATCTTTTATAAACAATAAGAAACACCCTCATATTACAATAACGAGTATTATACGAGAGGAAGGGACATAACTCAGCTTGCCCCAATTTTTTTTCTTTGATCAAACAAAAACAGGTTCTAAATTGTGTTAGTAAGGAGGGCAATGTCCATAGCTCGTTACAACCAACAGAAAGGTGGTAAATTTTCTTATCAAAGACCTTTTGTAAGGGAAGGATATAATAGAATATACTAGTGTATTACTGTTGTAGTTACAGCTTGCACCTAAGTAGTTTTATCTGGCTTCCTATAAGATTGCATTTCATAGGTTTCTCAGGTGTCCTGACAAACCTTGTTCTATCATGAAAACCAACAAATTTATGATTGTGAGGTCAACACCCCACTCTAGGCCACATATCTGATATTTTATAGACCCTGGAAGGAAGATAAAATCAATCCCAGCTGTATTTGAACCCAGAGAATGTAGCAACAAATCATCATTGTTTATCATCCACTTTTCTACGCTAACATAAGGTGAACAGATCAACACAGTCTAAATCTGAATTTAATTAGACAGACTGGGGTTACATCTTTACATACGTTCCTACACTTTACCAAGTGTACTGGGTGCATTTCGTTGAGTCACCAGCACTTATACCAGATGGGGAGAGAACATCGACAGTGAAAGAATCAAAAACACTGAAATAATGTCTTCAACTCCAACTATATTTTGTTTGACTATTTCCAAACACTTTTCTGTAGGAAAAATAAATATATAAAAGATGTGTTTGGATACATAATCAACATAGATTTAGTCTCACTGTGGTATTATAAGTTAGGAACATATCACAGTTACCTCAATAACAGTGGAAGAGTACTGTATACATGTATTTTGTAGTTATTGCTCATCATCAGTAGTGGGTTATGGACAACAATGCAAGCTTAACTGGCTAATAATAACTAATGTTAGCACTAACATTGATTCAGAATAAAGGTATATATGAACTCTCATTTAGAATGTTTATGCATAATAAACATGCATATATATATATATATAGTCTTGATATGACAAATAATAACTCTAAAATACATATATACAGTGTTCATATACAAGTACTGAGCTAGCTGTGATATTATCACAGCCAAAGTATCCACATTTAGACTATATGAAAAAGATAAAATGAAATTTACTATTCACACCCTTGCAGATTGAGCTGTATACTGTGTATTTATTTAATACATGTTCTACATTATCTAATACCTATTTAGTCTCATATATCACAGCTACCTCTGTATCAATGTAAGAACTCTGTATATATGTATTTCAGAGTCATTGTTTATCATCAGCAGTCACTTTCTGAAGCAGATATGAACGACAAATTTTGTATGATGAAAATGATAATTGTTTCTACTTTTGGCACAAGGCCAATTATTAGCCAGTGCATTACTGGTACTTTATTTTATTGACCCCGTAAGGATGAAAGGCAAAGTCAACTGATAATGTATATAGGTCAGTTATATGTGTATCTGTTTTAGAATGGGTACACCACATCGTTGCATGGTATAAGAAACAACCAAAAAGATTTAGTGTCAAGAAGGGCATGACAGGCTACAAAACATTGCCTCAAAAGTCCTAACCTATGTCAGCATGTAAAGATGATGTTAATGACATGCATTTATTCTGAATCATGTTAGTGCTAAGCAAATAAAAATAGATTTTAAACAGAGAAAGAAAAAAGGAACAAAAGACTTTCTTTAAAAAAAAAAACATTTTATCACACTTTTAAATTGTCTCAAGACAGCAGACCTTCACCTGAAGATCTACAATTGTGTACAAAATATTTAGGTCAATCACACAAAATGTTGACTGACATCAGTTCTTAAATGGAAGAAATTTCACTTGGTCAATTTTGTATAAGCAGCCTAAATGTGCTTCAGTTTTGATTTTTTTTTTCCCCTTTTGCACCATGCTTTAAATTCAAACAACAACGTTGAAAGAACAGGAAATTGGTGAAAAATGTGTGTAAAAAAGATCAAAGAAATTTCATACATCTGATTCCTTGAAGACACTCAAGTCCTCTGGCTTTAAATAGAATGAAGTATAGAGTGCAGCTGCAACTGAAATGGCAACTCCAGTATGAGATTTATATACAAATGAGTGAAAAACCAAGTGTTTTTTTTTTTGTTTTCTTTTGTTTTGTTTTTTTGTTATTGCTGTACAGAGGGCTAGGAGTGACAGGTGGCTATATAGTTCATTAAACCAAACCATCAGACACCTGGAAACAATTCAAAGTTAGGATCATGAAGGAGAATTCATGAATTAGATATATTTATATATATTTTTAAGTTAATGCCGCCGACTGCGACTGCGACTTCGACTTGATGGTCTCCGATTTGGACG
Organism: Eledone cirrhosa; assembly: GCA_964016885.1. Lineage (NCBI taxonomy): Eukaryota > Metazoa > Mollusca > Cephalopoda > Octopoda > Eledonidae > Eledone > Eledone cirrhosa. The sequence continues at coordinate 231,383,091 of OZ024742.1, forward strand.
CCAATTTTCTTCTCGTTTATCTTTCCGAGCCCTATCAGAACTGCCAGCTCTTTTATCACTACTTCGGTCTGGTCGATCCTAAAAAAAAAAGAAATGAAATCATTTAACATCCGTTTTCCCTGCTAGCAAACGTTGGATGTATAATATGTACATATGTATGTATTTGTCATTGTGTTTGTATGTATGTCTGTGTGGTGACCATCCTCACAATCTAAAACTTACTCTCCCCACTTTCAGCTCCAAATTGCCAACTCATCATCCAATGATGCCAGCAGAGAAGCTAGATGTACCTCACAATATTACCAGACATCACTCACTCCCCAAAGACCACCCCTTCCTCCCTTGGCAAACAATAAGTAGCCTACTCTCGTGATCACACCACCTCACTGCTCTCCTAAACTGGCCAAGGACATAAGCACCTTACTATTGAAATCTGGTAGTGCATGTGCCAAAATAAAATGTACCCGGCCCACACTGCTAAGTGGTAGTGTTGGTGCCGCAATAAAAAGCACCCAGTCCACCCAGTCAGGTAGAAGTAATGGTGCCATGATAAAATGCACCCAGTACATGGTGTGAAGTGGTTGATGTTAGGAAAGGTATCAAGCCGTAGAACCATGGAATCTAGCCATACAATGTGACTATCTAACACATGCAAGCATAGAAAATAGATGTAAAACAGTAATACTGATGTTACGTTTATGTATTTGTTCTGCAAGATTCTTGATGTGAAATCATGTGTTGAAACTGATGTTATATTTGGATGGTCATGTTGCCAATATTGCCAATAGAAAGAAACACACGCACCATATAATTTTCACTTCATCTTTATTGTTCGTTATTCATTTGTTTATCAAGCTTCTATTCCATCTTGTCTACGTTTGTGGTGCAAAACAAAGACAAGATGGAGTAGAAGTTTAAAACCAGGAAAAAGAAGCAGCACAAAACAGATAATCATTGAGGTCACAGAATGTGTGATGAAAGAATTTGAATAAATAAATGAATAATTGTTTCTACATTTGGCACAAGGCCAGCAATTACTCAGTACGTTACTGGTACTTTATTTTATCGACCCTGTAAGGATGAAAGGCAAAGTTAACCTCGGCAGGATTTGAACTCAGATCGTAAGGGGACGTAACTATGCTGGAAAGCATGTCCGACCCTCTACCGATACTGCCAATTCACCGCCCTGAATAAATGAATAATGAACAGTAAAGATAAACTGAAAATTATATAGTATGTGTGTGTGTTTCTTTCTATTGGCAATATGACCATCCCCAAATATAATAATAATGATGATGATGATAGAAATCCTTTCATAGAATTAAAACAAAATCTACATTATGGCTTATATAACTAGTATTGGCAAATTTTCTATCTAGAATACCATGTCAATCACAGTGTTTATCTGGTGAATTTCGTATATTAAATATATATTTCGTATATGAAAGGCTACTAAATGAGGAGAATAAATGGGAGAAAGACAGTCTCCCCCATATCGACCCAATAGAGGGACCAGCAGTGTTAGTCGAGGGGAGTATAATAAGTAAGGCAATCAAGGATATGAAGACGGGTAAGGCGGCTGGGCCTTCGGAAATAGTTGCTGAGATGCTGAAGGCATCTGGCACGGTGGGACACACCATGGTCACCCGCATAGTTAACCAAGTCGTACAGAATGGGGTTGTTCCGAAGGACTGGCATAGCAGCATCATCGTTAACTGTTATAAGGGTAAAGGAGACGCCCTAGATAGGAGTAACTATAGAGGCATTAAATTAATCGACCAGGTCATGAAGGTCACGGAAAAAGTAATAGCGCAACTAATCAGAGAGAGAATTGACCTAGATGAAATGCAGTTCGGGTTTGTGTCAGGCAAAAGCACCACAGACGCTCTTTTCATAGTACGACAACTACAGGAGAAGTACCTAGCTAAAGGTAAACCCCTCTACTTAGCTTTTGTCGACCTGGAGAAAGCCTTCGACAGAGTCCCCCGCTCCATTATCTGGTGGGCTCTTAGAAAACTAGGCGTTGACGAATGGCTTGTGAGGGCTATACAAGCCATGTATAAAGAAACAGTCAGCAAGGTTAGAATTAACAACGAATATAGTGAAGAGTTTAGCGTAAAAGTTGGCGTCCATCAGGGCTCTGTTCTCAGCCCCCTACTATTTATTATTGCCCTTCAGGCTATAACAGAGGAGTTCAAGACAGGCTGCCCATGGGAACTCCTATACGCAGACGACCTGACACTCATAGCGGAATCAATGGCCGAGCTAGAGAAGAAATTCCAAACATGGAAGCACGGCCTAGAGTCAAAAGGACTTAAAATTAACCTGGCTAAGACCAAAGTTCTAGTTTGTAGGAAAGAAAACAAGGCGGCGGTCCCTTCTGGGAAATGGTCGTGCTCGGTGTGTAGGAAAGGCGTAGGTAGAAACTCCATTTTATGTCCTAAATGCAAAGTATGGGTGCATAAAAGATGTAGTGGGATATCAGGTAAGCTAACTAAGAACATAGATTTTACATGTGGCCGGTGTTCTGGTGCAATAAGTAGCAGCAAGTGCCCATAAAATACTAGCTCTTTCAATTGCGCAGAGGGTTCTATAGAAATAGTGGACAGCTTCCGTTACCTGGGCGATAAAATCAGCAGTGGGGGAGGGTGCTCTGAAAGTACTGTAGCTAGAGTCAGAACTGGTTGGAAAAAGTTCAGAGAGCTTATACCACTATTAGCTGCTAAAGGGTTCTCCCTAAAAATGAAAGGCAGGTTGTACGATGCCTGCATACGAACAGCAATGTTGCATGGTAGTGAGACCTGGGCATTGTGTGCAGAGGATATACGCAGACTAGAGAGGAACGAAGCTTGCATGCTCCGCTGGATGTGTAACAGTAATATACGTGAACAGCAAAGCATAAACGAACTAAGGAAAAAATTAGAGATAAGAGGGATCAGATGTTGTTTACTCGAGAGAAGGCTACGTTGGTATGGACACGTGATGCGCATGAAAGTCGATAGCTGTATAACAAAGTGCAGGGCAATAAAGATAGACGGTAGCCACGGAATAGGCAGACCTAGAAAAACCTGGGATGAGCTGATAAACTCCGACCTCACACACTTACACCTCTCCAAGACAATGTCACTGGACCGAGACCTTTGGCGGTACTCAGTAACAGAGAAGACCCGCCTTGCCAGTAGGCATCTCTAACAAAATACACCCCGTCCCGCCACCACCCCCACCCCATCCACACCACCCCGTTCTATGTAAAGTTATGTTGGTGCCGCGCCATCCAGGCCAAAACAAATGAGATCGTGTAGGTGTCACGACAAAAAAAACACACACATTCCACGCTGTAATGTGGCCGTGTAGGCAACACAGTAAAAACTTCCCAGACCCACACTGTAAATGTGGTTGGTGTTAGGAAGGGCATCCAACTGTAGAAAACCTGCCAAACAGTCCTATGCGAGCAAGACAATCACTCTTGCCTCAAGTGGGACTACCCCCGTCCAAACCCATGCAAGCGTGGAACACGGACGTTAAATGTTGATGATGATGATGATGATGATGATGATGATGAAAACTTGACTTCATCACAACTTGAGTAAATACCGTTAGAAATGAATCATCTGATAATTAAATTTATTATTATTATTATAACAACGTAATTAACAGCAGTGGATTGGCAGGATTGTTAAAGTGTTGGATAAAATGCTTTGCAATATTTAGTTACAACTCTACATTCTGAGTTCAAAACCTGCTTAGGTCAACTTTGCATTTCATTTTTCCAGGATCAATAAATTAATGTAACCAGTCAAGAACTGGGTTTGATTCAAATAAATTTCCCCATCCACCAAATTGCTATCATTGTGTCTTAATTAGATGATAGTAATATTATAAATTAGACAAATGCTTTACTTTTCGTTTTTCTTCCATTTCTCTCCTTTTCTTCCGTTCTGCTTCTTCTTCCTTCTCCAATTCTTTCCGTCTCTGTTCCCGTTCTAACTGCCGTTGCCTCCGTTCTCTTTCTCTTTCTGCAATCTAAACAAAGATTGGTCATATTTAGTTACATTGTCTTATGTGGTTAAATATGTTAAATAAAGTTAAATACTAAATCTTTGTTATTTTATAAGTTACATCAAAAAAGACAGTCACCTATGTATTAACCTGTTGACAGCAGTGTATATTTTACACAACTTCAGTTGCTGCGCTGGGTTTTTCCCCTCAGTAAAATGACTATTTTTTTAAACAAACATTTATTAACAACACAAATCTGAATGATTGACAAATGCCATATCAATAAACTAGTAACCCCATCTAGCTTTGAAGTTATGAACTTTTGGAAAAGAGTTCAAACATGTTAGGACGAGTTATCTCGTTTACGGCACTGAAGAGGTTAAACCCCATCAATTTAGTTATATTATACAGCTAAATCTAGAGTTATTTCAGTTACATCAACACAATAGACAGTCACAGTTGTATGATGCATGCTGATACTTCATAGCTAGATCAAAACAACAAACATAGTTAGTTATTTATAGCTTAATCTTCTGACTCAGACTTTAATGACCCATTCAAAACATGCCAACATGGAACTGGGGTTGTGGGGACATAAAATGAAGAAACATTTAATCCTTTTGATACTAAACTACCTGAAACTGCCCCTTGTTCTATGACAAAACTGTTTTGAATATTTTATATTTAAATTTCAACTTTTCATTATAATTTTATGTAAGAAACTTTTGTTGTTTTCCAAACAACTTAATAATTGTTTCTACTTTTGGCACAAGGCCAGCAATTACCCAGTACATTACTGGTACTTTATTTTATCGACCCCGTAAGGCTGAAAGGCAAAGTTGACCTTAACAGGATTTGAACTCAGATCGTAAGGGACGTAACTATGCTGGAAAGCATGGCGTCCAACCCTCTACCAATACTGCCAATACAAACAACTTAATAATTGTTTCTACTTTTGGCACAAGGCCAGCAATTACCCAGTGTATTACTTTATCGACCCAGTAAGGATGAAAGGCAAAGTTAACCTCAGCGGGATTTGAACTCAGACCACAAAAGGCCGTAACTCTTTGCTGCAAAACATGGCATCCGACCCTCTACCGATACTGCCAATCCACTGCAAACAACTTAAAAATGAAAGTTATTTTACTAAATCCCTCCAAATTCTTGATTATTTCAAAACCATCTGAAAATCTTTAACTGTGTATTATTAGAAACACAGTAAAAAAAGGATTAAATACTGAAAGTAAAAATAAAATGTTCCTACCTGACTTTCTGTTAATGGCAACCAGTATATACAAGGAACAGCTTTAGTTTTCCTAAATAAATCATCTAATAATTTGGCAGGGGCTTCTTCTTCTATTACTTTCTTTTCTGTAATACAAGGGAGAAATGTCCAACATTAATGCAAAAACAAATAATTACAGAAAAATTCTCAAGTAAAATATATCTTTAATATCATATATAATCATGCAAAAGTCACACCATTTTACTATGAAATAATTGTTTCTACTTTAGGTACAAGGCCAGCAATTATCCAGTGCATTACTGGTACTTTATTTTATCGACCCCATAAGGATGAAAGGCAAAGTAAACCTCGGCGGGATTTGAACTCAGATCGTAAAGGGACGTAACTATGCTGGAAAGCATGGCGTCCAACCCGCTACCGATACTGCCAATCCACGACGTACAAATCAAACTGTACTATGCCTACATTAAAACTATCATAGGAGATGATGAAAGAACAGTGCTAGTTGAGAGAGGCTGGGCTGAAAAGGACCTGTCCAACCAATGCAAACATGGAAGCAAGCAAGAGAGAGAGAGAGAGACTACTGTGTGTATCTAGTTTAGAATAGGCACACCACGTTCCTGTGTTGTGTAAGGCAGTTAATAGGCTTGGCACAAGGAAGAGCATCCAATCCCAAAACATTGCCTCAAAAAAGCACATGATGAGCACAAAGACTAATCTGGGACCCACATTTGCTTTAGCAGGGAAAATGGCTTTAAAATGCTTGTGATTGTCTTTGTATACATATAGTTCCTGTATGAGCAAGACAAGGTCAGCCAACCGGACACTGCCCACAACAGGACAACCCGTCTAACCCATGCTAGCGTGGAAGAATGGACGTAAAACGATGATGATGATACACTGACACATCATTAGAGATATAATGTGAAACTGACGAAATGTTATATTAGTTACCTTTCTTTTCCCGTTTTTCTCCACTTAATGCCCGTTTTTTCCTTTCTCTGGACCGTGACCTTGACTGTGAACGCGACACCGATCTTGACCTTCGTCTCATCTTACCACGATCCCATTCTCGTACTTTTTTAATGTCTTCTTTCTTCTTCATTTCCCTCACAGACTTCTCAGCCGATTTCACTGCCTTCACACTAACATCTTGCTGGATTTCTCGGATAATATCCTGGGGGCCTTCTTCCTTCGAACGATAGTAACTTACCTGAAACATTGAAAAATAAATAAAATGTTCAGCTCACATCTATACAGGTTTAATGCTGTGTGTATCCGGTTTAGAACAGGTACACTGTATCACTATGTTGTAAGAGGCAAATAGAAGTGTTTGTACCAGGAAAGGCATCTGGCTGTAAAGTATTTGTCCAAAAATAGACCCTATGTTGACTATGTCATGGAGCCATTGAAGTTAACTTCTGCTTTAGCAAGGAAATTGGCCTCAAAACACTAGCAGTACACCTATGCAGGTTTAGTTGGCCTCCTACAAATTTGTATATCATATTGTTTCTTAGGTGTTTTAATTATAGGGGCTCCAGTAATATGAAAAGCGACATGGAATGAAGCTTCTTGCTCAAGAACACCACATTCCACCAAGTTCAGAAATTGAACATGTGACCTTATGATTGTGAGTGCAACAATCCAACCACTAGGTCATGCCCGTTCATTTGAAATCTGAGATAAACATACTACACCTGTTTAACCCTTTAGCATTTATATTACTCTATTTATACTATTGTATTTTTGCAGTAGAGGCTTTATCTTACATAATTATCTCACATAATATTGAATCTATGAGATTTTGATATTATTTATTTTGAGAACAATACCTTAACCTAAGTATGAGCAGCAAGTTACAGCCGGTTTGAACAGGAAGAGGTGAGAAAATTCTGGCCGGTTATGGCCTGTTTAAATGCTAAAAGGTTAAAATATAGACAAATAAAATCACATCACAAAACTAATAAGATTTAAATAAAATTTTGAATTCAAACTATACTTTTAGAAATAAAAAAATATTTTTGTACATAAGTTCCACCTCCATTTTGTATACATACACAATATGCAACATATTTTGGTCACATTTAAGCTTTTCAGATATTTTCAACATTATATGCAAGTATTCTTTTACCCGTTTCAGTGATAAAACTGGACATGCTAGAGCATCACCTTGGAGGGATTTAGTCAATTATTTTAACCACCCAATGCTTGTTTTACATATCTTTTTGATTCTACCCACTATATTGCAAGACATAAACAGACTCAAACATACACACACACACATATATATATATATATATATATATATCACAGGTTTTTGTAGTTTCTGTCAACCAAATTTCACTCACAAAGTCATAGTAGAAGACACTTGCTTAAAGTGCCATGCAGTGGGACTCAACCCGAAACCATGTGGTTGCAAAGCAAATTTCTTAACCACTTTGAATTGAATATCTAAATAAAAAATTTAATGAAACTATATCTTTAAAAATTGCACCACATATACTCATGTATAAGTTATACCAGTAAATAAGTGACACCTCCATTTTGCATACATTTACATGTTTTCTACTGTTTAGTCAGAGAAAGAAAGACAGGGCAGTGCCTATGACCTTTTCCAGAACCCCAGAGACTAGTGGGAAGAAGGTATCTTCAAACTGGAGTCTTGGCCTGAATGCTTCCAACAGAATAAACTCAACTAAAAGTACCCGAGAGACAAGTCATCATCATATCATTTAACATGTTTTATTTGCTAGCAAGGGTTGGTCATGTCAGACCTCTCAGGTTGGCCACGAGCCCTTATTTTGCCTACATGCGTTCCTGTACTCAATTGCTCAGATGGGCTGGGGGCCCAACGAATGGCACTAAACTAGGAATGCTGTCATATCTTTGACACAGCTGAAGAGTTCTCCCAACCCTTTGTTTGGCAGGTTTTTAACAACTGGATGCCCTTCCAATCACCAACCAGATTGTGTTAAGTTGGTTGGATTAAACTTACCAGATGCAATCATTATCATCCTTTAACATCCATTTTTCCATGATGTGCATGTGCTGGATATATGTTTATAATGTTTTGTTGTTTCTTTTGCTTGGTTTTCCAGGCTAGATGCACTTTTCCAGGCTAGCACCAACCATTAGAGAATTTGTATCGGTTTTTTTTATTCAGAGTAACTGCTCTCATAGACTGCCTTCTCTACAGTCCATGTCTATCTCATACCATATATTTTGAATTGCGGTTTTGGAGGTCAAGTAGATTAAGTGGCATGCTAGATTTTCATCTATTTTTGTGGAAAAAGGAGCAGCTTATAAATGAGTATATACAATACACTGAAAAATAAGATATCAAATATAACTCACTTCATCATCTGTAGCATATTCTACTCGTAAAATCTTTGGATTAGATGATGGCCATTTAGTTCCATGTAGAGCTTTTCTTGTTAAAATAGCTTGTTCTTCTGTTTCATACTAAATAAAGAAATAATTTTAAATAAATACAAAGAAATTATATCCTCCTGGAGAGGATGTTAATCAATTTAGAAGTGTGTTACTATCATTGAATTTTTATTTCATTTACAATTCACACTTGGTTTAACTGGCCTCCTATGAAGTTGCATCTAAGAGGTTTTGATTGTTTTTATAAGCATTTTGCTCAAGAACACAATGTACTGATTGGTCATAGAATCGAACCTACAACCATATGATCATAAATCCAACACCCTGACCACTAAACCATGAATATGGAGGAGCAGAGAAGGTTGGAAAGAACAGAAATATGGTTTGGTGGATGTCTAGCATATTGTTGAAAAAGAGGAAGACAAACAATGAATTGAAGAAGATGATGGAAATAGAACCATGCTGTGAAGAGAAATGGAATGAAATGTTTAGATCATGTGTTGAGGAAGGATGAAAGTGTTTGGGTGAGAAGATGGTGGGAATAGAACTAGTGATGGATGTTGTGAAGAATAATGGAATAAAATGTTTGGAGTATCATGAAAGTAACAGAATCATAGCACTGCTGATTAGGGACTGGGTTAATCTAGACGAAATACAGTTCGGATTTGTGCCAGGTAAAAGCACCACAGACGCTTGGTCAGGAAGAGAGCTGGCAAAGCAGCTACAGAAGAAGTAAACCGCTCTACTGGCATTTGTTGATTTGGAGAAGGCTTTTGACAGAGACCCCCATGCCATAATCTGGTAAGTTCTTAAATGTGATAGGCGTTACAAAGGGCATTCAGCTGCAGAAACCAAGCCAAAATCAGTTCTGTATGAGCAAGACATCGTCACTTGACCCAGCATTTTTCACAACAGAACAACTCGTCTAAACCCATGCTAGCGTGGAAAAATGGACGTTAAACAATGATGAAGATGATGTAGAGGAAGGTTGAAAGTGACTGGGTGAGATGATGAGAATAGGCCTAGTGATGGATGTTGTGAAGAGAAATGGAATGTAATGGTGGGTTGTGGAAGGATGAAAGTGATTAGAAGAGAAGAATGATGGAAAAGTATTTAGAAGCAAATAGAGGAAAGGAAAGACATGGATAAAAAAGCCATACCTAAAGATGATGGAGGAGGAAATGAAAACCATGTTTGCAGACAATACAGAAAAACAAAAAAGTCTGTCATAGAGCCCACAGGGAAAATGGTTTTAAAACACATATAGTTGTTAGTATGTTGTAGAGAAATAACGGTACATACCTTAGCAAAGCAATGTGATTTAATCTTGTCTATCCAGAAACCGTTTTCTACAACCAATCCTGTCCGTTTTAGAAGTTCCTTTAACTGACCAATTGTAAAAGGTCGGACTAAATTTCGGACATGGACAATCTTGCTGACAGGATTATGAGCAGGTGATGGGGATCTTCGTGCAGCCATTGGTTCCTCAGGTTCTGTAATAGACAACTGATGGCTGACCCTTCGAACAGTTAATGGTGGCGCGAACGTTTTGTTGGTCACCACCACAGCTGGGGCTTGTTGGTTAACAACTATTGGAGTGGCAGGTTCTGAAAAGGTAAATGTTTAGCTATTAGTACAATAATAACTGGATGTTTTTAGCAGAAACCTATATCAAACATACACTAATCAATGCTTAGATTTCTGAAGCTCACAGGACAAGATGACAAAGGACTGTAACGAATGGGGATATGCTGAGCTGAAAATGACATCAAATTCATGAAGCCTAGAAAGGTAGATGTAAAATAGGAATGATACCTGAATGCATATAACACATTGAAAACCTACCAAACAAAAGGTGGGAATGACCATTTATAACAACCTCTCTGCTGTTGGTGTCACAATAAAATGCCATCAGTAGAGCATGGGATGGTATGTAGATAAGATGTAAGCCCTCAACTCATCTGAGAGGTCAGTAGCCCTGCTTGGGTACTGGTTAGTCTGTAATCACCCATTTAACCCTTGTTAGTAGGGAAAATGGATGATTTTTTTCATTTATACAGGATAATATATAACTTTGGCCTTCTTCTTTGCCCACTTATTCCTGGTAGGATCATGGGGGCATAATTCTCAAAACTCCTTCCAGCAGGTCCTATCAGAAGCAACCATCTCAAATTGATCCCAAGCAAGACAAGCCGAGTTCATGGATGTTATCCAACCATCATGCCCAGGGTCTACAACCAGTTGTTTTGCCCATAAAATCTGTCCAGCAATCCTTTCCAGAAACATTTTAACCAAATGCCCATGATATTGGAGCTGTGATCTCTCAATTCAGGAAGTAGTGGTTCTACCAGAAGCATGTATTCTTGCTTTAAAAGCATACAGCCACGTTCCATGAGACATGCTGTGGAAAATTCGCAGGATAGCTTTGTTAGTGAATTTGGTAGACAGAAACTGTAAGCCCATTGTACATGGCAGCATGAAAGGTTGATGTAAAATTATATATATGTATATGCGCGTGTGTGCTTGCGCGTGTGCACGTTTCCCCAGTTGCCACAGAGATCATATTGACACCTGCAATGACAGTTGTTTATTTCCCCCACAAGCAAAACATATATGACATTTACCATACTTAAAATAAGTTATGAATTACTGTCAGGAAAGACATTCAACTTTAGAAATACTATCTATAAAAGAGATTTTCCAAACCATGCAAACATTGATATAAAGACGAATGTAATAAACGGTGACATTTTTTAAACCAAACTTAGTTATATGATATAAAACTGTTAATTTTAATGTGTTTATATTTATTTTAAAAACTTTCTATCATAAATTTTATGTAAGAATGGTATAGCATGGAAGACCTGTGTTGATGCTACAAGAGCTGATCACAAATTGCTGAAGCTCTGAGGAGATAAAGGACCACAAGTGCAGGAACGCTGTATGGGGAAAAAACTGTCCAACCCATGCAAGCATAGAAAAGTAGACATAAAATATTGATGATGATGGTTTAAGTAATGTTCTAAACACCAGCTTAATAAGAGAAAATTAGTTATAATACAAAATCCTTCCAAATTATTATTTTCAAAATTATATGAAAATAGCGAACAAAGGAAATATGGTAAAGAAAAGGTTAGCTTTGCTTCCTTACCTCTCTCAATTGGTGCAGCAATTGGCACAGCAGGTAATGGTGCTGCAGCAGGAACTTCAGAAGAGACTTCTAAATCAGCATCAGTTAATACTTCCCTTGCTGTTGTCACCAATTCAACCTCCTCCTCCTCCTCTTCTTTCATCTAAACAACAATGCATCAAATTAAAACAAAAATCAGTAAAATGAAAAGCATTGAAACTTGACTTGTTAAATATTGTAAAAAATATCCAACTTGGTATTTAACTCTTTAGATACCAAAACACCTGAAATCACTCTTGGTTTTGAAACAAAACTGTTCATTTTAAAGTGTTGAAACCCTTTTGTTAACATATTTTTAATGAAATACCTATGATTGTCAATTAGCTTTTTAAAACAATGAAAAACTTAGAGGAATAAGCAAACTTTTTCAATATTAAGTTGGCATTTAGAACAAGATTTTGTAGGAACCTCTTAAGCTATAATGGCAGGTTTAAATTCAAACATGAACACTTGAGACAACTTTTTCTAATCATAAAACCAGGTGCAGTTTCTGACAGTTTGGTATCAAAAGTTATATTCCAAACAACAATAAGTGTTTTTAAGACAATTTTCTTTTCTAAACATTTGTGTTATTATTAAGGTTAAAAGTTTAATTAAATCTCTCGTAATTCTTAATTACTTTAATATCTTATACAGAAAGGCAGAAAATATTTTTGTTGGAAATCTAATCAGAAAAGGGTTAAATTAATACAAACCTGTACAGTTCTTCGGAACTTTACTTCCACTTTTTCCTCTTCATGGTCCGAGAAAGAACATTCATCATGGCTAAGATCTAATATGGCCTCTTTTATGGAACTGGGTTTTATCTCAGGAATTAACCCCTAGAAATAATTAATAAAAACATAGTAATGAGGTTAACATCATGAATCAAGCTAACCATGCTATTCATAATCATAATCATCAGCATCTTCATTTTATATCTGCCTTCCATGCTGGTATGAATTGAGACAGATTGTCATCGTTCAAGAGACCTATTTGGCAGTTTCTACATCTGTTTCTGCCACTCCTAACACTGACAATTTTACAGAGTGGATTGGGTGTTTTATTCTGTCACTAGCACTTTACAGAGTGTACTGTGTGTTTTATCATTGCACCAGGATATAAATGTTTTTGTTTCTACAGCTCACATCTGTGTAGGTTTAGCTGGCCCCCTACAAGGTGCACCTCATGAGGTTTCGTTTTAATAATGGCCCCAGTTCTATCATGCAAAGGACACCTCACTGGATCAGACATTAGCCCCATTAGTGGTGTTAATTAACAGCAGCTATTGGCACTCTCTTTTTTCAGCTGAATGAACTGGAGCAACCTGGAATAACGTGTCCTAATCACTAGGCTATGATATAAATAGTGTGTGCTGGATGCAGTTTAACAAGGCATCCTGACTCACACAACCAAAGAGTCATTTCAACTCATTGTTTGGCAAGTTGTCTTTTTTATCATCAACCATCTTACAGTATGTACTGGGTGCATTTGATCATGACACCCACACTAGGAAGGTATTTGGTTATAGATTTGACTGAAGTATCCTATCTAATTTATGGGGAAGATAATAAGATTTGTAAAACAATCTTTCAATTGGTATGAGATGCTATTTAGGTTACCTTCAAAGAATCTGTAGAAATATCTATTGTAGTAGACTTAGTGGGTTTGGCACTAGTTCCCCATTTACGTTTACGTGGTACAGCTAAGGGAACTGGTGCTGCTGCTGCTGCTACTGCTGTTGTTGATGGAGACGTTGTCTTCTCTTCACACTTTTCACTGGATTCTTCATTTTGCAACTTAACTAAAATAAATAAACAAAAATTTGAAGTTGACAAAAAATAAAAATAACAGGACTTAACACTTTTGATATCACACCACCTGAAACCATCCATGGTTCTCCAATATAAAACTGTTTTAATATATAACCAGCAATGTCTGTCTGTCTGTCTGTCCGACAGTGGAAACACGTGCGCACGTGGTTGCTATCTCTCTCTCTCTCCAGCTATCCTTCTCTTTTAGTCTGTCTGTTTCTCTCACTCTTTCTCTTTGTAACACACTAACATTCCTCCCCTCTATCGCTGTGACGAATGGGGAGATGGAGGAGGAGGAGAGAGTCACTTCATCACTTCACCTCTGCCTTTCTTTCTCTCCCCTCTCACTCCCTCATTACGTACAGACATTAGGGCGGTGGATTGGCAGAATCTGTAGAGAGTCGGACACCATGCTTCATAGCATGGAGTTACGTCCCTTTACGGTCTGAGTTCAAATACAGAAATACAGAAATATATATACATTTCTGTGTGTGTAATATATATATATATATATACACACAGTAATATATATACATTTCTGTGTGTGTAATATATATATATACACACACAGAAATATATATATATACACACAGAAATATATATACATTTCTGTGTGTGTAATATATATATATATACACACACACACAGAAATATATATACATTTCTGTGTGTGTAATATATATATAGACTAAAAGTTTCATTCTTGAGAAATCACCAGGAATATATATATATATATATATATATATATATATATATATATTGGTTAGTTTCAGAAGATCCCGTTAAGGGTGAAAGCAGCGATTCTTTGCTTAAACTTTAATCTTTTATTTTAATAAATATATATATATATATAAATAAATGTACGTTTGTAATATATTAATAATATATATATATAATGTATGTATATATAATATATATATATATATGTTAGTAAATACGAAGAAATATTTATACTATTCCACACACATATAATATATATGTTATGTCGTCGACCACTGATTCCAACAACCAGCGTTCTAGGCCAGCACGTGACACCTGCGTTCCCAGCCATGGTACACACGACCTTCGAGTAGTTACCATGGAGATCTAGCCAGACACAGCCGAGTTCTTTGAATTTACAGACGACAACTTTAAGACTGGCTTTTGGTGTTTTAACCAACTCACTGGGGCTGAGCATTTTCTTTTTTTTTATTATAATATATATATATATATGTGTGTGTGTATGTGTGTATGTGTGTGTGTGTGTTATATGTGTGTATGCGTGTGTGTATATGCGTGTGTGTATGTGTGTGCGTGTATATAATATATATATATATTATATATGTATATATTGTGTCTCTCTATATATACATATATATAGGTTTAAGTGTGTATGTGTGTGTTAGCGTGTGTGTATGTATGTATGTGTGTATGTATGTGTGTATGGTATGTGTGTTAGCGTATGTGTGTTAGCGTATGTGTCTGTATGCGTGTGCGTGTCTGTAAGTGTGTGTGTGTACAGGAATTCATAAGTTTCCTAAAATATGTCTGTATGCTTAATTTTTCTTAAAAATTATAAACTGGTTCTTCTGTCAGAGATAATAATCTGATTTGAGAATAATGCATCTCAAAATATGAACATGGGTGTATATATATATATATGTATGTGTGTGTGTGTGTGTCTGTGTTAAATATATATCGACTAGCAGAAAACCGCCCACCAGGTGGTTTTCTGCTAGTCTATATATCTAAAACAGAGAATGTCTGTCCGTTTGACTCCCTAAAACTCGAGAACCACCCAACCGATTGTTTTCAAACTTTACACATGTAATACTTATGGTCCTGTGAGTGTTTTGAGCAAAGAAAATTTCAAACTTTCAATGCCTTAGGGACCGCATTAGGCGATTTAGCGATCTCTCTCTATAATTCTGAGTCTTTCTTTTTAGATAGATACATAGATTAACGTTGCGCCCTTATAATATCTGTCTATGTCTGGCTGTCTGCATTACGACATTATCACATCGCTATCTGTGTGTGTGTGTGTGTGTATATGTATATATATATATATATATAGTATGTAACGTTTTTCGGAATATTTACTTCTGCGTTCACAGATTGATTTTTTTTTAGTTTCAGAAGATCTCGTTAAGGGTGAAAGCAGCGATTCTTTGCTGAAACTTTAATCTGTTATTTTAATATATATATATATATAATTATATATTCGTGTACAGATATTTTTGCACACACAATAACAAAATATAAACAAACGTATTTATTTCACGAGGCTCGATAAGGATAAATATATATCAAATATATAAGAACCCTAGAGCAAACTCCGAGCAACGCCAGGCCATTCTGCTAGTATTGATCTAAAAATTTCCATCATAATTTTATGTAAGAACTTTCAAGTTATGCTCCAAAAACGAGCTTAATGATGAACAAGTTGGTTTAATTATTAAATCCCTTCAATTTGTTTGAAAATCATTGGCAGCATCTTTAATTAGAAATATGTTAACAAAATGGTTAGGTTATGTTCCAAACACCAAATAAATAAGTTAGTTATATTACTAATAAACTCTAAATTACTAATTATTTTCAAAATGATTTGAAAATCATAGGCAGTATGTTTCATTAGAAATATAGTAAAGAAAGGATTAAATATGCAAATCTACTCACGAGGAAGTTGTAGAGATGTACGTGGAGCGGTGTCATTATCTTGGTGCTTCTTTACTTCCCCCTCTTCTTCCTCCTCCTCCTCTTGCTGCTGAAAGACAACCAGCTGATATTTTTGACAGATATAAACACGACTAACATCAGATAATGTCTCAAAGTGAAACATGATTGTAGTAGGATCTTTCATCACTTTAATCCATCAGAAATATTTTTTTTAATATTCACTTTCAACAAACAAAAAGCAAAACAATATTACTTAAACTATCTTATCTACTCTTTTTATTGATTTAATTTCAACTTCTGATGTGTGGCCATGCTGGGGCACACACTCCCCATCAAAATATCTAACTGATTATATTATTAATCCCAAGAGTATGAAGTAAAACCCTATCTAAAACAGAGCAGCCATAAATTCAGATCAAGGAACATATGATCAGAAATGCTCCCTCTGTCAAAAACACCAACAAAAATGCCACATCTGGGATACTGAAGTCACCATAGAAGCTACTGAGAACAATATTGGTAATTTGCAAATCAAAAACGCTCTTCTTAACAGATATATTAATAAGATTTGAGCTACATGGAGCTGACTTGCTATTGTGACCAGTCAGCACATGTCACCTTTCCAGTGTCCTACTTCCACCAAGTTAGTCACACAAGGAATAACTTATGAGAAGAGGCTCCAATTTTTCTTTTGTTTCATTTTTCTTCATTTGATAGATAAAGAGGTTCTAACCTTTTAATATTAGGTAAAAACTATATTGTCATGTCATTCCTACTTTACTCTTAGTTTCACCATTATATTCGCAATTTTATATAAGAATCATAAGTTTAAAACAAAATGACAAATAATTTTAGTGAACCCCTCATTAATTAATTGAAATAAAGTGCATTTCATTACAAAAATGATAGCGAAAGGGTTAAAATAGTAATTGTATCAATTAATCAAATACACCAAATAAAGCATATTTGCTTATTATTTCAACACCAAATTTTCAGATTTTATGCCTATCTCATTTTTCTACAAACTAAAAAAAGGTATCCTGATTCAGAAGGTGAATACTTGAGTCTATATATTGAATTTGTACTTCACCTATCAAGAAAGAAGCCAATATTTAGATCAGACTCAAAAAACAATGTTTCCATTGGTCTCACTAAAGCTGATACTATCTACCAGCAGCAATTCCTGGTAGGAAGAGGTGGGATCTGAACTCCAAATGCACAGAAACAGGACATTACCACAAAGCACCCCGTCAAATACTTTAACCCCAACAATCCACTGCCCTTGGACTAATTTATTTATTGACCATGAAAGGACAAAAAGCAAATTTGACTTTTGCCCGATTTGAACTCGGGGCAGAGTGAACCAGAACAGATAACGTGGCATTTATTCCAATACCCTAACAGCCCTACCAATTCCCCACATAATTCACCTATCTAAAAAGCTTGATGCCAAAAACAGCATCTGTTTGTAAAATATTGCCTCAAAAAGGACCCACAGGGAAGCCTGGAAGGTTGACCCCCTACTTTAGCAGGGAAAATGGCCTTAAAATACCTGTGTCATATATAAAGACAGTAGTAATATAACAGTAACAATTTCAGTTAATAGTTTCATTATCAAGCAAGCCTACACTGACTGATACCAATATAGCATAGTTCAAATTTATTAAGTATTCTAAGTATGTTTTGGGGTTCTCAGCTTAACACAAATCAATTTACATTGAATATAAAATGTTAAACAGCCAATCCAATGTAAAAATTCTTTGATAAAGTCATATTAATAGTTTCCAAGCTGCTAATTTGCAAAGTCAGAACATCAAATTAAATACTTCATTCCAGACCTCAAAGTTCAAATGTTACCAAGTCTCAATTTTATTTTTTTAGGTCAATATATAAAGTACCATGGTGGACCAGCAATTTGCATTTTCAGTCAACCTGTGACAACAATGTTGCCAGGCTGTATCAAGCTTTGCCTTTCCCTCAAACAACATCAGTGGCATAGAGAAAGAAGACTAGCATGCATGGACAACTGCTAGTCTTCAAAAGAAAAAAAAAAAACGCTTGCCCTGGCCTCTGCCTAAGACAAGAGCTTTCCAGATGCAGATTCATAGTCTCATGAAACAGAGGTTTTCCAGATAAATGGTTACTCATTTCTTTCAAAATACAATCTAACTAAAACCCTATCTTAATAATTTAAATTACTTAACGCTTTAGATACAAACCCGACCAAAACTCACCCTGGTTCTATAAAACAAAGCCACCCATTTTAAAGAGTTCCAATTTTAAGTAAAAATTTTCCATTGTAATTTCAAATAAGAACCATACATTAAGTTAATGAAATAATGAATGGTTTTAGTAAATCCCTCATTTATTAACTGAAATAATGTATTTCATCACAAATATGGTCACAAAACAGTTTTGATACTAAACCATCCAAAACTGGCTCAGGTCCTACGAAACGAAACTATCCATTTAAAAAGTTCCTATATAAATTAAAATCTTCCAACATAATCTTATATAAGAACTGTGTTAAGTTACTATCTTAGTAATGAAATAGTAATTTTAGTAAATTCCTCAAAATTCTCCATTATCTAATTGAAATAGGTCATAAAAGATTATTTTCTTCAACATATTTTTAGTAAAATACAAAAGATAAAAAATGTATTAACTATAGAATCATTAAGAATAGAGTCAATATGTAATTAATTTGAAATCTAATTAACAAAATATTCTACACAGAGTGTTTAAATTGAAAGTGAAAAAGAGTAAAAATAAAGGACTAATTAAGATATTTTATCACATTAGATATTACTTTAAGAATATACTTTAAGTTACTGGTTTCAAGGTCTATACATTCAAAACAATACATATATCATAATAAACATACTAGATAATTAACAGTTTTAAAGCATTAAAATATATACATAATTAAAAATGTCTACATTGTTTAACTAATTTACATTTTTTAAAATAAAATATACTAAGTGTAAATATTTCTAAAGTAAAGAGCAAATGGTGAAGTTATATTGCTGCCCAGTTTAGGCACTGCCAAAATACCAGCCTCAATAAACGCTCTAAGCCTCTTCTGCCTCCTGTAACATTGAACAAACAACCCAGCTGGTGTAGCATCGCACATGTCAGAGGGTCATCTAACATCATCGCCGTTGTCATCATTACCATCATCAGCACAGTATCATCACATCTTTGGGTATGACTCAAGGGCATGGGAAGTAGTAAAATATTTTCTCATCAGTTGTGATGCACAGCCTTCTATCTTCTTGTGCAGCATCCTTGATGTATGTGAAGTTGCCAACCACCAGATGAAATTTGTACACAACAACCACACATATATATACATATATATATAAACAATCATATATACATATATGTATATATATATATATATATATATACACACACTCATATGGATATTTTAGCTTCTTGGTCATAAAGTTCATAAAGAACTAAAGAAAAGCAGTCTTTTTTATGTATGTGCATGTTTTTGAAATTATTGAGACAATAGAATAAAGGGTGTATTTATGTTTTTGTTAAAAGTTCTTGCTAAGAAGTACATCATATGAGAAGATTAAAAATGTTAACGTATAATTAACATTCAAGTAAGATTTCTGATAAAGTCTTTAGAATAATGGCAAAGGATTATTATTACTGAAGCTAAGAATGAAGCCTAGGACAATAAGTTGAACACATTTTCTATCTGGTAGAGTATTTCAAAATGATGATAGAATACATAGAGCTGTATTAAAATATTCCATCAGAACAACATAGGTGTGGTCCAAGTTGTTAAGAGATCTGTCAACTAATTCAGTCAGAGTAACTTTATTTATTCAGTTTAATACCATTGATAAGAACATTCAGATGCCTTGGTGTTGATCAAGATTGCGTACTTTTCAATATTTCACCTGTCTCAAAAAGTAAAAACAATACAATATCCATAAAAAGGTGTTGGTACTTTGGTAGAGTCGGAGATTGGTAATTGTATTGTATCAATAAACCGAGCAAGTTGGGTTCTAGTATCTTCCAAGTAGTAATATAGACGCAATACACAAGTTTCTACTTTTGTTAAAGCAAAAATTCACAACCAGTTGTGAAATGGAGTGTGGAGAATGACGTCAGATTTCTGTTGATAGATGAAACTCCTACTGGAGAAATAACATCAGTAATATTACCAAATAAAACAATCAATAATTGATTTAAAAAGTTCATTAAATTATGGCTTGTGGTACAAATGTAAGATATAAATATATCTTCTATGAGTGAATGCAAAAAATTCCAATAAGGAATACAGTTTATTTTTGTTGTTGTTGTTTTTAATCATACTTATGTAATGTTCAATAGTTGTGGTGGCAGTGGCTTCGTTAATCAGTGAAAGTGTATTTTATGTGTTCATAGTTGAAAATGTAGGCAGTTGTGTTTAACAACATTTATTATTTAGTACCAATCTCAGAAACAAATGTACTTGTGTGTTTTAAATATCACCAGCAGGAATAGCAGTAGTTTTACTTTGAATATGGGTAAAATCCTTGGGTATTGAATGAGTCCTTTTAAATACTGTTTCATTTATATAGGAGATGCAATCATCAACAGTGGAAAGACCAATGTAAACATTGTTTCTTTAGTCTTATCTGATGATCAGCTCCTTTCTGTTGATATTAGATGTGGTAAAATTCTCAAGAAATTCTGGCAATACTCCTCTTTCAAACAGCTTCAAAAGAGAAGTAAAAAAGTCCAATAGAATAAGATCCCACAGTAATAACAGTGATAATTCAGCAACGAAGTGATTTTCCATTCTCCATCTGGCAGAATGAGGACACATCGATGACTGCATAACATGACTCCTTTTGGCAGCGAATTTCTCTTGCTTCGTTCAGATGAGTTTTTCTTCACATCTTCCTTTTCAGGGTGTCATGAGTTAAGGCTGGAGAGTGCATATCAGGTGAGACCAGTGGCTACAAGTGGCTGATGTTGACATCAGTGTTGGCGTTCGCCTTTCAGCAGCTCACAGATTTGCAATTCTCTATTGCATTGAGGAGATAGTAAGGTGAAATTAAACAACTGGGGAGGAACTGTTTCAAAAACAAGCTAACGACAATCAGCTCTTATCATCCTTGGCATCAAATATCTTTAAATTTTTCCCAGACTCAAAACAAAACATACACTTCATTTTATCATTTTATCAAAACTAAAGATGTGTAAAAACAAACAAACAAAAAAAAAAACACACTAAATCAAGACAATACTAAAGACAATTTAAAAAAAAGCTTCTTAACATTCACATTCATAAAAGAACTACTAAAATTCTAATAACATTAGCTTGAACATTATAAATTACCTTCTTACAGCATATTTATCTACCCTTGGTTCTATGATACAAAATTGACGGTTTTATGTAAAAACCTGTGTTAAATTATGCTCCAAATATCAGCTTAATTTATATTACTAAATCCCACAAAATTTTTCATTATTTTCAAAATACACATCAACTGTATTAGAAATATGCTAACAAAAGAATGAACCAATAACTTTAAAGCTAATTAATAAATTTCATTTGTTACAGATAATGATCAAATATGTAAATTATATTTAAAATCTTGACAAGGTAATTTAGATGGACAATTTAACCCATTATATATTAGAATCAGAAACCACCCATTTCTAAGCTTTCACCATAACCTTATGTAAGCTTTGTTTAGTTATTCTACAAACCAGTCTAACAATGACAAAATTAGTTACAAAACCCCAAAACTTCTGGTCAATTTCAAAATTATATGCAGTGTCTGTTATTAGAAATATAAAAGAAACAAAATTGTTTAATTAATACTACTAAAATTACCATTTTAACATATTTCTATCCTATATACTTATATGTAGTTTTAAAAAGTTGATAGTGATAACAAAAAATTTATTTTACAATCACTAAATTGAAATCTAATCATTTTCTAACAAGGAAAACCAAAATATTTCCATTTTTGGTTATTTTGAAAAATATTATTTTTCAACTAAATTTAAACTACCAGCAAATCAATATTACAAGCAACATAGAACACACATACACAACCACTCACATAGATAATATATTCTCTAATAAGAGGTGGGGAGAGATAAACAAAAAGCATTCAAAATAATTGTAAATAAGATTGTAATTGTATATCTAAATGTTTTTATGTGAGAAAATATCTAAGTAAGAGAAAATACATTATCATAGACAAATCTTGTAAAGTATCAGTTTGAAACAGCCTACTTAATCAACAGGTCTATTAAATAATATCTTTAAATATATATTTCTCATCAATTAGATAATGAGTACATTTTCCATGCTTCAGAGAGAATCACAGAATAAAATAGTTAGACAGAAATAAAATTAAACTATATATATACATATAAAACCACTACACATGTATTATCACTATAAAATAGTTGTAAAGTGGATAATCCGCACAAGCAATTATTCACTTTTTTCTGCCAATGGGTTATACTTTTAACAATTTTATAGTGATAATTCATACATATATTATATATATATATATACACACATATATACACTCTAAAGATTTATCAAACACACACATATATATAGAGAGAGGGAGAGATGGAGATATCGGGAATGAGATGGCAAGACTACATTTACAGAGGCCCTCTATTATATAGGGCATCTACTGTTTTGTTATTAGGCAACAGTTTGGTCCACAGTTATTAAGAGTTCCAACCTGTACATATCCACCATCAACCGATAAAATGTATTACTATTAATTATTCTTTCTAAATAACTAAAATATTTTCATTTTGATAAATTCAAAAACAATTTTTTTTTTTTCAGAGTTGAAGCTGTCTGTCAAGTGACTTGATCTGAGACTATATGCTGAAACTCAAATAATTACATCATAGAAAAGTATTTTAGCCAAAAAAAAAACCCCCCGCAAATGTTAAATTCAGTTTACATTTATCACTAACCAAGTAGCAAACTATTAAAAATTTCAACACCATAAAATAATTGATATTGTATGTTTTGACTCTTCTACGATGCAATTTGATTTTTTTAAAGCTAAATTTAACCCCATATAATAAAAAAAAATATAAACTAAAACAATATGATGCCTAGTTAATTCTAGATATATCCAGGTTGTAGCAAAAAAAAACAATTTGGTTTCTCTTTCCAAGTCCTTTCTTTCTTACAACACATAAGAAAATATACATGCATCACACACACTTATACAATAAATTGAAATAGTGCAGACAGCAAAGAGACCAGTCAAAATTTGAGCTGGGAACATAAAAACTAAAGGGACTAACTAGAAAGTAATGTTTCTTTGTTTTTACAACTGTAGAATCAACATTAATCATAACAGTATCCTCTCCCCAAAGAATCAAATACAAAGAAATATATTAAATAATTAACGACTTTACCTCATTAGTTTCATTTGGTGCCACTTCCTCTTTTGTGGGCTGTTGAGGTTCACTTTCTACATCACTAAAACATAAATTGAGTAAAACTCGATCAGCAGAGAAAATCACAAGCAAAAACTCAACCAGCCCTAGGTTTTTTGGTACAAATATCTCGCTGAACAACTATGTCACCTTGTGTCATGTTTTTTTCCTTCACAACGCATCAAATCAAACATATTACTAGATATCAAATCAAACATATTACTATGGATTCTAAAATAAAATGAAAAAAAAATAAAAAAAAGAAAGGAGCCAATCACCAGATCAGACTAACAAAACTACATCTCCACTGGTCTTTCTATTGATGATACTATCCATTGGTTACAACTCCTGGCAGAAGCGCCACTGATTTACTTGTGAGAGGGAGCAGGATTTATCAAAATAAAAAGAGCCAGAAACGATATTGCAAAGTATCCTATCTGACTCTTAACAAATAAGAATTTCACCAATCCACCATCCCTGGACTGGCACTTTATCAATCCCAAAAGGAGGTATGGCAAAGTGGGATTTAGAGTATAGAGAACCAAAACTGAGAAATTTCATCTACAAGATCTCTTAACTTAAAATTCGTCTTAAAACATTAACTGGAATATCACCAAAAATATAAAATTAATCATTATCATAATTTAACATGCTTGCATGGGTTAGATGAATTGTCACATTCTGAGATTAGATTGTTCATGCCAGGTGCATTTATTCCATTTTTAGCATCATCATCATTATTGTCTTCATTTTTACATGCTGACATGGATCGGACGAGATATTTTTAGACAATGTTTTACAACCAGATGCTCTTTCTGACATCAACCTTTTCAGTTGTCTCTTATGACATGGTTACTATTCTAAAACCTGGAATACACAAATATCAATACAGACTTAGAATTATTGTTTTACATCCATATTTCCACGCTTTGTGCAGACTTTGATGGGTGTTAAGAAACGGCGTGTAAATGATGGTACACATTATTAGCTGAGTAAACTGGAGCAAGGCAAAATAATGTGACTTGTTTAAAAAGACATGGTACCAGTCAGGCAATGAAACCCATGGACTTCAAACAGCCTTAGTAAAGTAAGCGAAAGTATTAGTAATATACATTTTTTTAAATATCTTTTTTATTTTGTTCCCCACCTCGTACTCCCAGCATCACTGCCCATTTTTCAGAGAGGGAAAGAGTAAAGTATCTTCAAACTGGAGACCTGGACCAAATGTTTGTAGTAGAGTAGACTTTGTTAAAGAGACACCCAAGGACCAAGTGGTAGTGGTATTAAACCATTTGTTGGTTTAAATCTTTCACCCATGCAGATCACATTGGGATTTGAAAACAGAATGCAGAGAGCTGGAACAAATATGACAGGACATCTCTTTCAACACTAACAATTCCACCAATCTACTACTCTTGATTGGTACTTTATTTTATCAACTCAGAAAGGATGAAAGGCAAAGTTGATCTCAGCAAGATTTGAACCCATAAGGCAAAACACCAGAACAAATACCACATGGCATCACATGCAACTCGCTAACAATTCCACCTCGACTGGTAGTTTATTTTATTGACTCCAAAAGAATGCAAGACAGCATTCTAAGATTCGTTCCATTTGTGTGTGTATGTAGCAAATTGGTTATTATTATTGTGTTAGTGTTTGCATGTTCATATTTATATATGCATAGATATACATGTATACATATGCACACCAAACTATTATCTTGGTTATCTATGTTAGTTGCAGATAGTTTATCCACAAAAATTGGTTGTAATAAAAGAATTATTAAACTAAAAACTTGGTTTTGTACTCTATTAAATATATAAAATACAATTAATCATCATTTTTTACAGCACAAGGCCAGCTAGTCTACATATATTAGGGTAAATAGGTTTCTTAAGTTGAGTCAACAATCAAGAAACTTCTTAGTACTGGTGCCACAAAAATACACCTAGGACACCCAGTAAGGTGGTTGGAAGGGCATGTCAAGAGGATTTTCAGATGTGTCAAAGGAACAACAACCTCTCAATCTCCCTCGTGCTGATGTCACAATAAAATGTAGCCAAAGCACTCTGTAGAGTGTGGGAACATATGTATGTGCGATGCCCAGCCTAACTGAAAAGTCAGTAGTGACAACACATCCAACCATTGCTATCAGGGACAACAGATGTATGATGATGATGATGATGATGATATACGAATACTTCACAATAGCTTTCAACAGATCAATGACACAAAGTCCAACAGATTATTGGTTTACAACACATATTTTGTTCCTATCACAGGAAATCATTTTAAAATTGAAAAATAAAAACAAAAGAATAAAAAAAACTATCCATGATGTGGCCAAGTATTTGACAAGAAAGCCCAGCCACAGAACTAACCTATCAGCAGCGTCAGGTGAAATAACTTCATCGCTTTTATTTTTTTTCATTTCGCAACTCGGAAGTGCTACATTTGTAACAATTTCCTCACTTTCATTTACTTCCTTTTTATCCTGAAATACAGAGCAAAATTTCATTACATTAAATGGAATATTACTACTACAGTTACTGCTATTATTCTAGGTTTATATATCTTGAGCCAAATCTAAAATATATATATATATATATAATGGAATCCATCAAAAAACCACATGCTATCATACAAAAAAGGTCCTTATATTTCAGGTAAAATACACTTTTACAAAGGTGCTAAGAGAACACAAGAGAAACTATGTTCACAAAGGTAACATGCCCAATTTATTATATATATTAATATATTGATTATATTATATATCAATTTGACATGCCACCTTAATGAACATACAATATCTTTCTTTCATGTTCTCATAAGACCCTTGAAAAAATATTACCCCGGAAATATAGGAACCATTTAAGTAACATTCAATATTTTATTTTTGTTTTTTTATATTTAATATATAAAATAGCCATTAAATGATGATGATGGTGAGAGGAGTTAAATCATACAATCCTCCTAAATGATGCTTATACATTATTATTTTCATTTTATGTCTGCTTTCCATGCTGTCATGGAAAAGTTGTCATGGTCAGAGCAACCACGTTCCATATTTGGTATGATTTCTAGTTAGATGTCCTATTTAAGGTCAATTACCTTACAGAGCAGACTGGGTGTATTTTATTGTGGCACCAACACTAACACTTTACAGAGTTTACTGAGGGCATCAGAATTTGAGAGGCTTAGCCAAACCAAAGAATAATCACAAACCCTATATTGTCTGATTGCCAACCACTTCACTTACTGGGTGCATTTTATTGTGACACAAGTGCTAGAGAAGTTGAATACTACTTAGAACAAGAACACCCTTTCTACTTTGTTGTCTTCACCTGGTCATCCACTATTGGAGAGGATGAGGCAGAGTGATGTTTTATTTTTATTCTACCTTCTATCAACATGTTAGAAGATATCTAAAACTTAAACATATTATTCCTATAGAAAATATTTAATTATTATTTTCAAAATTATTTGAAAATTATATTTCATTAGAAATATAGTAACAAAAGGGTTAAAGGTACTTTGGTGAAGATGCAAGCTTAGTGGTTAGTGTGTTTCACTCTTGACCCCTAATCCCAGACATTGTGTCCTTGTATGCAGCACTTTACTGGCAAAAATGAGGTGTACCTGTAATTCAAAGGTCCAACCTTTTCACCCTTGTGTCACACAATCTCTCTAAGAACAATGTTGAAGGTACACATGTCTGTGGAATGCTCAGCTATGTGCAAATTAATTTCACAAGCAGGCTATTCAGTTGTTTCAACACTCATCATCAGAACAAACAGAGATCCAACAAAAACAAAGGCATTCTTCCTGAGAACATATATCTATAGAAGCTATTTAAAGGGATTCCCACTTACAGATTGCCTGTTTTAGAAATTATTTACTGAGCCAAATTATACACACAATTTTAAATACCTGTTCCTCTGGAGATTTTGTAGGTGTCTTCTTCTTTTCTGGCGAGCTGGAAGCAGAACTTGACCTGGAATTGGATGGGGACCGGGATCTAGACCGTGAGGGAGACCGGGATGAACCTGAGTTTGACCATGACCGAGAACGGGAGGCTGAACGGGATCTTGAAGAGGCAGATCGTGATCGGACTCTTGTTTCTGAAGACTTTATGTCAGATTCCTTTCTTGAACTGCTCGAAGATGACCGGGATCGAGAACGAGAGGAATGAGAACGAGATCTTCGGTTGCTTGAATGAGACGACACAGACCTACAAAGAGAAAATATTTTAAAAGATCTTAATTATCAGTTATGTAGAAAATCAAAACGTGTAAACTAACTTTATACAAATAATAACATTTTCAAAGGACCCTCTAATCAACTTCACAGACCTTTTATTAGAGATACAATTCAAAGTTTGCTTCCATTAAACCCTTTTGATACCAAACTGCCTGAAATTGCTTCTAGTTCTATAATATAAAATCTTTAATTTTAACATTTTTATAACCATTCCTAATGGAATACATTCTATTTCAATTAATTAAAGAATTTGTAAGGGTTTACTAACTAATATGGTTCTTATGTAACATTATGTCGGAAGATTTTAATTGAAATAACAACCCTTTAAAATAGGTGGTATTGTTTCATAGAACCAGAGGAGGTTTTGGCTGGGTCCAGTATCAAAAAGATTAAAATGCTTATATCGATAAAAAGCGTTCATCAAAATTTTGTTTATGAACCTGTTAATTTGTTCCAAGCACCACCTTAATAATGAAGAAGTTAGTTACATTACTAAATCCGTCCAAATTTGTAGAATCAAGGGCAGTTTCAGGTGGTTTGGTATAAAATGGATTAACACTTGAGCTGTGTAATTTACCTTGTTGATAAAATTCTCAATGAATATATTATCAAAAATACACTGCACCAAGTTTGTTATTTTATCAAATATATCAAGTATTACTTTTGAGGAAGTATGATTGATAATTGATCTGCTGGGAAGGAAATGAAAATATCTCATCAGATTCACAAAATACATTTCATATGCATGTTGGAATTAGGATTGGAGTTCCCTTGTTGGCTGGTATATATGTGTATGTGGGTGTGTGTAAATATATAAAGTGGGGTATGTGGAATGAGCTTGCTGAATCAGATGAGATATATTCATTTTCTTCAGACATCATTTATATAGGTGTGTGTGTGTATATATGACTTACGTGCCCATCTTTAAAAAAAACATGAAACATTATGCTTGGATTAGGAGAGGGAGAAAGTTTTTTTTTTTTTATAATTATTTCAACTTTTTGATACTAACCCACCAAAAACTACCTTTAATCTTACAAGACAAAACCAATATTAAGGGTTCCTATTTAAAGTAGCCTCTTCCAACACAATCTTGTGTTAAAAATATAATAAAATAAATTATTTTAGTAAATCAATTCAAATACAGTGAAATAATAAAATGGTTACATATCTTGAAAGAAATATAAAAACCAACACAGACCTACTTCACTAAAATAAACATTTGAGCATTTCAATTGCAAAATTATGAAGGGCACATTTTAAAATATGTAATAACTATAGTTGGAAATACCGTATATACTTGAATATAAGCTGAGACCCCCACCAACACCACCATTTAATGTCTGAGAAATGGGCAAAAATCCAAACCTTGTTCATAAGCTAAGGCAGCTAATTAACACAGTATGTTTAGATGGTGTGGTTTTGAAATTCTCATGAGTATAAAATATATTTATGACATTTTAATATTCAAAATGTTTTAAGAGTCACTTAGAATATAGTTTTTTTGTTTCACAACTCCATATTACGCAAAGCTTTTTTACAATTTCACTCGATTTATAGTTTCAACAAGTTTCTAGAATTTTTGTTTACTTCCAGCCACTTATGTGCTGGGAGTAGTTCAAAGCAAAAGATTGAATAAGAAAACTTTGTATAGTAATTTATAGAGAAGAGGGATGGAGAGACAGCAATCAAAAGAGGAGAGGCAGAAGGGAGAGACAGAGAGAGTGAGAGCAATAAAACACAAGTCAGAAGTAAGATTTCAATCTTACATCAGACTGAAAGAAAACATTAACCCTTTAGCATTCTCATCACTCTACATCTACTATTGTATTTTCAGTAAAAGCTTTATCTCACATATCGAATCTACGATATTTTGATATTTATTTTAAGAACAATACCTTAACGTTGGTATGAGCGGCCGGTTATGACCAGTTTCAACAGAAAGAGGTGAGAGAATTCTGGCCGGATGTGGCCGGCTTAAATGCTAAAGGATTAAGTCAGAGAAAAAGTCGGCATGAATGTATGTGTGAGCGCGTGCATGTATTAAAAAGTTCAAATTATAAAAATTCATTGGAAATATTTTCAAGGGAATGCATAAATAACACTAATTACAATTAAATATAGAAAAACAGTGTTACATTGTAAAATAATGACTCAGATATTTTAGCACCTTATTTACATAGAATTTGAAGTTGGTGAAAATTGGCAAAATATTGACCACAAATAAGCCAACCTCTCCCATTTTACCATCATTTTTTTGGCGTCATATTTCTCAGCTCATATACAAGTATATACAGTAATTCTTTTTGTTTTTCCTTTCCAAAATAAAATTGAATTTTTTCAGTGGGGTAACTTAAATTTAAAAAAAGCTGTTAATTACTTAGCACATTTTCTGTTATCTGTGTTATCCAGTTTAAAATAAGTATTCTGTATCCTTGCATTTTTAAGAGGTAACTAAGAATAGTGCTGTCTCAAAAAGGACCCCATGAATAAGTATAAAGGTCATCAAGGGTCTCCACAAAGCAGGGAAAGACCTTAAAATGCTTGTATTTTTTTTATTTTCATATTTATCTTATGGAGCAGGGACATCTGAAGGTGGGAGGGGTAACTTTGGGGCCAAAACCTGGCATTTGTATAAGAAATAAAAAATACATAAAATAATAAAACTTATTTAAATAGGTTTCTGATTTATATAGAATTTGTCTTTCTCTACTTGATTTACTGATTTATTTACGTATTTTTGTACATGTCTAGGATCTATGAGGGAGTTGAGGATCCCATGAAGAATTTGATGGTCTAAAAAGTTTAGAATCCTCAAGTCACAGTACAATTCATAATAGACACAAACTATAAATATAGAGCTAATTTTTATTTCTTTTACAGATTGATGTCTGTCTTACATACACCAACTACCTACATATGTCACATGTTATCTTTTTTATTAGTGGAAGATGTCAAAAATGCTATAAAAATCGAAACAATAAATTAATGATAAAAAAATGTATACATAAAAATAATGCCCTCTAAATTTAATTAAAATAATAGGGCATTAACTTATCAAAGTACCACACGAAACTGCACTGGTAAGACATTTTTGAAAAGTACAAAACACCACTGACTGCATCACATTAAAATTGAAGTCTCTTGTTTACTGCAATGTTCAAAAGATCTGTCCACTAGTAGAGGTATGATAAACCTTTGGATATTTAGATATTTTCTGCCTAACCATTATGTGGGAGGTTAAGTGCTTAAAATGATTCTAAACTATGTAAATATTTGAAGATATCAACTCTGAAATCATGAGTACACTAAAGTACTTTCAGTAAAAAAAAATCCTTGTTTTATACCCATACTATAAGACTGTCATTCATTAACTTAAGATACTAACTGGAATTGATTAGTTATTGCATCATACCTTTCATTTTTTAATTCCTTGCAATAATAAAAGTTTTGTGTTTTCTTTAGATAAAAATTCAACATTTTTAAACACTTCTGTTATATTTCAAAAGCTGTACTTGTCTAGCAAGTGACTTGATCTGAAACTGCATTTTGAAACTAAATCAATTACATTGGAAGAGTCATTTTAACCATTTAAAAACAAAAATGTTAAATTCACTTTACATTTATTCCTTGATCAAAAAATAAATGTCAATGTAAAATAAACAGGCTTTCTTTTGCTTGAATGGTTAGAATGACTTCCACCATGTAATTACTTGATCTCGTTACATTGTTAATCCAATATAAACAAACATTTTCTTACTGCTCTTAATTTGCAGATAAATAAAATAGTACAAAGTTATTGAATATTTTAGTGTGCAATCTAGTGTACACTATGTTAATGACCTGACTTGTCTAACATGTCAAGATTAGTTTTTGTAGTTGAGGTAGAGTGCATGCTGAACTGTAAATGTGCAGATGGACTGCATGCTAAAGTGGCACTATATTATCACTTCAATCAGAGACTAAAGCAAGAAGCAACAAGAAAACTATCAGATCTAAACCATATCCAGTAAAAATAAATTTAACCTTATCCCAAAACAATTATTTTAATTAAGCAGGGAGCCTTCAGACAGAAGAGATTATATATTGTAACATGCATGCTTTTCCAAAGTGAAATAAATCTGGAATTTAAACCAAATACACAACACTCACTAAACAATGTTGTAATCACTGTTCTACTTTCCTCATAAGACAAATAAATGAATCCCAGAAGGCAGATTTAAACTCCTAAACTTCCTAAAAATTTCTCCAGTAAATAATTTGATCCATTCCTAATCCATATTTCTAATAAAATAAACTTATACATTTTCAAATTATTTTGAAAATCACCAAGAATTTGACAGATTTTACTAATATGTACCAGTAATGCACTGGGTTATTGCTGGCCTTGTGCCTAAAGTAGAAACAATTATTATTTATCTAGTGTGGATGGGCGATGGATTGGCAGTATCGGTAGAGTCGGACGCCATGCTTTGACGCATAGAGTTACGGCCCTTGCCATTCTGAGTTCAAATCCCGCCGAGGTTAACTTTTCCTTTCATCCTTACGGGGTTGATAAAATAAAGTACCAGTAATGCACTGGGTTATAGCTGGCCTTGTGCCAAAAGTAGAAACAATTATTATTTATCTAGTATTTAATTATGATAAAAGATGTTAAGATAAATATAAACACTTTAAAACCATGTTGGTTTGTTAGAATTTACTTTTACTAATTATTCAAAAGTGTGTGTTCAGGCAATTCTTTGAAGTTATATCAAAACAATTTATAAATAAAAACAATGATCTTTCAGAACAACATTAGTTTTAAACTTTCTGATACCAACCCACATGAAACTGACCTCGGTTTTATTATACAAAACTGACTGTTTTAAAGTGCTCATATTAAAAAACCTTCTAATATTT
Source organism: Eledone cirrhosa (assembly GCA_964016885.1). Taxonomy (NCBI): domain Eukaryota; kingdom Metazoa; phylum Mollusca; class Cephalopoda; order Octopoda; family Eledonidae; genus Eledone; species Eledone cirrhosa. Next base: position 231,415,969 of record OZ024742.1, read on the forward strand.
TTGTTAAGTATCAGTTTAAGAATGAAAAAGTTAAGCTATATTACTAAATTCTTTCAAATTTTTCATTATTTTCCAAATAAATTGCAATGCAGTATATCTAAAAAGGGTTTTTAAATTCTAGTATATACTTATCAAGAAATTATATAGACTGATTTATTCAGACTAGTGCCTTTGCCTTGGCTGTTGTGATCACATTTCAGCTGTTGTACCCTGTGACCAAGATGAAGACACTAATCAGAATAAATCAGCTTATAATAATTCCTCATTTCAGAAATTCAAACAAAACTTATCAAATGTGTGTTGTAATGTCTTAACATTCTGTATCACGAGACAGCTCTTAAAAAGTACAAAACAGCACTATGACTTTATTACATGAAAAATTAAAACCTTGGTCCTAATACATCAATGTGTCCACTAGTAAAGATAAACATTTTAATTGACAAACCTGTTTTTAGATATGATCTGCTAAATCATTTACAGGATGTTAAAAGTTAAGAAACCTTCAGAAAATGAGCTAATTGTAACAATAATTGGAGACATTGTTAATGTTACATTAAATATATAGATTTAAGTGATTTTTTAAAAAAAGTTGAGGCAAAGAAACTAGTTTAGAATATAAAAATGGTATTGTTTACATTACATTGCAATAAAAATGTTCATTCTTAACATCTCTTATCATATAAAGAGAGCCAGAGTTTCAGTGTATTCAGAATTTCTTAGCTTAATCAAAAATTGTTTTAAAAGATTTTAATCAGTTAACTGAAAGTGATTGCCCAATGATTATGATGAAAATACATAAAATAAAACCAGCAAACAATTTTTTTTAATATTGTTTATATAACGAACATTTCTTTTTTTTTTTTAAATCCAACTTTTCAATTTGGGTAAAAATAATTACCTAAAATATGGTATTTGTATATTTAAACTAATTCTATTTTCATTTAAAATATGAAAATATAGACAGACATGAGTGGATGTTTAAGAAGATTGCTATACATTCTTGTGCTTTCAGTGATATTTCTTTATGTCCCACATAAACAATATCCTGCAGTTTAGAGATGTGATGAAGGCCAGCAGCATACAGCATACTTAAAACTTATGAGTGGGTTGGCATCAAGCCATAGCAAAACCTCCACAAAAAGTACTGCCCAAACATTCCATACTTGCATGGAAAAGCAGGTGTAAAACGAAAGAAAATTGAAAATGTGGCAGACTTTTCCTCTTATATTTTTCTGAATTCTAGGTATGTCCCACCCACCCCCCAAAAAACTATATAGAACAATCTGTAGGAGTTTAGTTCCATTTTGGTTTGATCACCATCCCATCCATGATTCATATCAACTTTGAAAATCTCACAAAACAAACAACTGGATCTCATTACATACAATAAAGGAATTATTTCCCAAACAAAAATATAATGGATACAAAAAAAAAAAAAAAAATTAAATATATAGTTCCATCAGATAGTTGGTCTCTGTGCTTGTCACCAACTGCAATATCATGGAAAATAATAAAACCACTATGACCAGTTCAGAAAATAAAATAAAAATTAAAATGTTATTAGTAAGAAATGTTAAACTAAATATTTTTATTCCAGGCATTTCACTTTTAAAAAATAAAAAAAATAAATGTTAAACTAGATTTAGCATTTATATTATACATATACTATCATATTTTCACATAATATTGGATCTATAAGATTTTGAGAACAATACCGTAACATCATAAGTATGAGCAGCTGGTTACAGCCAGGTTAAACAGAAAGAGAGAACACTAAAGGGTTAACCCTGTAAACCCCACCAAAACTAAGTATTAAAGTGTCAAATTTAAATTCAAATCTTGGACCCAAATCTTATGACAAATAGTGTTAGTGGGTTGGCAGAATCATTAGAGTATCAAACAAAATGCTTGTGTTGTTTATCTCAGCCTTTTACATATGGAGTTAAAATCTCAGATGTCAATCTTACTTTTCATTTTCCCAAGGTCAATAAAATAAAGGTTCAGTCAGGAATTGGGAATGATTTAATTGACATGTCCCTTACCCTAAATTGCTGTCTTTGTGCCTAAATTAGAAATAATTAAATTCAAAGTTATTTATTTCACTGAACCTCTCATAATTTGTGATTATTTTAATTAAAACACAAAACAATATATTTTTGCTATTAAAAATTGTTATATTTTCCAAAAAATTAAAGCTGTTATAGTTCAAAAATAGGATATGTAATGTACATCTTAGATATACTTTAAAACAATATTTATAATTTTGAACTGGTTGGATTGGTCAGATAGCTAGTTTTTAAGTACTTTAAACAATATCATATCTATACTGGCATAGAATGGACAAGACTTTTAAAGGTAATTTTCTATAAACAAGATGCCCTTCCTGGTGCCAACTTGTTTTTTTTTTTTAATAAAGTATTTGTACCATTGAACTTTACACATTGAAAGCACTTACACAAATATCACCAGATACCCAAGTGTCAATGTGAAGAAAAACATGCATGTACATGTACACACACACACACACACGGCAAGATTGAGGACACTTATCACAAAGGAAACATCCAATGAGTTGTAATTTCAAGGAAGCTCAACCTACAGTTGTGAAGTGTAACAACTATATATATATATATCCTGCTATAAAAAACCATACCAAAACTAGAACACATTTTGGTACCAGTAGCTTTAGAGAACTTGGGACCCTATCTAATATTCAAGAAACATCAACTGAGATGCAACCTCATAGGAGGCCAGCTAAACCTACATAGGTGTGAGCCATGTTTTGCAAGAAATGAGAATATAGCTTCTAGTGTAATAATCCTACACAAATAAATATTCCATCATCAATTTGCAATGTTAACATGTCATGTGTAGTAGTTTATAAACAGATACACTGTATCCCTGCAAATTTTGTAGGGTTAGATTAAAAATTTCATCAATTAAGTAAAATAATTTGGGGCTCCTGTCTACAGCTCAGTCACATTCTCCCCATGAATCTATGTGTGTGTGCACACTCTTCTCTTTTAATCACTGATAAATCTAAAAACCTATCAACATTTGATTGAAATACAAGTTGTGTGAAGAAACGCAAAATACCCTAACACCAAAGTTAGCAAATGGAAAATATGTTTACACACAATGAAGACACAGAAGCTCTTTGATGGGACTAAATAAGACTTTCTTACACACTACATTTATAATTCTAATTATTAAACACTAATAATTCAAAGATAATTAATACCATTAGAGGAAGACAACTCTGTACAAACCAATCAATAGAAATGTTCTCATTTGTCACACAAAAAACATAATATAAAAAATAAATGAAACTAGATGTGCAAACTTCAAATATAATAACTTTCTACTGAGTGTTATATTTCACATTAAACAGATTTTGAACATAACAAGGGTTCCATTTAAAAACATTGACAAAAATAGAATTCACTAGCAGAATTAAACCACATAAATGAAAGCTGATATAATAGTGCATATAAAAATATCTAAATTTATGAAAAATTCTCTGAAATATATAACATATGCCAAAATACAGTCCAATCTTAAAACAAAACAAACCCTGTAAAGTTTATCAAATTTCTCAACAAATTAACTGAATGCTGTAACAAACTTTAAGTGAACTAAATTAGCTTTTTATTAATTTCTAAGGAAGAAAAATTACATTAAGGCAAATTTAAATGAATGCTTTATGGTGCTAAATAAACATTAAAAGCTAATATTTAATTAGCCAAATTTCTAAAAACACAAGGACTCTGTAAACTAATCTAATGTGAAGAATAATTTTAAAAAGACAAAAAGGAATATATACAACATGACAACATGGAAGTAGAGGTAACTTAGGAAAACTAAATGCAATGAACTATATGACAAGCTGAAACAATGAAATAAGATTAAATTAAATTTTTAAAAAAGGGAGAAAAAGAAAAAAGAATTTCCTAAGCAACACTTACTTTCGTACAGCCACTTGTGTTTATACTGGCTCCAAGATCAGTTCGGTCCAAATCGCCAACAAAATTGTCAGGGAATTGACAGTGACTATGTGAGTACACAAAGCCAATCTTTTGACCAAATAGCACTAAATTAGTTGCTAGTAGTCACAGCAAGTGTTATTTGGTTTTGCCTTTTTTGTTTTGTCCTCTTTTAACATAAAAATAACTGTTGAATTCTAGAGTTTAAGCTTGTGGGTATATATGTATAATATATATAGTATTATTTAATACACAATATAAGAAAAGCCAACTCAAATTTAGTAACAAGTACATATGAACAAATAATATTAGAAGACGAAATGACCTATAATATATATAACTATATACTGACCTTACAGTTACAGAATAATTACAGCATCATAATTAGCCTTAAATCAATAGAAGGTAGCTAATGCCTTACATCAATACTATTGTTAATCAAACAAATGACAGTAGAAATAAATTACCTTCACAAATCTTGAAAAATGTTTGTGTCTCCATGTATGTATAATATAAAGACAAAGATACCAGGTGTATTCAATAAAACAGTTCAGTTCAAAATTCTTAAATTTTATTTCTAAAAATATAGGAATCGTTTTTTTTTTCTTCTTTTTTTCCAGTAATCATTTTGCCATCCACACATTCTAAAAACTACAAATTCATTATATATGTAAACACACACACACACACACACAAACACACACACACAAGAGAAAATGTATAACATTATAATTTCCATTTAAAATTATTATTTTGTTAATTTTTACATCTATACATTGGAACATGTAACAAAATAAATAAATAAATGTTAACCCTTTCGTTACCATATTTCTGATGAAAGACTATGAAATAATTTTCAAGAAATTGGAAAGATTTAGTAAAATAACTAATGTTCTCATTAAGTTGCAGTTTGAAGGTTCTTACATAAAACCATGATGGAAGGGTTTTAGATAAATCTAAACACTTAAAACAAAGAGCGGCTTCAGGTAATTTGGTATCAAAAGGGTTAATGGTTTCAGAGAATTTTAATTGATATATATCTGTATATCACCACTACTTTCATATGAATCAAGTCAAGCATACATTTAGCTATGCAAAAAAAAAAAAACAACAAAAAAAAACATCTTAATGAACACACCACATATCTATATAAACATACATATAAACACAAACACTTACATAATATATTAAATTATAAAACTATTGCCAAAACTATAACGGTCCAAGTCATATAACAAAATCAATAACGAAATGATTGTTACAAATTTTGATTTAAACATTCTATTCATGAGGAAAATATGACAGCAATACTAAGCTTGTATTGCTACATATTTCCATACAACTGCACACTTTAGACAATTGGAAGAAAATAAAGAAATTTAAATAAAATAACCAAGAAGCTTAATCCCTGAATTCAACAGAATAAGAAGCAGTAGAGTAGAAGAAACAGACTCAACTGCAAGCAGTAATCTAGAAACAACCAAAGTCAGTCCTGTTCAATTAAAACTTCTTTATTTTGTACTAGAAGGTACAAAGTACTTATACAGGGGTTTTTTTTGTTTGTTTGTTTTTAGTCCAAAGAGAATGTTTTTTGCAATGACATAATATGTCAGTCATACTCATACAATATACAAAACATGCTACAGTCTAGCATTTAAAAAAAAAAAAAAAAAACTAACACATACATTTTTTTTTTTTTAATATATATATATATATATATATATATAAACATTTTAATGAAAACAAAATATTTTTTTTAATGGTAAAAATAAAAATGGAAATGAAATGAAAAAAATATATATTAAGCACCACTACAACTGATTTACTAATGGAAATGAATAAAGAGAAAGATGTATGTATTTATATACATGCACCCATGTGGCGTCCAGAAAATGGCAGTTGTTTAACAATTCATGAATTGTACAGCTAAACAGATATCACTAAATAATATTCAATACAAAGGGTTGTTTGTATTATAAATTTAAAGGTCAAAGAAATTTTAAATTTGCCACCATTTCTGACTCCCCCTTTTCAAATCCTAGTTTATTTATTTATTTACAGTGATTGTTTAATTGGTCCCCAAAAGTTCGTCACGTGAGGAGACAACAAATATTTTACTAATCATATAAATGTTGATAGTTATTCTAAGAAAATAATGGTATTCATAATCCTTATTTCCAGCTAAACAGATCTTTAAAAATGCTCAAATATCAATCAGACAATACTTGTGACTTAAAATTAACAGAAAATACACATGAAAAAGGAAATACAAGTGTGTGTGTGTGTGTGTGTATATACACACACATGTAAGTAATGTCATTTTTTAATCTCATTTTTACATGCACATGTACACTACAAATATATTTCAAAGTGAACTGTGAAATGGTGGCTAGTTGAAAAACAAATCTTGACTTGTTAGTGTGAAATATTAGATTTAAAAAAAATAAAATAAAATAAAATAAAAAAAATAAAAAATTTAAAAAAAATAAAAATCACTAAACTACATTTGGTCTCCTTTCATAATTTTTTTTAAAAAATGGTATAACTAAGGGAAAAACCAACAACTTTGTAACATTTTTATATCAATAATAAATAAATAAAAAATGAGTGAAGGTACACAATGTCTCTTCTTTACAGATTGCAAGGTTTCCATAATGTAAGCAGAACACAGAATTTTACTTCAAACAACAATCGATTTCCATTTTTTTTTCTTTTCTACATAGAAATAAATGCCAAAAGAAAAGGCTTTTATCTTTATAAAATAACATTGAGGAGATAATTTGTAATTTAGGTACAACAAGCCAGCAATTTGGCGAGGAGAGCAACAGCAAAGTTGACCGTAGCAGTATTTGAACTCAGGCATTAGGTAATAATAGTGATTTCTAATTTAGGTACAAGGTCAGTGTGTGTGTGTGTATGTGTATATATATATATATAAAGACCCATTAACTCAAGTACTTAACAGGTACTTTATGTTAACTGTCAAAAGGACAAAAGGCAAAGTTTTGACCTCAGTGGAATTTGAACTTAAGAACTGAATAATAGTAATGATTTCTAATTTATGTACAAATAAGGATGAAAGGTAAAGTTGAACACAGCAGGATTTGAACTCAGAATGTAAAGAACTAGAACAAATACAGCCAGCTAATTTGTCTAAAGGATTCTTCAGATTCCTCTGCCATGCACTGAATAATAATAAGAAAAAATTAAATACATCAACAAATGAGTTTTTTCCACAAGATATTTAAATTAACCCATCCCTGATTTGGCTGTAGTAAAATTTTGAAGTAATATAGAAAGAAAAAGAGAAATTGGCAACAAACTATAATACAAAAATATAAAATATAGTCTAAAATAAAGGTATAAGGAAAAGGTGATGGGTGATCTTGTGAAAATAGCTGACGTGCATGAAGAAGTAAATATCTGAATACATTCTAACAGGAATTTACTACAAATTAAATAAGTGATTAAGGATAATAAGCTATTGATAATTAACCGAAATATAGTTCATAATTGCTATCTGCCACTAAAAAAATGACCCTATGATGTGAAGCTGATCAACTCATTTATAGGGCCCACTCACATGGTTAACTCATGTGATGGGGGGGGGGGGGCTTTATATATATACACACATACATATTACATATCTAGCACGTATGTAGAAATTGCTCTTCCATAGCCATATTTCACATACACTATGATTTACTGTGTGGGTTTAGCTAGCCTCCTACAAGGTTGCATCTAGATAAGTCTGATACAGGAGTTAACCTCCAGCTGCTGGTGCTCATTCTTTTCTTTTCTCAGCTGGGTGGACTGGGAGCAACACGAAATGAAGTGTCTGGCTCAAAGACACGCTGCAGCACCAGGCCCAATGATCATAACTCCAACACCCTAACCATTAACTAGGCTTTAAAATGGCTGCTCATTATTTGGGAATTTAAGCTGCAGGAGGTATATTTGTATAATATATACCCCAGAAATGCACAGAAACTTGGGGAGGGGGGAATAAAAAATTTTCAAGATACAATTTAACATTTATCTTTCTTTTCAATCACTGTCTATAAAGGTAAAAATAAAATTAATTAAAAAATAAAACAGTTCAAAATAGAACTGTAGATATTTTTAAAGCTTCAGTAAAAATGAAAATAATATGCTATACAGAAACATAACATTTTTTGTGTGAAAAGGGTCATTTTATAAAAAGATACAGGGAGTTAATTCATGAGGAAATTGTTATAAACTATTACTTAAATTTAGATGTTTTCAACAGTAAATAAATACTGTGAACTTGTCAACAATATTGAGAAAACTCAATAAAATAGAGTTGAATATATATATACATACACACACATTAGTATAGTACAATGTTGATACAATTGCTATTGAATGTACAATTTGAAGTAACACTAATTATACACCTACTCTACTATATACATAAGGGGGTCTGAAATATTTTAGAAAATTAGTTGTGTGTGTGTATATTAGCAAATGAATGCTTAACAATGCAGAGTTTGTTCTAACTTATAATAATCATTACTTCAACGAGATTAAAATAAATTTTTTTTTAAATGTTTGTTTCTTGTATAAAAAAAAAAAAAAAAAAAAAAAAGAATGAATATTGTTGATACTAACTCTTTGAGTTCCAAACATTTGAAACCATGTACCAAAAATGTTTTAGTTTATAAAGCTTGGGTTCAGACGAAGTAAATAAAGTAAATTTGATCAAAATATTTTATCATATTTAACATTCTTTTTTAATTACAATTTCAAAAATGAACATGTAAACCAGGCCCATGACTGTAAAATAACATTGAGGGGAAAAAAACAAAAAAAAAAAAACACAGCACTGGCACTCAAAGAGTTGACAACCAACAAAACAACAAAATCATTAATCAGTTGGTAATTGTTTTAACATCAATATATCAAAGAAAAACAAATTAAACAAAATCAACTGATTATATATAGTGAAGAGTTATTTACTCCATGCAAATTATAGTAGTTTTACCTGTTCCAGCCTATGGGCTGTGATCAAATGAACCAATAAAAGTTTTAAACCATTAAATTGTTTATTACAAGGAAGGGAAGAGTTTGGAATTTTATTTTACTTCCAATTCATTTTAACTAAAAAATTAACTTCAATAAAGAATTTGTGTTGATTGAATGTTAAAATAATAATAATAGCTTTATTTAACAGCAATTAGTTCCATAAAAACCAATGATATTACTAATACTAAACTTGTATATAACAGATTGAGAATCTTTTATCCGAAATGTTTGGGACCAGATGTTTTGGATTTCAGATTTTGGAATGTTTTGTATACAATCTAGAAAACGGGACAGTTTGGGAATGGCACCCAAACCTAAACACAATATCCATTTAGATTTCATAATAGAGCTTATACATGTACACACATTTTGTTTTTAAAGATGTGGCTGCTATACTTAGTACGATGAGCATCAGTGCTTTGTGGAATTTTCTATTTGTGGCATGTCATGTCAGTACTAGAAAAGACTTTGAACTTTGGAATTTCCAATAAGGAATTCTCAACATTTGTTCATGTACCAAATGTGATTGTAAACCATAGTACTGAGAGAAAAGGCACAAGATAATCCCATTTAAAAAGCAACAAGATCTTTATAGACAATTAACCCTTAGATACCAAACTACCTGAAAGACTACCCTGAATTTTAACATAATACAAAGCTGTTTTTAGCAGAAAATATCTAAATCTAACAGCGGGTGTGTTGATTCATATATTTATAGTATCATTATTAGAAGTGAAAAGGTGCAGCAAACTAAAGTCAAGACTTTAATTTTTAATGTGAAGTTATAGTACCGTTTCATACTTTTCAATAATGCCTTGCTAATGTGGTACAGGATGCTAAGAATTAAAGTGTTTATATTTATCTAAAAAGCTTAACATTTTATGAAAGAACCTTTGATAAGTTATGCTCCTAACACCAGTTTAATAATGAGAGTGTTAACTTTATCAAATTTCTCAGAATTCTTAAATTATTTTCAAAACTTTGAAAACCATAGACAGGGTCTTCCATTAGAAATATGGAAATGAAAAGGTTAACATTAAATGATTTAACAGAAAATATCTTAACCCATTAGTTACCAACCCGGCCAAAACTGGCTCTGGTTTTATGAAATAAAACTACACATTTTAAAGGTTTCCAACATAATTTTATATAAGAACCTTACATTAAGTTACTATCTTAGTAATGAAATAATACTTTTGGTAAATTCTTCAAAATTCTTCATTAATTAATAGATTGTATTTCATTAGAAATACAGTCATGAAAAGGTTAAAATAGGGTTGTTAATTGAAATGTTTATAGTATCTTTACTGGTGGACAAATATTTGTATAAATTTGCAATATTTGAGTAAGGACTTCAATTTATAATGTGATGCAATCATTGTGCTGTTTTATACTTTTCAAGAATGACTTGCTAATACAATTTCATGTGGTACATGACATTAAGAATTAATACAGCAACCTCCATGGGGAGTTATTTAAACATCAGTGTAAGTGCTGAAATAACTATTTAATCCAGTTTAATTAGTTAAAACAAATTAATTATAAAAGTGCCAATAGCAAACTAATAAGAAAAATTAAACATTTCAAATCTTCATAAAACAATAAAAATTGAATTAAAAACGAAAAAAAAAATTCAAATGTTTCTATAAAAGATGAAACTTTTCAGAATTTCCATAATGAAGAATTATAATTATAAACCGATTTATTTGGACTAGTGTCCTTATCATGGTTGTTTTAGTCACTATATTTTGATTATTGTACCTGCCAGTTGTGAAATGACAGAGTTGTTAAAATGTATAATGCTTCTTAGTTCAAATCAGTACAGTATGTGGGCATTGATTCTTTCTCTCCTTAGAAGAAATCAGCTCTGTTCAGACATGGACAGGAATGGGTTTTGCTAGGTTTTAAAAGTACCTGGAGAGACACTCCAGCCTTCTTCAGGTGCATGTTGTATTTGGTAATGTCCTCAGATTTTAAATTCGAAGCACAGTAGTAGAGATTTTTCTCGTTCAATTGTCCACACCAAGGATAGCCACAATTTGTTATCTGTGATACTGTTTCCTGGTTCAACAACATGAAACTGCTTTTGGTTATGATACTGAGCTGTTTATTTCAAAATGTTTTTAGTCATCTAAAAACCTTCCATCATAATTTCCTGTAAGAATCTACATTAGTTATTTTATTGAATCTCCAAATTCTTGAATATTTTCAAAATTAATAGGCAGTGTATTTCATTGAAAATATGGTAACATACAAGAGCCACATCTTGATTTTAAACCAGCAAAGTTGACCACACAAGAACAGGAATAGTTTCGACCTTCTGACAGGCTTTTAGTTTCTGATTACCAAATTTCACTGGTTCAATCAAGGTCATCATAGTAGAGACTCACCAAAAGTGATGCACCAGTGTTCATATATAAATTTAAAACTTCCATCATTTTAACTAAATACCAACTTGTCTGAAACTGCCCCAATTTTACGATAAACAGCTGCTCATTTTTAATTTTCATCATTTTATGTAAGAATCTTTAAGTTATGCTCTCAGCTTAATAATAAAGTTATATTACAAAATCCTTCCAAATTCTTTATTTTCAATACTATTTAAAGATGTGCCTTTCATTAGAATTTTGTAATTGAAAGGTTAACAATAACAAGCAAATGACATCACAAGTAACTAATTAACTAAGATGAGGATATTTTCATTTCATTTACACATGAAATATCCATGGAGAATGAGAACATTTACCTCCATGGTTTGAATAAAAAAATTTCATGTTTTACAGTAGTACTACAGAATACTATAGACTCACTGAAATAAGCTGAAAGATACAACAGCAAGTCGAGATGTGATCAAAAGCAACCAAAATGAAGACACTAGGTTGAATAAATCAAAGTATAATAAGAACATTTCTAAAATTATAAAACCAATAAATTAAGGAAAATTTCAGAGTTGACAATTAATTAATTCAGGAATAGTTATCGTTTTAAATTTTTTTTACATATTTGGCTTTCTTTCTTTCCTTATAATTCTTTTTAAAAATATTAAAAATGACCAACATATTTTCAGAACACTACCATCTAATTTGATGTAACTATATATTTATATTTCCTTAAAATACAACTGGCTTCTCTCAAAAAGAGAATCTAGCAAGTTTCCAGCTTTATTTTACTTACAAAATTTATTGATCAAACAAATATGGTGTTTATCTCTCCAATGCCCTATATATTTATGTGTTTGCATATATGTGTGTGTGTGTATATATATATATAGTTCAAGAATAAACAAGACAAACACATATACAAAAACAGTCTTATGAGGTTCACGCTTGTGTGTATAACGAAATATAATACATTTTGTTGTTCTCAATCTACTAATGCATTGAGTACTCTAGTACTGTGGTTACTCCCAATTTCACTCGAGATATATATCCCGAGTGAAATCAGAAGTAACCACAGTAAATAAGGTACTCAATACATTATAGTAGAGTGAGAACAACAAAATTTATTAAATTTCATTAGGCTTTCCTGATGATTTCTTTTGAATGAAACAGTTCTAGTTCTGTAGAAGCCATTTCTAAATATATATATATATATATATATATATATATATATATATATATATATATATAGTGTATGTGAGGAAGAGAAAATAAAATTTCTAATTCCAAAAGGGGGGACAAATTTTTGAATAGATGATTTTCATTAATGGATGCAATGCCAGAATGGTTGAATGCAACAATTAATTACTTAAGTCCAAAAAATTACATTTTTTATAGCATTATATGTAATAATTATACAGGCATTCATTAAAAAAATCAGTTGACATTTATAACATATATCAATATTTTTCTTTCAAAAAAAATTTAGTGTCACATCACATACATTAGATTACTCTTTCCATTCCTTGAATATATATATAATATATAATTTTCAATATCAAGAAAATATATTAACCCAACAAAGATCAGTGGACTGCAATTGATATTTAACCTTTTTGATACCAACTTGACCAAAACTGGTTCTCTTTCTAAGAGAGAAAACCACCCATTTTAAAGGGGGTTCTATGTAAATTAAACTTTTCAAAATAATTTTTAAATGATAACCATATGTTAAGTTACTATCTTAGTATAATGAAATTTTTTTTAAATTTTGTAACTCCCTCAAAATTCTTCATTATTTAAATGAAGTATTTTCATTAGAAATACAACAAAAGCTAATAATAAGAAAACTAGGAAAATAGTATTGTTCTTTAAAAGAAACGGTAAATGTTGCATGCAACGTTTTTGATACCAACATGCTCAAAACAGGCTGTGGTTCTATGAAACAAAAATCATCCATTTTAAAGGACTTTTTTAATAAAATCTTCTACCATAATTTTATAAAGAACTTTGTTACAAATACTATCTTAGTAATGAAATAATAATTTTAGTAAATCACCCCATTTTAGTTACAGTACTCTTTATCTTGACTGATAGCCTACAGGATGGAAGGGCTCTGTAATACAGTCCATCTAGAGATGTAAATTTGTTAAATTTCAGGTAAAACTGTTCAAATCCAGTTATCAGTTACATTTAGGTCTGCATTTTCTTGCAGTGCAACTTCTCCAATCCAAAGTTATGGTTTTCTTTTACTTTTTATTAGTACAACCATCCACTTGTACATTTTAAGTTCTTTTCTAGTAACACCTTTGATAAAATGCAAAATTATCTAAAACTTTCCATCATTATACGGTGAATTGGCAGTATCGGTAGAGGGTCGGACATGCTTTCCAGCATAGTTACATCCCTTTATGATCTGAGTTCAAATCCCGCCGAGGTTAACTTTGCCTTTCATCCATACAGGATCGATAAAATAAAGTTCCAGTAATGTACTGGGTATTTGCTGGCATTGTGCCAAAAGTAGAAACAATTATACTATGTAAGAACCTTGTTAAGTTATGTTCCAAACGCCAACATAAATATATATATATTATTTACAAAATGATTTGAAAATCATAAGTGTATTTCCTTAGAAAAGTTATCACGAAATGGTAAAACGAATTGCCAAGACTTGACATGATTGAATCAATGGATCTGGCACTGGTGAACTTTTGAAATAATGCCTTATCCCCTACACTAACAAGTACTCCATATCTAGGTCTTTTTTTCTTTCTTTGAAATAACATTGCTTACTATTTCTTCTTTCTTTAAGGACCATCCTGGATATCTAGAAATGGCAACATTCTAAACTCTTGTCTGGAACATCTGCTTATTGAATAACTGCTGTACACTGGTCGGTCATTTGATAAGTTATTTTATTTTTTCTTAGCTGCAGTTATTGTTTCTTCTATAAGTCACTTATAAATTACACACATTGTGGGTAAAGGTATATCCAAATGGTTTGAAATTCACTTTGCAACTTTGAACTATCAGGTACAATCCCACTGCATATCATATGTCTTTTACCATAGCCTTGGGTCAACCCAAGCCTTGTAAGTGAAATTGAAAAGACAGAAACTGTGATGTGATATACACAATTGAACTGAACACATTATTCAAAAGGCCAGTTTTGTCACAATGTATCATAAATAACTATGAAATAGTCAGCTATTTATACACAGAAATCAATAAGTAGGCAGCTCAGCAGATTGGAATCCTCATCATTGAAACCAATAGAATTGTATTTACTTGTTTTTGCTCATGAACAATAATCCTAAGCTAGGTTCATAATTTGTGCATTGGCACAACATACATCAAAATGTTACAACACAGTAGCTTTGAATTTTAAATATTTTAGCTCAAAGAATAAAAAAAATTAGAGGGATTGCTCATGAATGAAAATGATTTAAACATCCATCCATGCATATTATAAGGAGCAGAAGGTGACATATTTACTTCAAGCTTACTAAGCTCAGAACAGTGTACACATAATATACTCAAGCCCCAACAAATGTAAACTATTTATTTCTATTTATGACAATCATTTGATAAGAGCTATGCACATTAAGGGAAATTTAATCAAGCAATTCATAGGTTAATATAGTTGATGGTGAAAACAAAATACCATTCTATTCACCCTTTAACAATTTCACCAATTCACCACCACTGGACAAGTATTTAGATAAAAGGCAAAGTTGACAGAGGCTGAATAAATGCAAGATCATTTAATCTGATGCTCTCAAGGCTCTAACTTGCAGCCTATATGCTTAAAATGGAATAGAACTTACAAAAATATTTATGAAAGACTCCAACACTTATTCAATATACAGCAGACAAGTATAGATTCAGAAATAAGTGTTGAAACTGAAATTGTGTGTTTGATCACAGAAAAAAAACACAAAACCTTAGACTTACATTAAACTGTTTCTTTAAAAGAACACCTAAGAAAATCTGATAGCCCCCAAAATATTTCTAATTAGAATTTATACTCTAGAATTGAAAGAACTGTTTACTTTAGTACACGTGTACAAGTGCCACATCAGTTTCAGTTATCAGGAAAATCCAAAAGGCCAAATTTTGTAACTGGATAGTTTGTACATAACACACTAGCACTTTACAGCCATTTTAGTTTTTTTCCGTTGCCACCTACATGCCACCATTATTGAAGACTTTTAAATGGATTAAAATCAAATAGATTTTGCTTTAGAAGTGTATTAACCCTTTTTGATACCAACTTGCACTGGTTCTATGAAACAAAACCGCCTATTTTAAGGATTCCGATTTAAATCAAAATTTTCCAACATAAAATAAAAACAAAATAGAAATAGTGTATTTCATTAAGAATACGATCATGAAATGTTAAATAGTTTTGTTCTTTTTTATTTATTTTAACTACATATTTAACCTGTACCTTCAAATCTAAACCACATCTAGTCCAAAGTTTGCCAGATGAATGAGTTGGCAGCTGTACTACATTGAACTATAAGGAGGGAGTTTACTGAAATTTTAGTGATTTGATTGATTAAAAAAATGGATATATAAAATTCTGTGTGTGCATATATATATATATATATATATATATATATATATATATACATACACACTTAAAACCAAACCAGAAAAAAGTAAATATTTCTCAAATAAATGATTAAATGTTTATCAAAATTCTATTAAAACTTTCTCCAATTATCAAAAAATAAAAAATATATTGCAGCCTAACGAGTTAATATATTTTCTCTTTATACATTTCATGATTGTAAAAGCCACAATTTTCCTAATATTAGTTGTAATATTGCTATTACAACATATAATAAATAATTACAATAAAAGTTTCCTTATTTATAAAATAGAAATATAAATTTATTTACATGCTTTAAAAGTATATTGAATTAAAATCGAATCTGTTATGGTAGTATTATTAAATCTTTACAATAACCGTTTTGCTCGAGAATAACAAAAAAAAATTTAATGAACGAACATACAAGGAAGAAGAAAGAGGCAATGAAAGAATAAATTTTGATATGATATAAAATATTGTGAAATGGTCATTTGTGAAGAGCAAAGGCCAGAGGGAATGTGAAATCAAAGTCAGTAGAGTATCCAAGCAGACCTAATATCTACAAAGGAGAAGTAATACTTACGAACTAGAACTGGAACGAGAATGTGATCTTGAAGAACTAGAGCTTAGAGAACGTGACCAGCTGCTTTTTCTTTTCTTTTTGTCAGATTTTGGACACGTTTCTTCAGCCCGATCTTTCCTCTTCTTTTCATCTAACAAATTAAAAAATCAAACAAGTTTGTCAAGGTTCTGATAAAGTGAAATTGTCATGTTACGAAAATGATTATTTTTGTCCTTGTCTGACCAAGGAATACATGCATACACATTAGGATATTCCATTTTGCAAACTATTTGCCAATCATCTCGTGTCAATTACACTGCATTCGAGGTGGAGGCAATAACAATACATGCCAAATTATACATCAATCAAATAATATTTAAAGGTTGCACACTTTCTTTTTATTTATGACTAATTTTTGGATCTGACCTGTAGTATATTGTCCTTTCTATTCATTTTACTGAGCACAATGAGGAAACCACACAACAGAACAAAATGAAATGAAAATAAGCAGGAGAAATATGTCTGAATGCACAATAATAAATCGTTTTATGAATGAAAATTACAACTAGAAACGACTTTTTTTTAGACCACTTGACTTTCATGGTGTAAGCTTAAGTTGGTCTTTGAACAGAACTATTTTGATCACATATATGGCTTTAGCCATCCAACAAGCCTCGTGATAAGCTCCTGGGACCAAAGAGAACTGGAGAGATACCCAACCACCAAAATAGAGAAAGGAGAGCTTTATGAACTTGGCATCATCTTCTCCAAGATGATCCACAGAAAACAGTACAGTCAGTAGATATTCAACCATCTTCCCCCTCTTTTGCTTCTAAAAATCTTCCATGGGATTATCATTATCCATGATAGTTTGATAAGACTTATCGGTGGAGTTTCCACATTCCTGGAACTTTTTGAACATAGGGATACTGTGACCAGATGTTGGAAAAAAGATCTCAAAAAACTTTCTTCAAAACCAGTTCAAGAATGTGATGGTGGCAAGCCAGCTACATGAGGAATAGTTTAAGAGCTGCTCCAATGTTTATTTTGGCTCCTTGGTGCATGCCAGTGTTACTGGCAGTGGTGTCAAAAGACATACCAATTACTCTATCCTCAATTTTGAGTCATTGAATTTCCTTCAAAAACAACTTCAGTGACTTGTTTGGTTGCATCACTCGCAATAGGAACACATAAGAGCTCTTCCTCCTTTCCTTTTCCTGTAACTAAAACTACAATCCAATCTTTGAGTGAGCTGGATTGAGTAGCTGATAGAAATAATTCTCCACCCCAGTGGAAGACTAGCTAGGATCTGTCTTCAGGTGGGAAAGTGGATAACTGGTTCTTGCTCAATAAAAAGTTGAGACACATCATAACCAAGACTATGCAATTGTGATGTAAGTACTTGCTAGTTATACCAATAGTTTCCCTGTTCCCTCGTGGCAACAAGAGTGGCGTCAAGATTGGCTTTATTCTCAGTGATTTTCCGGGCAGTATCGACTTGAAGATTTCATTATCATCATCACTAATAGTTGAGCTGGATGACGAACTTTCAAGAACATCTTGGCTTCTTCGTCCTGCTTTCTCTTTCTTCTGAATGGCTCTCACATGTTCTGCATCAACGCCAACTAGGAATGAAGAAATTTGATCTTCCTGCAATGTCTCAAAGAAAGCTTTGTCTTTAGATGGGACATCCTTTCGTTCGAGAACATCCTGGCTTGCAATGTCAAACATTTCTTCAAGATCACCTTTCCACATTTCCTGCTTTACAATTGCTTCTTTTTTCAGTCCTTGATACTCCTTATAAAATGTTTCAATTGAAGTGCGGATGGTTTTTTTCTTTCCTGTTTTGGTAGGGATATCTGTTTTCCTCCCTAATTCCTGGATCTTCTGGCTGGTGTTTTTTACAGCAATTAAAATTGTTTCCCCAAGTTCAATGTAATGGTAGATAAAATACAAGAGCACTTGTTTGGATGGGAATAGAGTCTCAGTTAACTCCCCCTTGGGCTTAGTCCCAAGCAGCCAAATGGCATCATTTCCATTTTCTTATTCACTTGTGAAAGATGAAAAGCAAAATCAATCAATCAAATTTTAAAACGACTGAGTTCTTGTATTTCTGGAACCCATTCAGGTTATGAAAAGCAAAAAACAAAATTATTTCATAACTTTATAACAACGGACGGATCTTGACGAAAACTAGCATATTTACTACTCACTAGCAAAACCAGCACTAGGCCAACAATGCAATGAACCTTGCATTAGAAACTTTTTGTTAACTCATCTTGTTGAATTATCAAAAATATCAAAAAGATCACCTCATCAATGTGATACCAAATACATCTTTGTACAAACAATGAATACAAATCACCAAAGTAAAATTAATTCTGCAAACAGTTTAAGTTTATAGTTCATTTCTTTTTCATTTAGGATTCTATAAGTGATAGAAACATCTGCATGTACACAGACAAAATAGACAAAAAATGCAACCTGGCTATAATCAACAAGTGTTGAAGTGAATTTTTTTTCATTTCTTTGGTGTAGCATTCAAAACTCCTAAATAAATCCGTATCTCTGTATGTCAGTGTAACTTTAATGTGAAATGGATTCAGGGCGCAATCAACATCAGGTCATTTCAACTAAAAGAAATTTTCTCTATGCATATGAAACACCGAAAATACACATTAACACATCCATTAACTAATTTATAGATAAATTTTTAACAAGGACTTCCTTCCATCCATTTATATTCACTATTGTTGTTAGTGTTTATGAGATTCCCTCTTCTATTTTCCTTCAAGTAAAAGAAATCTTTTCTATATTTCATCTGCCTGTCACCCACCTTGTGAATTATCTCTCTTGATCACTGGCTGCTGGCCTCTGTCATCTGATGCAGTCAGTGCAGTTATGTACTTTTCAAGAATGCCTTGCCAATGTAGTATGGTACTTATCATGGAAACAAATGAAGGGGAAGCAACTACTTTAGGTATGTTGAAAATTTAAAAGGAAAATAGTCATCCAAAATTTCATTGTCTATGCTGTAAAGGCATGTGAGCACTGCTCTATCCCTTCCTCAGACTAACAAAATAAAAACTTAAACAATTATGTAGCTTCAGACATAAACATTCTATTATTTGTAAATCTGAAATTAATGAGATTTTCGAAAAGCATGACCTCAAGTAACTGAACCTCATGAAGGAGATAACACAGGACTGAGCTGATTGGCGATATGACATAATATAAAAATTTAAAAAAAAAACATCCAAACATTGCAACACTACAAGTTCAAGTTATCATGATGACATAATGAAGGCAACAGCGTTTGCTAATTGAACAGAGAAAATATAAGAGTTAAAAGGACTCTTCAGTCTCGATAAGAATGGAGCCACAAGTGCATCCAGTACATCCTGAAAGGTGGTTGGCATTAGGTATAGGGTACCCAGTCATAAGCACCAAGCCAAATATATGTATGAGGAAGAGAATATCACTGACTATAACCTATGCTAGCATGAAAAACAGACATAAAATGATGAATTACATTAAACAACTTGAGTTGGTTAACCTTTTAGCTCATTTGATACCAACCCAGTTAAAGCCACACCTGTTTCTATGAAACAAAATTACCTATTTCAAAGAGTTCCTATCTAAATATCTTCCAACATAATTTGGTATAAAAACCATTTAAGTTATATTGCAAATAACATCTTAACCCTTTAGCATTTACACCGGCCATATCCGGCCAGAATTCTCTCATCTCTTTCTGTTCAAACCAGCTATGCTTATGCTAAAGTATTGTTCTTAAATAATATCAAGATATAGCAGATTCGATATTATGTGAGATAATTATGTGAAATAAAGTGTTTTCCATGAAAATACAAGAGTTAATATAGAGTAATGTAAATGATATTTTAGGAAATCCCTCCAAACTCTTCATTAATTGAAATACAGTGCATGTCATTTGAAATATAAACATTTCAAAATAAACAACTTTGCATCATAAAACTAGGGACAGTTTCAGGCAGTAAGGTATCAAAAGGGTTAAAAAATGTGGAAAAAACATGTACTCAAACATAATTTACTAACTGACAAGGGTCAGGTAGCTTTTAAAGAAAATATTGAGATTTTATTTTACACACCTGACTCAAGATAATACCCACAGTGAACAATTCAACTTCATAAGAACCATGAAAAATATTTGTTCTGGGCAAACTCTTAAATAGTGTGTATAAGTCTAAATAACACATGGATATAATACAAAAAAAATCTTGGGCCTCAAAAATGGATAAATTAGTTATAAGTTTTAATATTGTTGCAGTGCATATCTATGTAGATTTAGCATATCAGATTTCTCAGACGTTTTAATGATACTTGTTACAGCTCACACATGCAGGTTAACTGATCTCCTACAAGGTTGCCTCTCACAAGGCATCAGCCCTATAATAAAAAAACTTCCCCTAGAATGGATGTCTGTCCATTTTCAGGGATTAGCTACCAGCTGTTGCTGGTATTCATTTTTGTCAGTTGTGTGGGCTGGAGCAGTCTGAAAGGAATTGTATTTTTCAAAGAGGTGCCACCCAGTCAAAGAATCAAACCCACAACCTTATCCTTAATCCAACACCCTAGCCACAATATTCAGTATGAGAAGCTTGTCAATTCAATATTTTAAAATTTACAATTCACTCCATATATTACTATATTAGACAACTGTAGTCTAATTTTTTTTTCAATTCCAAGAACCAAAGCATTTGTTATATGCTATGAGAAGTGGTACCCAATACATTGTAAAGTTTCACTAACTTGTAATACACTGGAACCTTTCTAAAGTGAACAAAAAACCCACTAGGTTGCAATAATTTGTGACACCAAACTTTTCTTTTCATTTGTTATTAACTAAATTTTTTTAAATATCAAAATGAGGACGAATAAAATTAGGCAAAGGCCCTGTACTGCCCTAACATGGACACAGCTTTCAAAATTAATATATGTAAGAGTTACAAGGAAGCCAGCTATAATTGCCTCGAAATGGACCCCATGGTGGGTATGAAGCTTTTTATGGGGACCATAAATTGTTTTAGTAAGGAAAATGGCCTTAAAATACTACTGTCATTATGATATAGCTTCCCAAGCTGACACGATTTGGGCAAGTAGTTAGTTCTTATTTGGAGGTTCTGTCTGCTTAGAGATGGGAGAACCACACCTCAATTATACAATCTAATTTTTAGCATGGTTTCTACAGAGTGAACTCCACCAAGGACATACAAGGTGGAAGTGGTGATGTTCAACTATAAAAGAGATATGAATTCCTTTTTTTTTATGCATGGCAGAATTAATTTTACATATGAATTTCCATGTTGGCATGCACTGGACAAGATTCACAGTCGGAGACATAAGTCACAGAAACGACATCTGGTTCATACATTCCGACCACTTCACAAAGTGTACCGGGTGCATTTTATCATGGCCCCATCACTACCATTTCACTAAGTGTATTTGGTATATTCCAACGTCAAAGTACACGAATAAGAAAAATTATGAAAGAATACATTCAGAAATTAAAAAACAAAAATATTTAACCACTTCACAATGAAGATGAGATTAGCTAAGTATTAAAGATTACTTACCTATATTCTTGTCATCCACTTCTTTTTTGGTCGGTTCTGAGATTATTTCTTTATTTTCAGCTTCTTTTTCTACATTATTTTCATTACCAATTACTTTTCCTTTCTTCTTAGCCATTTTGTTATTATTATTATTATTGTTGTTGTTATTATTATTACTAGTATTACTACTACTACTACTATTATTACTACTACTACTACTACTGTTGTTGTTGTTGTTGGTGGTGGTGGTGGTTGTTGTGGCAGTGGCGGTGGTTGTTGTGGTGCTGTTGTTGTTACTATTTGGTAAGCTAACAGAACTAGACTGTTCTTTTATTTTAGACTCCTCAATGACAACAGGAGAAAGTTTTTCGTCAACTGTGCTTTCTTTTTGTGGTGATGTGTCCCTATCTACAGAGACTTCTTTTACCCTATCAGTATTCTCACTCGATTCCTGTGAACTTTCATCAAAAGACTGCTCACTCTCGCGTTGTTTCCGTCGTAGTTCTTCTAGTTCTTCCTCTGAAAAGTAAAATAATCAAAATAAATTAGTTGACGTTATAAAAATTCATTAAAATCAACAAAAATAAGTGTTTTAAGACAATTTTCCCTGCTAAGGAAGAGGGGTGGCTTTGTGTGAGCCCTGAGAGGTTTCATAACTCCTCATGGGATCCTTTTTGAGGAAATGTTAATCAATATTTTTTTTTTTATTTAAAAATCCAAATTAGTTCTAAATTTGCAACAATTAAAAAAAATAGATATTTCTATACTACAAACAAACTTGTATATCAACTATTAACATCCTGTAATAATTTAACAGAATATATATATATAAATGGCGGTGCCCCAGCATGACCTCAGACCCTCGGCTGGAACACGTAATAGAGTTGTCTTGATGTGGCTTCATATGGTACAAGGAGTTATGAGAAATGCAGGATCTGAAATGTGTTCATCATCCATCATCATCATTTTACGTCCGCTTTTCCCTGCTTGCAAGGGTGGGAAGGGGAATGATTCTGGCTTGATTTCTACAGCTGGATGCACTTCCTAACACCAACCTCATTTTACAGTGAGTACGACCACTTTGAAGTGGAATGATAGGGATCCCAGTTCTATCATCTCATTTCTACAGCTGAGTAAACTGGAGCAATGTGAAATAAAATGTCTTGCTCAAGGAAACAACATATCACCCGGTCTGAGAATTGAACTCACAACCTTTCGATTGCAAGCCCAATGCTCTAACCACTAAGCCATGTGCCTCCAATCTTGTTAGAAAATATTTATGTAAGCAACAAAATTCTTGGTTGGGGTCTAGGGAACTTACTATTTTTTTTTTTTAAACCTGAAATCTATAATATATTATTATGACACATTTACTTAATCAGATGGTTGCACCACAAGACTTTTAGTACATTGTGAAATGAGAATTCCCCTATAAAAAACGAATTCATCGTACGTTTCTTTTATCCTCCGGAGCGCACCTTATCCTGGGAAGGCTGGTATCTTTGACAATAGAGTTCGAAATAAGAAAATATCTCATCGCAATCAAGGGGAGGGGGGAATAACATACAATGAATCCGGCAATTTTGTGATTTTATTTCGAACTGTAATGTCGAGGATTCAGAAATAAAAAGAAATTAAGTGACAGATACATATATTAAAAGCCTCGAATTTAGTGTTTGGAAAAAGAAAACTATATTACATAGATCCAGTACTTGACTGGTACTTTATTAAATCGACCGACCGGCGAAGGCCAAGTTAAGTCCGGCGGGATTTGAACACAGAACGTAACAAACCGTGACTAAATACTAAAAAACAACGCTGAACGTTTCTGCCAAAAATATGACAAGTTAAATACAAAAAACTGTGATATTACAATAAAATTCACGTGGTTATGACAGAAAACTAAGTTTTCGTTATAATTGTTAACTTTCTACTAAAACCAAACTGAGAATAAATCTATTTTTACATACAGACAGATGTATTAATTCCTTCGCAGTATGTTTTTTTAAGAGATTTTTTTTTTAAGAAAAAGAACTGCAGTCATGAACTGAACTATATATAACAAAGTTCTACAATCATGCGTGTGTGGAGACACCAAATGGAGGTAGAATTTTGTTAAATTGTAATGATAAATGACGGGATATATGTATTAGCGGTTATCTAATACTAAGATATTATATATAAACACACGCACAGAGATTCAAATAGAGAGAACGGTTTAAAGTATGGTTGGATTAAACTGACGAAAGAAAATCGGTGCTTATAAAAAAAAAAAAAATAGCTATTAAAAACGATATTAAAATAGGGGCAATTTACGTAGCAGGACACGACATATCACACGCACAAAATGTCTATAGACAGACACACAATCAACCAAAGCCGCCGTGTTTGTGTGTGTATATATATATATATATATACACACACAAATATATACATATACATAAATACAATTGCCTCCTGTGTTTTGTTCGTTCATTTTCAACTATATATATATATATACACACACATACAAATACATATATATATACATAGACGTACATATGTGTTTAAATAGACACACACACACAGAAAGCCGCCATATCTGGCGAATGATGATAAGCAGGACAGAAGTGTTAAAAGAAAAACCAGCAAAAGATTGAAACACGAAAAAAAAAAGGTAAATAATTTATTCAATAAAAGAACGAAATTTGCATCCCTAAATCACCCGACAAAATCAGTGTATATACACATCTTACATAGAAAAGTGTGCGTGGTGAATGTATAATATACATAGATATGTGTGTATATAGATACACACACATCTCTGTACGTTTATATATATAATATACACATAGCTAGGCTAAAGAGCCTCCCCGCTCATGGCACCGAACAAAGCAATTTATATCCCTTACTAAAATAGATTGCTAAATACAAGCCGAGACAGCGAAGGCGAAAGAGACAATGGATGATTTTGTTCGGGGTTATGAGGAAAGGAAAAAGGTTTTGAAAATAAATAAAAATAAAAATAAAAACTTGAGTAATTTATCTATAAAGAGAGATGGACTGAAAGAGGGAACGGGCACATTTAACCTGCTAAGCATTTAATACATCCCGACATGGAAAATAATCTTCACTATCACAAATGTGATTTTGTGTCTTATGTATGTCTGAGTGTGTGATAGCACTAATATATAACATTATTTCGTATCAATCAACCAAGATACATACGACAAACATATATATATATATATATATATATATTATTTGATTACTGAGTATAGCTAGACCAAATAATCGTTAACGTAACGGTTTAAGCTTGACCGTAGGGCCAATTTTATATATTTATGAGAGATTGTGATCGTGTATCTATGTCTATTTCTTATAGCACTAATATATAAATAAAATAAAAATAGTATTAGACATTCTGCCGTCATGTTTTTTTTAAATTCTTTTATAATAAAAAATGATCTATGTAGAAAATCTAGAAAGATTAAGAGGCCGTTCGTATGCTAGCATAGAAGGGTAGATAGATTGTGGTCAGTGTTGAAAGAGAAAGAGTGAAAGGAATATGAGAAGAATGAATAAGCAAGTGTATTATAATATATAGTCATTTTAGATAGAAAAATTACATTGAGGTGGCGGCGACCTTGCTGTTAAAATGAGGACAAAAGATTTGGACAGGGGAAGAAAAAAGTACGATATAAAGAAAATATAATTTTTTCGTCTTCTTAAAACTATAATCTTTTACACATTTTAAAATTCTCAACCGACGTGATCGATGAGATTTGACAAAAAGCCACCGAAATTTTTTTTCACTTTCTCAATACATCGGCCATTTCTATATACATAACAGTAATAATGTGGCAGAATTATTATTCTGCAACCGCTAACAAAGATAGTTGGAAATAATTTAAACTGTGGTTGACTTAGTGGGCTTGTTTTAATGATTTCTTCTGGTATCATATGTATATAAAATATAATAAGTAATAAGATAATGTTTTTCACATAGAGTAAATTAGAAATACGTCTAATACTTACATCCGTTTCCTCCGAATGAGGAAGGCGAAACGCAGCAAGGTCATATGTTCGTTAAATACATTCTGGCATTCTACTGCACTACGATTAGCACAGCAGATTGACAGAATGCCGTTCGGTTAAACTAATCGACTATAACGTTCGTTTTTGTTTTAAAAATTATATATTATTTTTTTTCTATTTGTCGTATTATGATAATTTAATTTTAAATTACCTTAAAAATTTTCAAAAGTAAAAACTACCTTGAGATTGGCGTTTTTGTTCACATTTACTGAGAAGATAACGAATGACATTTAAAACATATTTTACAATTTCTTTTTACTTTTAAAATTTAATTAAAACTGATATGGTGCAAGAAATATTTGAAAATATAAATGAAGCAGAACTGTGGGAATTCATATATAATTAATAATTTTAATAATACTTCTACAGAACAAAAATGCTACTCCTAAACATATATATATGTATATGTGTGTATATATATATTAATTTATTTTGTTCGAGTAAGAGACCAATTTTAAATAAGTACTCAATACATGTTAATAGTTTTAATCTGTAGAGGAGAAAAAAGATGATAAAAGATAATTTACAAAGCTGTTTTTAATTAGACCAAGTTTAAAATGACTCAGCAAATTAATGCATTTATATATTTCTTCAATAAGATTCTTTTTTTTTTTTTTTACTGAATAACCAAGAAAAAGAGGGCAAAGCTGATGGTTCTTTTCGTGGCTTTTGGGATTGGTGGGAAAGGGGTAGGAAAGTATCCTCAAACTGAGCTCAATACTTGCAACAGCAGACTCTACTAAAGGCAGGCAAGGGTCACATGGCAACAGAATAAGTCCAGTAACCCACAGCAGGATTTCGGACAAATACTGCAAGACACCATTAACCCTTTAGTATTTACATTACTCTATATTTACTATAGTATTTTCATGGTAAAGGTTTTACCTCACATAATATAGAATCTATGAGATTTTGATATTTATTTTCAGAACAATACCTTAATATCAATATGAGTGGCCAGTTACAGCCAGTTTGAACAGAAAGAGGTGAGAGACTGCTGGCCGGTTTAAGCATGGCTTAAATGCCACCAGCTTTCCTTCACAGCTCAAGCCAGTGGAGTTAGGCCAAGACGATGGCATCAAAATCTACTCATTCCTCAGTGAAAGGCAACATATGATAACATTTTCTCTGCAGAAGTGTGCCTCACAAGTTGGAATGGCTATTACAACATCTTCCTCGCTATCCTCCAGAGTAACGCTTTCTCCATGAAGCAGCTTGTGTCCGGAGTTCAGCATGCCAGAGAATCCTCCTCCCCCACAATAACCAGGTTTGTATCATTGAAGTAACAATGGAATAGGTTGCTAACTACAACACATGTTGATACACAGGCACATAAATTATGAATAGTCACCGATATAGTTTAGAAAACAGCAGCTTGATAATTAAAAAGTGTGTTGTTTTATTAATATTTCTACAATTATCAATACTGCAAAATCAATACCCCTAAATTAGTACTTTATTTTATCGACCCTGCTAGGATAAAAGGCAAAGTTGAATCTAGTGGGGTTTGAACTCAGAGCACAGACAACCAAAATAAATAGCACAAAGAATTCTATCCAATATTCCAATGACTGCTAATTTGCCTGCTACTAAAAAAACTACCACAGTAGTCATTCCCAATCAAGTATGATGTGGTGGTATGTACCACACATTCATTAAGGGTTTTATGTACCCAAGCAGTCATATAAACACAGACTCCCTCTTAACATTACCTCTTTGAACCAGTAAAACATCCAGGATGTGACAGCTGAAAGGAAAGAGACTGCATTGGCACTGGATTGGTGCTTCGTCAAGATATAACAACCTTGGTGGAATTTGAACTCCGAATGCAGAGATCCGGAACAAATATACAACACATTAACAACTCTACCAAACTATTTGCATAAACTTTCACCTGCACTGTAAAATACAAGAATATTAACTGAACTTTCTACATAATTATATATAATAAAACAGTGAAATCTGCAAAAACTATATATGGTGTATGTTGGCAAACAGTAATATAAGGAATAGTTTCTAACTTAGGCACAGGGCCAGCAATGTTAGTGGGGAAGGAAAAGTTGGTTAAATTGACTAGTACATTATTTTATAGACCCCATAAGGATGAAAGACAAAGCTGACCTTGGCAAATGTTTACTATAGCTTCAAGCTGACCATTGTCTTGTGAGTGGGATTTGGTAGGCAGAAACTGCAGAAATGTATTGTGTATGCATACACACACAGAGACATTAAATGATGACGATATATGTATAATAATTAAATATGTTTATATATACATGTATAGACATAACCTCAGAGATGATGAAGGAACACTGCACATGGAGGAGGGCTGTGCTAGGAAGAACCCATCCAATACATGCAAGCATAGAAAAATGGACATATGAAGATGATATATGAGCATATATATACATGTAAGGTGGTCGTGTAGGAGGAGCCACGACAAAAAGCACACTGTAAATGTGGTTGGCATTAGGAAGGGCATCCAGCCGTAGAAACCTAGCCAAAAACAGTTCTATTTGAGCAACACCCAACTTGCCTCTAATCGGTCAACACGCCTAACCTATCCTAGCCTGGAAAATGGACTTTAAACGATGATGATGATGATTATATATATATATATATATATTATACACAAGAACATATCTATGTGTTGATGTCTATGTTTACGTTTGTATCTGTATTTGTGTTCCTGGCCAATAACTTACTAGATTGACAAAACAAATAGTTCGATTATAATCAACTAACTCAACTAAGTACCCGAGCATGGCTGCAGTCAGATGACTGAAACCAGTAAAAGAGTAAAAGTATTTTATCCAACACTCTAACGATTCTTCCAATTTACTACCCTAAAAGAAAACAAAATACAAATAATTCAAAGAGAAGAATAAATTTTATGCCAAGAGGAAAAAAGATGCAAAATTTAACTTTTCAGATAGAGACCTTGATATTGAAAAAGAAAATGCTTCTTTTTTTTTTTTTTGTCTGTCTCTCAAGAAAGGTTTCTGCTTCTGAAATGTTAAACTTACTTTCTTCCTCACAGCAAAATATTTATTCAAGTGTTAGAATTATGTGTAGCCACATAACTGATACTGTAAAACTGGTTGCCATAGAGTTACCCTTGACATCATCATCATGAAGATACTATTAGTACAAAAAACACTAAAGACAATACAAATAAACAGGGACATTGGGGGTTTACATAAAGCAAGTAAACACACAAAAAAAAGAAACAAGTAACAAAGTAACAATAAATTAATAACAATTCCCCAATAGGATCACCCTAAATTGCAAAGAGCACCATAGAAAATGCCCCTATCCCCTGTTTTCACCAGCTTACATTTTGCTAATGTGGTTTTATGCAATACAAGACATTAAGAGTTGATGTGAATGAGAAAATCCAGCATTTTCTATCAGTAATAAATTCCTCAATTATTTTCAATAACCAAGACTATCTATGTTATCATGGTTTAGGACATATGGTAGTTGATATATATATTTTCTATATAAAAGAAATATATAAAATGGGAACAGAAGTAGTAGCTACTTCCTGACCAGTTGCTATAAAAATTTCAGAAAATTGTAGCACAAACTTTTCAAAACTTAACAGGTTGTGTTAGAAAAGAACAAAATAAAAACTGACCCAGGATAAAGAAAACTGTCAACATTCCTTAATACAGGGAACTCACCTTCCCACACAAGCAAGATGAAATAAGCATATGGAAGATAGATAGTCCCCACCAATCTGTTAGTATGCTCCACCAAAAAAAATTACCCAAGATTGATATAACAGACGACATCCCCATCCTGTACAACAGGAAACTCGCCTTCCCACACAAGCCAGCTGAAACAAGCACAAAGAGAATGGACCCCAACCAGCCAGTGTGCTCCCAACTTCCCCCAATGCTATCTCTCTCCCCACCTGAAACCCTGAAGCAGAGAGATAGGTACAACACTCGGGTTCACCCCACCTCCCACCATACCTAACAGTATACTCCCGAATTCCCTGCTGGCATGCCCATGATTCCCTTCCCCCACCCAGACATACCCTACACTATCAGACAACACCCACTTGCTCCAATCCAAGTTCTCAAGGAAAGCTAGGCATACTTCACAGTGTCATGCACCACCCACCAACCCAAGGCAACCCCCATGATGCCTCCCCTCTCTCCCACAGTAGCATATTAACACCCTCTACACACACATTTAGGCCAACAAGGGAAACCATGTACCCCCTATATGTCACACACTATCCTTTACTTCAAGGGCCCCCTACCCAATGAGATGGCTGAAGCTGGTGTTAAGAAGGGCATCCACCACAGAAACCATGTTCCCAGTACACTCTGTAAAGTGGTAGTGCTGGTATCACCAAGAACATTGTGTATTCCTTCCCAAGTAGTTATGGAAATGACACCATCTGTCTCCAAAGTAGATTTTGAGGAGCATTCTAAAGCTGTAATCCATGGAGGAAGAGAGAAATCAGACATTTAAGGGCGGTATAGAAGAGTCATCAACCCTTGTGGAACAAAGTCAAACTAATAGAGAATAACACTGAAAGACAAGACAAGCAATTTAAAGAATCAGAGCATGTACACAGAATTTAAAAACATTAAAGTCAAATGCAAACTATTCTCTCATCAAACTTCAAAGGAAACTCAAAGACTTGGTCTTGAAGTCCGGAAATTGCTCCCCAAACTTGAGGCAAAACTGATCTGGAAAAAAGGGCATTATATTATAAGAATAATGACATAAGTTTTAATATAAAAATGAGATGTTAACACTATCATGAATGCAATCTTAATCTCTCTCTTACACACACTGTATTTTAATTAGCAGGCAAAAAGAGTTCCAATATTCTACATAATAACATATGCAACATCTATACAGCCGGATGGCTGGAACAGACAAAAGAGTAAAAGAGTAACTCTTATGTGCTTAATTAATGAAATACACTGGTATTTGAATTAATGAAATATTTGGAGGGATTTACTGAAATTATTAATTATTTCATGAAGATGCTATTTGTAACATAAGATTCACATACCAAAATATATGTTAGGTTTTTAATTCAAATAAGAACTCTTAAAAATGGGTGGTTTTGTTTCACAGAAACAGACAATTTAGGGCAGGTTGATATCAAATGAGTTAACACTTTTGGTTCCAACCCACCTGAAACTGCTGCTGGTTTTATTATAGAAAACTGCTTGTCTTAAGATGTTTATATTTATCTCAAAACCTTCCATCATAATTATATGTAAGAACCTTTGTTAAGTTATGCTCCAAACACCAGTTTAATGATGATAATTCTTTTTTATTTTCCAAATTATTTGAAAATCAGTTCTTATTTGAAATATGATAATGAAAGAATTAATGAAATATAATGAATAATCTCCATAAGATTATATATGTTAACCCTTTAGCATTTAAACCAGCCATATCTGTCCAGAATTCTCTCACCTTTTTATTCAAACTAGCCATAACCAGCTGCTCATACTTATGTTAAAGGATTTTTCTCAATATAAATAATATCAAATAGATTTGATATTATGTGAGATAAAGCCTTTACGTGAAAATACAATAGTAAATATAGAGTAATGCTAAAGGGTTAAACAGTAAGATAAATACTTAACACACACATGGAATGGACTGCTGTTGGTTTCAACAATAAGTGTTGCAGTTGTTTGATCAACAACACAGCCTACTCATGAAATTAACATGCAAGTGGTTAAGGATTCCAGGGACACATGTACCATTAACTTGGTTCTTAGAGAAATTCTCTGTAATACAGTTTGAATTACTGGTACAACTCATTTATTCCAGCTGACTGGAATGGGGCAACTCGAAATAAAGTGTCTCGGCATGGACACAACACACAATCGAACTCATGACCTGATGATTGTATGTCAAGCACCCTAACTACTAAACCATACACACACAGGTCAATACATTTTCTTTTATTATAAGTAAGAAGAGTTAACCTTTCAGAAATCCATTGATTAATTCAAGGAATGCATACAAACCATTTTTAAAATAATAAAGAAAAAAATGTTTAAATATTGCAATCATTTGAAGAATTAATTGTCTGTTTCCATGGTGATTTTAATGGATACTGAAGCAAGGAAATGTGAGGTTTACAATGAAAACAATCAAAAATAAAATAGAAACTCAAAGAATCATTTCCTGCAAAGTATAGTGAGAACAAACAATAAAATAAATCATTATAATGAATTATTTTTTTAAAGTAACAAAATTGGAAACAATTTAAAAGAAACATTTTTTTTTTAAATTTATTTCACAATTCTTAAGATTTTATTTTAATTTCAATATATTCTGGTCAGTAAACAGGAAAAAATGGTTCTGAAAATTAACCAAACTATATCAGCATCAGATCACATTAACAACTAATAACATCCTCATTTGATGAGATAAGATGGAGGATATTTCTCCAATTCCATGTGAAACATAAAACTATGGAGGAGCAGCTAAACAGATTGAAGCTTGCTTCTCCATTTCCATTTTCACACCAAACCATCAGGTTGGCTATAGCAACAACAACAACACATGCAACAACTTGTGGAAATTATTTTCAATTTGTTCTTTTTTATCATTTTCTATGTATTTTTCTCATCCATTTGGTCAGGTGCATCTAGTTTAGAATAGCTACTCTGTATCCCTGCATGTTGTAAGAATTGTTGCGTGGAAGGGCCTCCAGCTGTAAAACATTGCCACAAAAAGGACCCCCATCTTGTAAGGCCTGCAAGGACAATCCATGCTTTAGCAAAGAAAATGGCCTTGAAATGCTTGTGTTGTTGGATTCTATATGCTGTATATATCTGGTTTAGAATAGGTACAGCATATTTTTGCATGTTGTAAGAGGCAACTAAAAGGGTTTTAGCCAAGAAGGGGAACAGCCATAAAATATTGCCTCAAAAAGAACCAATCACATGATGAGTATGAATCTGACATAGTTAACCACTATTTTAGAGGGAAAGTGGCCTTAAAATGCTTATGTTGTTGTTTGATCAGCAAACAAGAAAAATGAAATATCAAAACATTAACAACTGACAACATTCTCATCTGCTCGATAAAAAGAAAAGTTAAAATCAGTCCCAAGCCTTGAGGCTCATCAAGCCAAAGCTTATCCCGGTCATTCGTGTAAAGCAACTGAAAGGACAGGATAGAATGTCAGTCCATTGCAAGGTTAACTCCAGTTAATCCTGGTACTCATTTTCAGTTGAGTTGACTAAAGCAGCTTGAAATGAAACTACCTGGCCCAGAAGTCTAACCAACGAAACTACAATTCCAAGTCCAGCACTCTAACTACTAGATACACAA
>OZ024742.1:231459537-231464537 GCA_964016885.1 Eledone cirrhosa
ATTGCCCTTCAGGCTATAACAGAGGAGTTCAAGACAGGCTGCCCATGGGAACTCCTATACGCAGACGACCTGACACTCATAGCGGAATCAATGGCCGAGCTAGAGAAGAAATTCCAAACATGGAAGCACGGCCTAGAGTCAAAAGGACTTAAAATTAACCTGGCTAAGACCAAAGTTCTAGTTTGTAGGAAAGAAAACAAGGCGGCGGTCCCTTCTGGGAAATGGTCGTGCTCGGTATGTAGGAAAGGCGTAGGTAGAAACTCCATCTTATGTCCTAAATGCAAAGTATGGGTGCATAAAAGATGTAGTGGGATCACAGGTAAGCTAACTAAGAACATAGACTTTACATGTGGCCGGTGTTCTGGTGCAATAAGTAGCAGCAAGTGCCCACAAAATACTAGCTCTTTCAATTGCGCAGAGGGTTCTATAGAAATAGTGGACAGCTTCCGTTACCTGGGCGATAAAATCAGCAGTGGGGGAGGGTGCTCTGAAAGTACTGTAGCTAGAGTCAGAACTGGTTGGAAAAAGTTCAGAGAGCTTATACCACTATTAGCTGCTAAAGGGTTCTCCCTAAAAATGAAAGGCAGGTTGTACGATGCCTGCATACGAACAGCAATGTTGCATGGTAGTGAGACCTGGGCATTGTGTGCAGAGGATATACGCAGACTAGAGAGGAACGAAGCTTGCATGCTCCGCTGGATGTGTAACAGTAATATACGTGAACGGCAAAGCATAAACGAACTAAGGAAAAAATTAGAGATAAGAGGGATCAGATGTTGTTTACTCGAGAGAAGGCTGCGTTGGTATGGACACGTGATGCGCATGAAAGTCGATAGCTGTATTACAAAGTGCAGGGCAATAAAGATAGACGGTAGCCACGGAATAGGCAGACCTAGAAAAACATGGGATGAGCTGATAAACTCCGACCTCACACACTTACACCTCTCCAAGACAATGTCACTGGACCGTGACCTTTGGCGGTACTCAGTAACAGAGAAGACCCGCCTTGCCAGTAGGCATCTCTAACAAACTACACCCCGTCCCGCCACCACCCCCACCCCATCCACACCACCCCGTTCTATGTAAAGTTATGTTGGTGCCGCGCCATCCAGGCCGAAACAAATGAGATCGTGTAGGTGTCACGACAAAAAAACACACAGTCCACGCTGTAATGTGGCCGTGTAGGCAACACGGTAAAAACCTCCCAGACCCACACTGTAAATGTGGTTGGTGTTAGGAAGGGCATCCAACTGTAGAAAACCTGCCAGACAGTCCTATGCGAGCAAGACAATCACTCTTGCCTCAAGTGGGACTACCCCCGTCCAAACCCATGCAAGCGTGGAACACGGACGTTAAACGTTGATGATGATGATGATGATGATGTGTATGTATATATATCTATATATATATATATATATATATATATACATATGTGTATGTATATATATCTATATATATATATATATGTGTATGTATATATATATATATATACATATGTGTATGTATATATATATATATACATATGTGTATGTATATATATATATATATATATATATATATATATACATATGTGTATGTATATATATATATATATATATATATATATATACATATGTGTATGTATATATATATATATATATATATATATATATATATATACATATGTGTATATATATATATATATATATATATATATATATATATATATACATATGTGTATATATATATATATATATATATATATATACACATATGTGTATATATATATATATATATATATATATATATATATATACATATGTGTATATATATATATATATATATATATATATATACATATGTGTATATATATATATATATATATATATATATATATACATATGTGTATATATATATATATATATATATATATATATATATATATATACATATGTGTATATATATATATATAACCTACAAATCTGGTGAGCACATAAGCCAGATTGACTTCCTGCTAGTTAGGCAGCGGGACAGGCAGATAGTGTCTAATACCAAGGCATACCCTGGGGAAGAATGTACCCCACAGCATAGGTTAGTTGTTAGTGATATCTCAGTAAGCAAGAGATGGAATGAGCCATATAGGAAGGTGTGGAGAAGAAAGGTCTGGAAGCTAAAAGACCTTTCACTAAAATTCAAATTTAGGAAAGCCCTTCAAGATGTATATGACGAAAAAGAAGACGATTTAGAGACGTATGACATAGATAATAACTGGAAGTTCTTACGTGACAACTTGCTGAAGGCTACTGATGAAACCTGTGGCTGGAGCAGAGCTCCAACCAGACAGAGAGTGACCTGGTGGTGGAACAGCAGTGTAGATAAGGCTATTAGAGACAAAAGACTAGCATGGAAGGCTTGGAATAAGGGTGGGAGTAGGGAAAAATATACAGCCACTAAGAGAGAAGCTAGACGTCAGGTGTACTTAGCACGCAGGGAGGCAGAGAGTAGGAGGTTTGCCAATGTTCTGCGACGGGAAGATCAGAGGCGTGCGGTGTTCCACATTGCAAGGCAGTGTGTCAATGCAAATCAGGATGTTGTTGGTGATAAATGTGTCCGGGATGATGCCGGTGTACTTAGTGTCACGAATGACCAGAAAAAGGAGGCCTGGAAATGTCATTATGAGAGACTGATGAATGTGGAGAACGAATGGGAGAGAGAGAAATTACCCTTGGTAGATCCGACAGAGGGACCAGCTATTGAGATTGACGAATATAGGGTCCAAGAGGCGATTAGGGAAATGAAAAATGGTAAGGCGGCCGGACCATCGGGAATAGTTGCTGAGATGCTGAAGGCATCAGGGGACGTAGGCACTAAACTGGTTGCACGCATAATCAATCAGGCTATATATGGTGGTGTCATACCCAAAGACTGGTGCAGCAGTATTCTCATAAATTGCTACAAAGGTAAAGGGGATGCTTTGGAGAGGAGCAATTATAGGGGTATAAAACTGATAGATCAGGTTATGAAAGTGGCAGAAAGGATTTTAGCACAACTAATTAGAGAAAGGGTCAAACTAGATGAGATGCAGTTTGGTTTTGTGCCTGGGAAGAGTACAACAGATGCCCTCTTCTTGGTGAGACAAATGCAAGAGAGGTTCTTAGAGAAGAATAAGCCACTATACTTGGCCTTTGTTGACCTAGAGAAGGCTTTGATAGGGTACCCCGATCTGTCATCTGGTGGTCCCTAAGGAAGCTGGGTGTTGAGGAATGGCTTGTAAGGACAGTGCAAACTTTGTACAGAGGTACTCTCAGTAAAGTCAGGGTAGGAATGGAGTTTAGTGAGGAATTCCAGATACAAGTAGGAGTACATCAGGGTTCGGTCCTCAGCCCGCTCTTGTTCATTATAGTCCTCCAAGCCATAACAGAGGAGTTTAAGACTGGCTGTCCATGGGAACTTCTCTATGCTGACGATCTGGCTCTTATGGCAGAATCAGTAGAGGAGCTAGAGAATAAATTCCGGCTATGGAAACAGCAGTTGGAAGCAAGAGGACTGAGAGTAAATCTAGCTAAGACAAAAGTGTTGATGAGTAGAAAAGAGGACAAAACCCTGATTCCGTCAGGGAAATGGCCATGTTCGATATGCAGAAAAGGAACTGGCATAAATTCTATAAAATGCACACAATGTAGGTCCTGGGTACACAAGAGATGTAGCGGGATAGCAGGCAAACTAACAGGTAGGGAGAAATATGTATGCAGTAGATGTACAGGGAAATTAGACAGTAGAAGTCGCACTGATAGACACATTTTTCAAATGCGAGAGGGCGCTATAGAAGTGGTGGATAGCTTCCGGTACCTAGGAGATCAGATTAGCATGGGAGGAGGGTGTTCCGAGGCCATAGTATCTAGAATAAGGACGGGTTGGAAGAAGTTTAGGGAGCTGCTTCCTCTGTTGACGAAGAAGGGTTTCTCCCTGCGTACGAAAGGCCGGTTGTATGATGCCTGTGTGAGGAGCGCGATGCTGCATGGTAGTGAGACATGGGCAGCTACCGCAGAAGATATGCGACGGCTGGAGAGAAATGAGGCAAGCATGCTCCGTTGGATGTGCAGTGTAAATGTGCGTGAACGACCCAGCATAAATGTGTTGAGAGAGAAACTGTGTCTGAGAGGGATAGAATGTAGTGTACGAGAGAGGAGACTGAGGTGGTATGGGACATGTGATGCGCATGGAGGATGACCGATGGGTGAAGAAGTGCCAGGAAATGCCAGTTGAAGGAAGACGTGGTAGAGGTAGACCACGAAAAACATGGGCGGAGGTGGTGAGAACAGACCTCAGATCATTGAAGCTCACGGTGGAGATGACGAGGGACCGTGACGAGTGGAGAGATGCTGTGCTGAATAAGACCCGTCCCACCCTTGCAAGCAGGGAAAGGCGGACGTAAAATGATGATGATGATGATATATATACACATATATATATATATATATATATATATATATATATATATATATATATATATATATATATATATACATATATATATATATATATATACAAGTATAAATTAGCGAGAATCGTATTTCAGCACAGGAATTAACGAAAATCAACATCCGATATGTGTGGCAAGCGCTCGATGATTCATGTGAATCAGAGCTACATCATAGGTTAAGGGCCAAACACACTGAGATGATGGTTAAACATATCATCCGCACAGCCAAAACAAATGGGTCAAAAAATAAAAATATATGTGTTGATATTTTCCCGGACCCTGGACTGATGGTAAAATCCAGCATTGGTTTCTGCGACTCCAAAATCAGGTACTGTCCGCCTCCATAAAGAATGTCTGGCTTCAGGTAAGATGATGAACAAGGAAGTCATGTTATCAACGGGTTTTGTTCTAGGATGCTATAGATATATATATATATATATATATATATACATATATATATATACATATATATATATATATATATATATACATATATATATATATATATATACATATATATATATATATATATATATAT
>OZ024742.1:231474537-231477037 GCA_964016885.1 Eledone cirrhosa
AAGAAAATAAAAATAATAAATAATAAATAAACATTAAAAAGGAAAGAAAAGAAAAAGAAAAAAGAAAAAAGAAATATATCAAGAAAATATATACATATATATATATATATATATATACATATATATACATATATATACATACACATATATACACATATATATATACATACACATATACAAACACATACATACATATACACACATCCACACTTAGAACATACATACACACACATATATAAACATATACATATACACACATACATACATATACACACATACATATAAATACACATATATATATATATATATATATATATATATATATATATATATATATATATATATATATACATACACACATACATACACATATAATCACACATACTATATAGACACACATATATATACACACATACACGCACATATACATACACTTACATACTTATATACATACAGATATACACATACATACCTATATATACACACAAATACATACAGACATACATACATACATACAGACAAATACTTACGCATCTATATATCGGTATATACATACAAACACCACTACACTCTCACACAACTCAGACATACAAAGAAAAAGGTATATACCTATACACATATACATATACAAATAGAGAAACATATACATATATATATATATATATACATATATATATATATATATATATATATATATATATATATACACATACACATACACACACATACACATACATACACATACATACATGTACACACACATAGATATATATACACATACACACATACACACATACATATATAGTCATACACACATACACCTACACGAACATACACATACACATATATAAATATATATATACTCACACACACACACATACACACACACACATATATATAAAAAATAAAGATATATATATATATATATATATATATATATATATATATATATATATATATATATATACATACATATACATACACACATACATAGACATATATGTACATACATACACATACATAGATACATACACACACATACATACATATATATATACACACATAGACATATACATACATACACACACAACATACATACGCACATATATACTCATACATAGAATTAGATATATAATCATACATACATACGCACTTACATATACTCATATATACAAATACATACGCATCCATATATGCGTATATACATAGAAACACCACTACAACCTCACCCAACTCAGACATACAAAGAAAAAGGCATATACATATACATATATACACGCATTAATAGAGATATATATACACATATATATATATATATATATATACACACATACACTTATATATATATATACCCACACACACATACAACCATAAATACACATACAAACACCCACATATACATATATATACACATATATATATATACACACACATAAAAAACAGACATGCACATATATATTTTTTTACACATATATATGCACATATATATACATATAC
Organism: Eledone cirrhosa; assembly: GCA_964016885.1. Taxonomy (NCBI): domain Eukaryota; kingdom Metazoa; phylum Mollusca; class Cephalopoda; order Octopoda; family Eledonidae; genus Eledone; species Eledone cirrhosa. The sequence continues at coordinate 231,476,035 of OZ024742.1, forward strand.
ACACCCTCACATATACACACATACACATAAGTTATATTATAATAATAAATAATAAATAATATATATATATACATATATACATATATATATATATATATATATATATACACATACGAATATAGACATATATACACACATATATATACACATATAATATATCACTTAGAATTTCTAACCTTTCTTCTAACCAAGATGTATTTGATAAAAATGCGACCTTCTATAACGAAGCTCTAGATAGAAGTGGCCACAAAAATAGATTAGAATATATACCTTCTACTAAAAATACTGAAAGCATACAACCTAATATTACCAACAAACACCAAATGAAAAGTACACACCTAAATGCCACCCACACTATACCCCAAAATACCAAATCTTCTAATATAAAGTATAGTAACTCTCAAAAAACTACTCATCGTACAACTCTAATAAATATTAATAATAAAACTCCTAATAAAAAGGATAAAACACCTAAATCTACAAATATAACTAAAAATGGTTGTGGTGGGATCATTAACATTAATCCTCCTAGTAAAAATCACGATACAACCTATAAAAATAATAAAAATAATAAACAACATAGAAACCGTAATAGACGGGTTACTTGGTATAATGCTCCATTTAATTTACAAATTAAGGATAATATTGCTAAAAAATTTTTTTATATCCTAGAGAAAAACTTCCCGCCAAACCACAAATACCATCAAATCTTAAATAGATCTACAGTTAAATTCTCATACTCTACAACAAATAACATAAAACAAAATATAAGTGCCTATAATGCATATAAATGTAAGAAAACCATAAGTATACCACCAGTACATCAAATTAACCATAATATCTCCTCAAATACAGAATTAACGAAAGGATGTAACTGTAGAAACAAAGCAAACTGCCCATTAAAAGGGAATTGTCTTGTTAACAACATAGTCTATAAATGTAATGTTAAAACTAAAGATTCTATTTGCTCATATATAGGAGCTACCTCTAACAATTTTAAGAC
>OZ024742.1:231489537-231490692 GCA_964016885.1 Eledone cirrhosa
ATGTTTATTGCCTCTGTAATTTGTCTAAACATTGCATCTTTTCTGTGTGTAGATTCTATTTTTATTTCTATGTTCTCTAATTTACCCTACTGTTCTATCTTAGCATGTTGGTAGAGTACAGATGATTCTTTATTATCTTGAAGGTCTCGCCAGTGTTCATTTATCCATTCCCCTATACTACGAGCTGTCTCACCTATGTACACTATATTTTTGTTTCTACATTATCCTTCAGTACATCTTATGCTATACACTACATTTCTAGTTTTACAGTTAATATGGGGGCTTATTTTACAGGTTATACATTTCTTATGTATACATGAGGGTCTTTGAAAAGGGTATGTCTTGCTAATAAGTGTTTTTACGGAGGTACCTGGTCTTTCTACTATCTTAATATTGAGTTTATGTTTATATAGGGCCCTTCTAAATTTGTAGGCTAGTTCGCCTCTAGGGGTTGTATCGATGAACATTACACTCTGGTATTTATTGCTATCATACCATGAGTTTATTCTATTAGCCTTGTTCCTAGTTCTTTCTATTCTATTCCAAAATTTGCTCCTATACAAGGGGCAGGTCCCATTTATGTCATTATTTACCATTTTTTCCCATTTGGTTCTGGCTCCTCTATACACTCTGATTCTATCTCTCTGATTGTAGCCAGAGAACTGCATACGGTGGATGAAGTGTTGTATGTGTCTCTCTAGTTCTTCGGGGTTGCACATGCGGGACACATTTCTCATCACCCGTACCATATATAATAAATTGAAGTGAAAGCAACTGGTGCGTGTGTTTCTTATTGGCAACATGACCTTCCCAAAGTATAACAATATAATATATATATATATATATATATATATGAGAATAAACGTGATGCGTGGTTGCAAATGGGTTATATATGAATAAAGTGGTCCTTCATCAGTGATCTTCCAACCATCATCGGTATTTCTTCACTTTAAAGACCATATACCTCTGGTTGGTGCGAGCAATGGCTAAAGAAAGTCGTTGGGACACGTAAATAAAGGGAACAGCGAGAGTGTAAACAAACAAAGATGGTGAAGCAACGAAAAGTGAGGAAGAACGAGTCAAGTCCCAAATTTCCATGAATATAAGTTCGGTGAAATCGTGAACGAGAGAGAATAAAGACCATCAAACCTGGTT
>OZ024742.1:231508392-231695892 GCA_964016885.1 Eledone cirrhosa
TATATATACATATATATATATATATATATATATATACATATATATATATATATATATATATATACATATATATATATATATATATATATATATATATACATATATATATATATATATATATATATATGTATATATATATATACATATATATATATATATATATATATATACATATATATATATATATATATATATATACATATATATATATATATATATATATATATATATATATATATACATATATATATATATATATATATATATATATATATATATATATATATATATATATATATATATATATAAACGTACTTTATGTAAACATGAAAACCTTAGGCACTATTCCAGTGAAATAATTAATATGTGAGCTCGGTGTCTTTTTTGACAACAGTAAAAGCGCATCATGAAATAGAGAAGTGAAGTGAATAATAGACACTATTATATACAAGGCATAATATTGTAAAAGTTATGACATCACTTAATGTATGAACATCAAGCTTGAAACGATAAATTATACAATGTCAAATCTATAACTTAACTTCGTAATCTGTTAGAAATTGCTGGTTGTGAAATATACAAAATGATATTGTTAGTCTCAAGGAAGCGTACCTTTTGTTTCAAATACAAAGAGTAAATTAAAATCTGAATGAGCCGAATTACGAAAGATAACTCTTGTCTTACTTAATCACGAAAATTCACACAAATAACCAAAACTTTTTTCATGTCTCCAAAGGCCCCAATATGGATTTTTGAAAGCCTTTGTAGATCATGTACAGGTTTTGTGCAAGGAGAAGCTCTGTAAACAAATTCAAAGAAATCGCATGCATGGTTTAGAATATATGAGTCCTCATTAAAAATTGTCCACACACACATATACAGAAAACTTCGTCTTTATATATATATATATATATATATAACTTCGTTTTTGTATTTGTTTTGCAAGATTTCTCATCTGAAAATGTATGTTGAAACAGATATTGTTATACTTTGGGAGGATTATGCTGCCAATAACAACACAAACACACCCGTTGGTTTTCACTTCAATTTATTATAATAAAAAGGTGCAGAAAGATACAGCTCACAAAAAAAAAGATGGTGTACGACAGAACAAAAGAGAGACACAAAATAACAAATTAGTCAGTGAGGAGGTCACAGAATGTGTGATAAAAGAACTTTGACAATAAACAACCATCCAGTTATTTAACTAACCAACAGGAAGTTTACAATAAATTGAAGTGAAAACCAGCAGGTGCATGTGTTTTTATTGGCAGCATGGCCCTCCCAAAGTTAACTATACATATATATATATATATCAGGATTAAACCAGTCTTATACTAATTAGACTATTATTCAATAGAATATTCGATACTTGGGATAGTTGAGTGTGACTATATTAGAAAGGGTCAGGGTCCAACGGCTGAGCTCTTGCTAGTTCCACATGTCTGGAACTAGCTGTTGAAACGGCAAGAGCTCAGCCATCAGGCTCTGACTCTTTCTAATAAATATATACATACACACACTAGATACTGAATAAATCAATATAATCCAAATATAAGGAAGCCGACCCCCACCACATATAATTCTATCAATGATGAGGCTAAATATACTGCCACAGTCACAAGGGTAGAAAATAGATCAGGATGCCTAGCGAAGTGAGGGGGTTTATATAACACTTAAAGACCATAAGGATGACTTTATGATTAACCCAACATTTAAATTCGTTAACCCCACTAAGACAGAATTAGGCTTTGTTAATAAAAACCTACTTGAAATTTGAATAGGAATATTAAAAAACGTTAACCCCACTAAGACAGAATTAGGCTTTGTTAATAAAAACCTACTAGAAATTTGAATAGGAATATTAAAAAACGGTGTAAGCTTAACCAATTGGAAAATAGCCATGTGGTGCTAGATTGGTTTAACTCCCTTAAGCATATTCACTCAATTCAATATCGTGGTCTTTTAACTGTCAATATCCAGTGACTTACTTAATAAGGTCCTGGACTTGACTGGTAGATTTAGCGATATACATGACTTGGAGCGACTGGTAATATTTCACTGTTGTAAAACCCTCTTCTTCAAGAAGGGGGAGGCCTGGATAAAGAAATCTGTGAAAAACAACTTCTTTGATATTCCTATAGGGTCATTTGACAGCATGGATATTTGTGATTTGGAGGGGCTCTTTACCCTGGATACCTTACACATGACATTCCCAGATTTCCAGGTGAGATTATACCATGGCAATGGTCTGGTCCTTATGAGCCATAAAAATGACCATGACCTTGACACTTTTAAGAAAGAATTAATCACCACTTTTAGGGCGCTAGGACTGAAAAATCACCATATCCACCAACCAAACCAATGTTAACTTCAACCTAGACCTACATACACACATCTATAAACCATTCCATTAGCCTAGTCAAAACCTTTGATACACACACAAGAACTCCTGTCATTCCCCTACAGTCATAAAACATTTAGTTAAAAATATTAGAAAGTGGATCTCTAATCTCTCTTCAAACCAAGCTATTTTCGGTAGATCAATCCCTTACTACAACACAGCCTTATGCCATAGCAGCTTTTCTGGGAATATATGCTAACTCCAAACCACTCCCCAAATATTAATAGGAAAACAAACTAGAAATAGAGCAAAAATCTGGTCTTCCCCTCTTTTCTCATTAAGTGTCAAAACTAATGTTGCAAATAACTTTTTAACGCTCATATATCCACACTTCCTCCTAGGACATAATTATCACAAGATTTTTAACCATCATAGGGTTAAATTGGATACTGCTGTGCCAGGAACATGAAGTCATGCATCCTGCATAAGTAACAGAGCCCCCAGGTATATGGATATTCTTGTAAAAAACCTGAGTCATGCCCACTGGATCAACAATGCAATATCCTAGTGATAATGTACAAAGCTTTGGTTTCTTCATTGAGTCAACGCCACCAAAACAAATCCTGGATATAAGTTGGTATGTCTGAGAACTAGTTTAAAAACTGCTTCCTTAATCATGAAATTACTTTCAGATACCCACATAAAAGAAACAACAAATTTGGTAAATAAAATATGGCAACTCAAAGACTCAAAGACAAGAACATAGACTTCTCCACCAAATGGAAGATATTGGAAAATTTTCGACCAAATATAAATGTCTGTGTATATTTTAATTATTTATTATATATTTTAATTAATTATTTGTGTCACCGGTGGTAAGGTATATATATATATATATATATATATATGTGTGTGGGTGTGTGTGTGTGTACGTGTGTGTGTGAAGGCACATGACTTAGTGGTTAGAGCTTCGGGTTTACAATTGTGAAGTCGTGAGTTTGATTCTCAGATCGGGCTTTGAGTTGTGCTCTTGAGAAAACCACTTTATTTCACGTTGCTCCAGTTCACTCAACTGTAGAAATCAGTTGCAACGTCATTGGTGCCAAGCTGTATCAGCCTTTACCTTTATCTTGGACAGCATCCGTGGCATGGAGAGGGGAGACTGGTATGCATGGGTAACTGCTGGTCTTCCACCAACAGTCTTGCCCAGACTTGTGATTCAGAGGGCAACTTTCTAGATGTAAATCCCATGGTCATTCGTGACCAAAGTGGGTTTTTACGCATATATATATATATATATCATCAATATTATATTTATATATAGATTCCGAATTGAGTTTGATATCAGATTTTTGCTTTAAAAAATAGTCAGATTCCTGATGAAGTTAGACCTGAAATGTGAGAAGAAAGAAAACTTGCAGGCTAGTTGGTGTGCAAAGTCCTTTTTGGTTTCCCTTATGTTCAGCATGTAAGAATTACAGTGACGGATTTGAGATTTATCCAGGTTTTGTAGAAACTGTTGTGTGTCTGTAATGTTGCAATAGAGAGCATAGGCAGAATGGATGTTTACAATAGGTTAAAAGAAGTCTGGATGATCAGATTTTCCGATATAAATAGAGACTGTAATTCTTTTGGAGGTAAAAAAAAGATCAAGGATGTTGAGAGTGTTAGTGTATTAGTCAGGGAAATTGGGACAGACTATGCTGTCATCAACAACATACAGTTAAAAACTATCTAATCCTTACAAATACTTTTACATTTGCTTTGCAATTTGAGTTGATTTTTCATGTCAACAACATGTTTTTCACGCAATCAAGTTTCATAGCTATTGTTCATAATTAAATACTTTAGCCCTGAACCAGAGCAAAATCTGTCCAAAGCACAAATACACCAAACACCACTGCATTGTTCATTTCTCTTTCTCTCACTCATGGATGTACAAATTTTCTAGAATAATATTCAAAGAGGCCAGTCTTGAGTATTGGTAAATATTCCTATTATTGTGCTGTGTGGATTGGCAGTATCGGTAGAGTTAGGACAACATACTTTGTGGCATATCGTTAAGTCCCTTAACGTTCTGAGTTCAAATCCTGCTGAGGTTACCTTTGCCTTTCATCCTTACAGAGTCAATAAAATAAAGCACAAGTAATGCACTGGGGTTGATGTAATGGACTTTCCCCTCCCCACAAATTGTTGGCCTTGTACCTAAATTAGAAATTATTATTGTGCTGATTACAACAATCTGTTCTCATCCTAACCCTTTCCATACAAAACACCTGAAACCACCCCAGGTTCTACAATAGAAAACTGTTTATTTTAGAATGTTTATGTTTATCTAAAACCATTCCATCATAATTTTATGTAAGAACCTATAAGTTATGTTCCAAAAGGCAACTTAATAACAAGAAAGTTAATTATATTTCTACATCCCTCAAATTCTTGATTATTTTAGAATCATAGACAGTGTCTTTCATTAGAAATATGGAAAAAAAGAGTTAACAGACAGACTGATATAGGTGTAAAGTTGGAATAGTTGTGCAGCTGTGTCTAGAGATATGGTAGGGTGAATATGACTTTGATGTCATAAGCATATGAGGTTGTGGAAGTGTGGGATGGTTGTGTTGTGTAGGTATAGGTTAAAAAGAATGTGCAAGATATCCTTGTGCCACTCTTCTTCTTTGCTCACTTATTTTTGAGAGGGTCGTGGGGGAAGAGTTCTCAAACACTCCTTTTAGTAGGTCCTGCCAGAAGCAACTGTCTCCAACTGATCTGGCTGGATCCCCAAGTGTGACCTAGCCAAGCTCATGGATGTTATCCAACCATCTTGCTCAATGTCTACACCTGGATCTGCTGCCAGTTGGTTTTGCCCGTAAAATCTGTCCAGCAATTCTTTCCTGAGACATTCTGACCACATGTCTGTAGTGTCAGAGCTGTGATCTATCAATTCAGAGAAGTAATGGCGCTAACTGAAACAACTCCCTGATCTCCAAACTACACACTCTATCATGTAACATTACTTTATAAACCTTTTGGAGGAACCCCATTTTGGCCACTTGTGTTCACGATCATATTCTTTTGGTTATTACCCAAGATTATTGACCATAGGTAAGGGTTGACTGAATTGAAGATAGTGAGTTTGGCTTTTACACCTACCTCCCTCCTTCTGATTACCGAATGCTGAAGCTGGTGCATTATTGCCTCAGCTCCTGGAATTCTTGTGGCAGTTTATTAGGAAAATTGCAAATTCTTGATGCGTTTTTGTTATGCAATATTTGACCATGGCAACCTGAGAGTTAATGTTTTGTGTTGTTTTTAGGGAAATGTTGAGTATTTTGTGTATAAATCTTGAAGGTTCTTTATTTTGGTAAGTTTTATAAGCCATATTTGTATGTCTTTGAGACAGCCAGTGTGAATGCATTTGAATGAGCTTGCAGACAGCATAACTATAGTCTGTGAGTAGGTGTGCAGGCATGTCCGGTAATTGAGATGTTAACCAGTAATTGAGATCCTAAAAATGGAAAAGCCACAGTCAACTGGGTCAAAGACACTTTGAGCGCAGCCAGTTAGAATCTTGTCTTTCCTTCACCGATAACAATGTATTTCATGTCTGAAATTATTGACTCAACCGTAATCAGTTAACACTATGTAGATCTATTTTATTCCCTATTGTATAAATAATATTACAAATAAAAAAAAAGAAAAGAAAAAAACAGAAGCGGGTAGCACACACATCTAGGACCACATACAACACATAATCAGATAATACACACATCTAGGACCACATACAACACATAATCAGATAATACACACATCTTTGGAATATTATTAATCGATTTTTTAGTAATCTACTGATATAAAAATCAGTAGTATATTGAAAAATGAAAAAATAGGGGGGGGGGGGGGGGCGTTTCGTGATTTCGAGGGACAAAAGGGGGCGTTTAGCCTAAATGGGTTGAGAACCTGTGCTTTAGAGAGAGAAATGAGACTTCTAGGTGTTTGGAAAATGTGGTTAGGTAACTAACTGATTGGTCTGTGTAATGCTGCTCCAGCTGAGCTATAAAACTGTGATGAATTTGCTTAGTTTCCATATTGAGGATTTGGACATCATCATAATCATTAACCCTTTAGCATTTACATTACTCAATATTTACTGTTGTATTTTCATGGTAAACACTTTATTCTATATAATTATCTCAAATAATATCGAATCTACAAGATTTTGATATTATGTATTTTGAGAACAATACCTTAAAATAAGTATGAGCTGCTGGTTATGGCTGGTTTAAAGAGAAAGAGGTGAGAAAATTCTGGCTGGATATGACCAGTTTAAATGCTAAAGGGTTAAATGTCTGATTTTCTTTTAATGCTGGCCTGCTTTGGATGGGTCATCATAGGACAAGTTTATCTTAGTTACTGTCTTCACAAGTCAGGCCAGGTTGCCATCAGTTGTGTACATATGTTTCAGTTTAGTCATGGTTTCTACAGCTTTGGTAAGGTTTCAACAGCTGGAAACCTTCATATCACCTGTCACATATAAGTATAAATAGTTATTGTTGTGTAAATCTAGGTCAGCTCTTATCAAGCAGACTCATTGAATGAGAAGTTAAAATTGTCTGCGAGTGCAATAATTCCTTCTGGTGACTATTAGAAAGAAGATATTAACCATTTTGATATTAACCTAGTCCAAACAGGTTCTGGTTCTGTGAAACAAAAGCACCTATTTTAAAGGGTTCCTATTAATATTCAAATCTTCAAACATAATTCTATATGTTGGGTTATTATCTTAGTAATGAAATAATTAATAATTTTAGTAAATCCCATAAAATTCTTTGTTAATTAATTTAAATAAAGGGTATTTCACTAGAAATATAGTTATGAAAGGATTAAGGTTGTGGTGAAGATGGAAAGTACATCATCATCGTTTTTATATTGACTTTTCTATACTGGCATGGGTTGGACAGGACTTTTTGAGGAATTGTTTTACGATCAGATACCCTTCCTGACACCAACCCGTTTAGTTGCTTCTAACGATATGAAAGGACATCTTGTACCTATACTAAACAGGATACATACAATATAGAATTAATATAACAGACATTGTAATTGAGAGCTTACAAAATAAAATTTAAGAGGAACAGGTGTACAGGAAAAGTTACCATCATCAGTGAATGATGATGGTGGTAGTGGTGGTGGTTGGGGTAATGATGGTGGTAGTGGTAGTGGTTGGTGTGGTGATGGTGGTAGTGGTGGTGATTGGTGTGATGATGTTGGTGGTGGTTGGTGTGGTGATGGTGGTAGTGGTGGTGGTTGATGTGATGATAGTGGTAGTGGTGGTGGTTGGTGTGATGATGATGGTAGTGGTGTTGGTGGTGGTTGGTGTGATGATCGTGGTAGTGGCGGTGGTTGATGTGATGATGGTGGTAGTGGTGGTGGTTGATGTGATGATGGTGGTAGTGGTGGTGGTTGATGTGATGATGGTGGTAGTGGTGGTGGTTGGTGTGATGATGGTGATAGCGGTGGTGGTTGGGGTGATGATTGTGGTAGCGGTGGTGGTGGTTGGTGTGATGATGGTGGTAGCGGTGGTGGTTGGGGTGATGATTGTGGTAGCGGTGGTGGTGGTTGGTGTGATGATGGTGGTAGTGGTGGTGGGTTGTGTGATGATGGTGGTAGTGGTGGTGGTTGGTGTGATGATGGTGGTAGTGGTGGTGGGTTGTGTGATGATGGTGGTAGTGGTGGTGGTTGGTGGTTGGTGTGATGTGGTAATAGTGGTAGTGCTTGTGGTTGGTGTTATGATGGTGGTAGAGATGGAGGTTGGTGTGATGATGGTGGTAGCAGTGGTGGTTCGTGTGATTATGGTGGTAGTGGTGGTGGTGGTGGTGGTGGTTGGTGTGGCGATGGTGGTAGTGGTAGCGGTGGAAGTTGGTGTGATGATGATGGTAGTGGTAGCGGTGTGGTAGTGGTGGTGGTTGGTGTGATAATGGTGGTAGTGGTGGTGGTTGGTGTGATGATGGTGGTGGTTGGTGTGATGATGATGGGAGGGGTGGTGTTTGGTGTGATGATGGTGGTAGTGGTAGTGGTGGTGGTTGGTGTTATGATGGTGGTAGTGGTGGTGGTGGTGGTTGGTGTTATGATGGTGGTAGTGGTGGTGGTGGTTGGTGTGGTGATGGTGGTAGTGGTAGCGGTGGTGGTTGGTGTGGTGATGGTGGTAGTGGTCGTGGTGGTTGGTGTGGTGATGGTGGTAGTGGTAGTGGTGGTGGTTGGTGTTATGATGGTGGTAGTGGTGGTGGTGGTTGGTGTGGTGATGGTGGTAGTGGTAGCGGTGGTGGTTGGTGTGGTGATGGTGGTAGTGGTCGTGGTGGTTGGTGTGATGATGGTGGTAGTGTTGGTGGTGGTAGTGGTGGTGGTGCTGGTTGGTGTGGTGATGGTGGTAGTGGTGGTGGTTGGTGTGGTGATGGGGGTAGTGGTGGTGGTGGTAGTGGTCGTGGTGGTTGGTGTGGTGATGGTGGTAGTGGTGGTGGTGGTAGTGGTGGTGGTGCTGGTTGGTGTGGTGATGGTGGTAGTGGTGGTGGTTGGTGTGGTGATGGGGGTGGTGGTGGTGGTTGGTGTGGTGATGGGGGTAGTGGTGGTGGTGGTTGGTGTGGTGATGGTGGTAGTGGTCGTGGTGGTTGGTGTGGTGATGGTGGTGGTGGTAGTGGTGGTGGTGCTGGTTGGTGTGGTGATGGTGGTAGTGGTGGTGGTTGGTGTGGTGATGGGGGTGGTGGTGGTGGTTGGTGTGGTGATGGGGGTAGTGGTGGTGGTGGTTGGTGTGGTGATGGTGGTAGTGGTCGTGGTGGTTGGTGTGGTGATGGTGGTAGTGGTAGCGGTGGTGGTTGGTGTGGTGATGGTGGTAGTGGTGGTGGTGGTTGGTGTGGTGATGGTGGTAGTGGTAGCGGTGGTGGTTGGTGTGGTGATGGTGGTAGTGGTCGTAGTGGTTGGTGTGATGATGGTGGTAGTGTTGGTGGTGGTAGTGGTGGTGGTGCTGGTTGGTGTGGTGATGGTGGTAGTGGTGGTGGTTGGTGTGGTGATGGGGGTAGTGGTGGTGGTGGTAGTGGTCGTGGTGGTTGGTGTGGTGATGGTGGTAGTGGTGGTGGTGGTAGTGGTGGTGGTGCTGGTTGGTGTGGTGATGGTGGTAGTGGTGGTGGTTGGTGTGGTGATGGGGGTGGTGGTGGTGGTTGGTGTGGTGATGGGGGTAGTGGTGGTGGTGGTTGGTGTGGTGATGGTGGTAGTGGTGGTGGTGGTAGTGGTGGTGGTGGTTGGTGTGGTGATGGGGGTAGTGGTGGTGGTGGTTGGTGTGGTGATGGTGGTAGTGGTGGTGGTTGGTGTGATGATGGTGGTAGTGGTGGTGGTGGTTGGTGTGGTGATGGGGGTAGTGGTGGTGGTTGGTGTGATGATGGTGGTAGTGGTGGTGGTTGGTGTGATGATGGGGGTAGTGGTGGTGGTTGGTGTTATGATGGTGGTGGTTAGTGTGGTGATGGTGGTAGTGGTGGTGGTGGTGGTTGGTGTGATGATGGTGGTAGTGGTGGTGGTTGGTGTGATGATAGTGGTAGAGGTGGTGGTTGGTGTGATGATGGTGGTAGTGGTGGTGGTTGGTGTGATGATGGTGGTAGAGGTGGTGGTTGGTGTGATGATGGTGGTAGTGGTGGTGGTTGGTGTGATGATGGTGGTAGTGGTGGTGGTTGGTGTGATGATGGTGGTAGTGGTGGTGGTTGGTGTGGTGATGGTGGTAGTGGTGGTGGTTGGTGTGATGATGGTGGTAGTGGTGGTGGTTGGTGTGATGATGGTGGTAGTGGTGGTGGTTGGTGTGGTGATGGTGGTAGAGGTGGTGGTTGGTGTGATGATGGTGGTAGTGGTGGTGGTTGGTGTGATGATGGTGGTAGTGGTGGTGGTTGGTGTGATGATGGAGGTAGTGGTGGTGGTTGGTGTGATGATGGTGGTAGTGGTGGTGGTTGGTGTGATGATGGAGGTAGTGGTGGTGGTTGGTGTGGTGATGGTGGTAGTGGTGGTGGTTGGTGTGATGATAGTGGTAGCAGTGGTGATTGGTGTGGTGATGGTAGTAGCAGTGGTGGTGGTGTGATGATGGTGGTAGATGTGGTGGGTGGTGTGAAGACGGTGGTAGTGGTGGTGGTTGGTGTGATGATGGTGGTAGTGGTGGTGGTGGTTGGTGTGGTGATGGTGGTAGTGGTGGTGGTTGGTGTGATGATGGTGGTAGTGGTGGTGGTTGGTGTCATGAGGGTGGTAGCGGTGGTGGTTGGTGTGATGATGGTGGTAGTGGTGGTGGTGGTTGCTGTGGTGATGGTGGTAGTGGTGGTGGTTGGTGTGATGATGGTGGTAGAGGTGGTGGTTTGGTGTGATGATGGTGGTAGTGGTAGCGGTGGTGGTTGCTGTGATGATGGTGGTGGTGGTGGTTGGTGTGATGATGGTGGTATTGGTGGTAGCGGTGGTGGTTGCTGTGATGATGGTGGTAGTGGTGGTGGTTCGTCTGATAATGGTGGTGGTGGTGGTTGGTGTAATGATGGTGGTAGTGGTGGTGGTTAGTGTGATGATGGTGGTAGAGGCGGTGGTGGTTGGTGTGGTGATGGTAGTAGTGGTAGCGGTGGTGGTTGGTGTGATGATGGTAGTAGGGGTGGTGGTTGGTGTGATGATGGTGGTAGTGGTGGTGGTGGTGGTTGGTGTGATGATGGTGGTAGTGGTGGTGGTTGGTGTTATGATGGTGGTAGGGGTGGTGGTTGGTGTGATGATGGTGGTAGTGGTAGCGGTGGTGGTTGGTGTGATGATGGTAGTAGGGGTGGTGGTTGGTGTGATGATGGTGGTAGTGGTGGTGGTGGTGGTTGGTGTGATGATAGTGGTAGTGGTGGTGGTTGGTGTTATGATGGTGGTAGGGGTGGTGGTTGGTGTGATGATGGTGGTAGTGGTAGCGGTGGTGGTTGGTGTGATGATGGTAGTAGGGGTGGTGGTTGGTGTGGTGATGGTGGTAGTGGTGGTGGTTGGAGTGATAATGGTGGTAGCGGTGGTGGTTGGTGTGATGATGGTAGTAGTGGTAGCGGTGGTGGTTGGTGTTATGATGGTGGTAGTGGTGGTAGTTGGTGTGGTGATGGTGGTAGTGGTGGTGGGTGGTGTGATGCTGGTGGTAGTGGTGGTGATTGGTATCATGAGGGTGGTAGTGGTGGTGGTGGTGGTTGGTGTGGTGATGTAGCGGTGGTGGTTGGTGTGATAATGGTGGTAGTGGTGGTGGTGGTGGTTGGTGTGATGATAGTGATAGGGGGTGAAGGGGGGGGGGGGAGTTGGGGTGATGATGGTAGTAGCGGTGGTGGTTGGTGTGGTGATGGTGGTAGTGGTGGTGGTTGGTATGATGATGGTGGTGGTGGTGGTGGTTGGTGTGATGATGGTGGTAGTGGTAGCGGTGTGGTAGTGGTGGTGGTTGGTGTGATGATGGTGGTAGGGGCGGTGGTTGGTGTGGTGATGGTGGTAGTGGTGGTGGTTGGTATGATGATGGTGGTGGTGGTGGTTGGTGTTATGATGGTGGTAGTGGTAGCGGTGGTGGTTGGTGTGATGATGGTGGTAGGGGTGGTGGTTGTGGTGAAGATGATGGTAGCAGTGCTGGTTGGTTTGATGATGGGGGTAGTGGTAGCGGTGGTGGTTGGTCTGATGATAGTGGTGGTGGTGGTGGTTGGTGTGATGATGGTGGTAGTGGTAGGGGTGGTGGTTGGTGTGATGATGGTGGTGGTGGTGGTTGGTGTGATGATGGTGGTAGGAGTGGTGGTTGGTGTGGTGATGGTGGTAGTGGTGGTGGTGGTTGGTGTGAAGATGGTAGTGGTAGTGGTGGTGGTTGGTGTGGTGATGGGGGTAGTGGTGGTGGTTGGTGTGATGATGGTGGTAGTGGTGGTGGTGGTGGTTGGTGTGATGATGGTGGTAGTGGTGGTTGGTGTGATGATGGTGGTAGTGGTGGTAGTGGTGGTTGGTGTGGTGATGGTGGTAGTGGTGGTGGTTGGTGTGATGATGGTGGTAGTGGTGGTGGTGGTGGTGGTGGCGGTGGTTGGTGTGAAGATGGTAGTTGTGGTAGTGGTGGTGGTTGGTGTGATGATGGTGGTAGTGGTGGTGGTGGTGGTTGGTGTGGTGATGGTGGTAGTGGTGGTGGTTAGTGTGGTGATGGTAGTCGTGGTAGTGTGGTGGTTGGTGTGATGATGGAGGTAGTGGTGGTGGTTGGTGTGATGATGGTGGTAGTGGTGGTGGTTGGTGTGATGATGGCGGTAGTGGTGGTGGTGGTTGGTGTGGTGATGGTGGTAGTGGTAGTGGTGGTGGTGGTGGTGGTTGGTGTGATGATGGTGGTAGTGGTGGTGGTTGGTTTGATGATGGAGGTAGTGGTGGTGGTTGGTGTGATGATGGTGGTAGTGGTTGTGGTGGTTGGTGTGGTGATGGTGGTAGTGGTAGTGGTGGTGGTGGTGGTTGGTGTGATGATGGTGGTAGAGCGGTTGTTGGTGTGATGATGGTGGTAGTGGTGGTGGTTGGTGTGGTGATGCTGGTAGTGGTAGTGGTAGTGGTGGTGGTGGTTGGTGTGATGATGGTGGTAGTGGTGGTTGGTGTGGTGATGGTGGTAGTGGTGGTGGTTGGTGTGATGATGGTGGTAGTGGTGGTGGTTGGTGTGATGATTGTGGTAGAGGTGGTGGTTGGTGTGATGATGGTGGTAGTGGTGGTGGTGGTTGGTGTGGTGATTGTGGTAGTGGTGGTGGTTGGTGTTATGATGGTGGTAGTGGTGGTGGTGGTTGGTGTGATGATTGTGGTAGTGGTGGTGGTTGGTGTTATGATGGTGGTAGTGGTGGTGGTTGGTGTTATGATGGTGGTAGTGGTGGTGGTTGGTGTTATGATGGTGGTAGTGGTGGTGGTTGGTGTGGTGATGGTGGTAGTGGTGGTGGTGGTTGGTGTGGTGATGGTGGTAGTGGTAGCGGTGGTGGTTGGTGTGGTGATGGTGGTAGTGGTGGTGGTGGTTGGTGTGGTGATGGTGGTAGTGGTAGCGGTGGTGGTTGGTGTGGTGATGGTGGTAGTGGTGGTTGGTGGTTGGTGTGATGATGGTGGTAGTGTTGGTGGTGGTTGGTGTGATGATGATGGTAGTGGTAGCCGTGGTGGTTGGTGTGCTGATGGTGGTAGTGGTGGTGGTTGGTCTGGTGATGGTGGTGGTTGGTGTGATGATGGTGGTGGTAACAGTGGTGGTTGGTGTGGTTATGGTGGTCGTGGTGGTGATGGTGGTAGTGGTATCGGTGGTGGTTGGTGTGATGATGGTGATAGCGGTGGTGGATGGTGTGATGATGGTGGTAGTGGTGGTGGTTGGTGTGGTGATGGGGGTAGTGGTGGTGGTTGGTGTTATGATGGTGGTAGTGGTGGTGGTTGGTGTTATGATGGTGGTACCGGTGGTGGTTTGTGTGATGATGGTGGTAGGGGTGGTGGTTGGTGTGATGATGGTGGTAGGGGTGGTGGTGGTGGTTGGTGTGATGATGGTGGTAGTGGTGGTGGTGGTGGTTGTTGTGATGATGGTGGTAGCGGTGGTGGTTGGTGTGATGTTGGTGGTAGTGGTGGTGGTTGGTGTGATGATGGTGGTAGTGGTGGTGGTGGTGGTAGTGGTGGTGGTGGTGGTGGTGGTTGGTGTGATGATGGTGGTACTGCTGGTGGTTGGTGTGATAATGGTGGTAGCGGTGGTGGTTGGTGTGATTATGGTGGTACCGGTGGTGGTTGGTGTGATGATGGTGGTAGGGGTGGTGGTTGGTGTGATGATGGTGGTAGTGGTGGTGGTGGTGGTAGTGGTGGTGGTGGTGGTGGTGGTTGGTGTGATGATGGTGGTACTGCTGGTGGTTGGTGTGATAATGGTGGTAGCGGTGGTGGTTGGTGTGATGTTGGTGGTAGTGGTGGTGGTTGGTGTGATGATGGTGGTAGTGGTGGTGGTGGTGGTAGTGGTGGTGGTGGTGGTGGTGGTTGGTGTGATGATGGTGGTACTGCTGGTGGTTGGTGTGATAATGGTGGTAGCGGTGGTGGTTGGTGTGATGATGGTGGTAGGGGTGGTGGTTGGTGTGATTATGGTGGTACCGGTGGTGGTTGGTGTGATGATGGTGGTAGGGGTGGTGGTTGGTGTGATTATGGTGGTAGGGGTGGTGGTGGTTGGTGTGATGATGGTGGTAGTGCTGGTAGTTGGTGTGATAATGGTGGTAGCGGTGGTGTTTGGTGTGATAATGGTGGTAGCGGTGGTGGTTGGTGTGATGATGGTGGTAGGGGTGGTGGTTGGTGTGATGATGGCGGTAGGGGTGGTGGTAGTGGTTGGTCTGATGATGGTGGTAGTGGTGGTGGTGGTGGTGGTTGGTGTGATGATGGTGGTAGTGGTTGTTATTGGTGAGATGATGGTGGTAGTGCTGGTGGTTGGTGTGATGATGCTGGTAGGCGTGGTGGTTGGTGTGATGATGGTGGTTGTGGTGGTGGTGCTGGTGGTGGTTGGTGTGATAATGGTAGTAGTGGTGGTGGTTGGTGTGATAATGGTAGTAGTGGTGGTGGTTGGTGTGATAATGATGGTGGTGATAATCCTTCTTGAAACATTACATATTCCTTTTTCTCCACAAGACACAAAAAGTTCATTTGTTTCATGTTAGAATATCAATATGTTACCTGAAGTTTGATATATGAGGTTTTAACATTACAAATTACTTAGTGTAGTGAGTCACTGCTTGTTTTGTGGTTTATGTGCTGTATCAGCTTTCTGTACTTCTTCATTTTATTTTAGGTTAATACTAACAGAATGGCCCGGCGTTGCTCGGGATTCTAAACATAGATTGGCATGTTTATCCCTCCTTTCTGAAACAGTACAGAGAAGTATGGAATACCTCGGTCTTGGAATGGAGTCTACATTCTGTGCTTATAAAAAAAATTTGTCGTAGATTACCAGGGTTTTTTCCTTGTGAAGAAAATCAATACTTTATCGCGAAATAAATACTTTTGTTTATATTTTGTTTTTGTGTATGCAAAAATATCTGTACACAAATATATAATTATATATATATATATATATATTAAAATAACAGATTAAAGTTTAAGCAAAGAATCGCTGCTTTCACGCTTAACGGGATCTTCTGAAACTAAAAAAAATCAATCTGTGAATGCAGAGGTAAATATTTTGAAAAACGTTACAGACTATATATATATATACACACACTATATATACATATACACACACGCACACACACATATATAGCGTCATAATGTCGTAATGCAGACAGCCAGACATACAGACAGATATTATAAGGGCGCAACGTTATATCTATGTATCTATCTAAAAAGAAAGACTAAGAATTATAGAGAGAGATCGCTAAATCGCCTAATACGGTCCCTAGGGCATTGAAAATTTGAATTTTCTTTTGCTCAAAATACCCACAGGACCATAAGTATTACACGTGTAAAGTTTGAAAACAATCGGTTGGGTGGTTCTCGAGTTTTAGCGAGTCAGACAGACACACAGACATTCTCTGTTTTAGATATATATAGATAAGCATTTTAGTTTGAGGTCATACCAGGTAAAATCATATCAACACACAGAATTTGAATGATTTCAAAATAGATTAAAATGAAAAAAAGAAAATAATATAGCGACAGATAGTCATCTAATAATGATATTCTTAAAGCACAATAAAGAAACCAAGAGATAATTTCACAAGTGTTTTGAAGTCACGAAACAATTTGTATTGTGTAAGGAAAAAGTGTAATGTGAAGTATGTTTCAAATATATGTGTATATGTGTGTTTGATGAGTGTATTAAGTTCAGAATTGTAAGTCACTAATATTATAGTTTTAAAGCCCCCTCTCTCTCTCTCTCTCTCTCTCTCTCTCTCTCTCTCTATATATATATATATATATATATATATATATATATATATATATATATATATGTATGTGTGTGTATGTGTGTGTGTGTATGTAAAAGGTAAACAGAAATAACTATACAATTGGTACAGTATCATCATCATCATCATCATCATCATCATCATCATCATCATTTTACGTCCGCTTTTCCCTGCTTGCAAGGGTGGGAAGGAATATATATAATTCGGGATGTTTGTTTGCTTACAAACAAACCGAACATTATAATAAATGTTCGGTAAACCCATACGTACATATATATATGTGTGCATGTATATATATATATACATACTACTGTACGTCTGTATACATATATGTATGTAGGCACATGGCTTAGTGGTTAGAGCATTGGCCTTGCAATCGAAAGGTTGTGAGTTCAATTCTCAGACCGGGTGATGTGTTGTTTCCTTGAGCAAGACACTTTATTTCACATTGCTCCAGTTTACTCAGCTGTAGAAATGAGATGATAGAGACTGGGGTCCATATCATTCCACTGCAAAGTGGTCGTGTAGGTGCCACGGCAAAAAAGCACCCAGCACTCACTGTAAATGAGGTTGGTGTTAGGAAGGGCATTCAGCTGTAGGAATCAAGCTAAAATCAGTTACTGTCCCACCCTTGCAAGCAGGGAAAAAGCGGACATAAAATGAAATGATGATGATGATGATGTATACATACATACTTACACTTAAGTATCAGCCGTACTAAGAGTGAGAAATGAAATTTCGTTTCATTCTTTTCCATTTATCGTTTTCGGTGCGCCCGGCCGACTAACTATCTCGATATGCAAATTAGGCTGTTCAGCCGTTAATATGCATAAGGAAAGTATATACTTTCAGACGTTCAATCATCTAGCAGGAAGGTATACGATGCTGACAATAGCTAATAAGCTTGAAGCTAGTACATCGTTCCTGTGACAGTGTTGAACAAAAAGGCGACGATGGTTGCCTGAACACTGTACGTCGTAATTCGGGCTGTTTGTTTGTTTACAAACAAACCGAACATTATAATAAATGTTCGGTAAACCCATACGTACAAATATACATGTGTGCATGTATGCAGTGGCGTAGCTAGGGTAAACGGCGCCCAGGGCAAGCATCAAATTGGTTATTGCAATTAATGAAGTGAATCAAATTATTCTTCTCTCTCAATCTCTGCTGAACCCCACTGCGGGTCCCAGCCATTATGGCAGCATTGTCGTAGCACTGCGATCGACAGTTCTGCAGTGGTAGGTCATCTTTTTCTAGCTCTTTCTCGATTGTTTCAACAAGGCTTGCGGCATCTTTTTTGATTACTTGAATGAATCCAAGAAAAGATTCCCTCACAACGACTGTCTTCATATTGAAATCAACATCGACATATCGCACAACTTTTGACAGTTATTCTCAGTGCGCCTGGTCAGGGGTCAAACCAATTAGCAGACCATAGTATCTTGCTTTTTAGATACGATTTAGTAAATTCTGACGAACTGTATTATAGAAGAAAACATTGAACCATCTAAACTGGAGTCAAATTGAATTCCTAATAGAAGCTATCCAATCCTATCTGGCCATTTGGATTATGATACCTTTTCTATACGTCTTATGTACCAGTTGTAAAAGACAAACTACTCTGTTTTGTAAACCAGCTTCATAATTATAATTATCTTGTATTGGTCATTGCAATGCATTGCTAAAAATAGCGCCTGCATGTCCACGAGTTGCACGTCCAAAACTACGTCCCTTCAGTCAGTGTGTGTGTGAGGGGGGGGGGGCGGTTTTGTGAGGTCAAGTGAGGTATCCGCTGTTTTGCAATGTATAGCTAAAAATAGCGCCCGCATAATTGCAACCCACGCTGCTGTCAGTGCGGGGCGGGGGGGTTGTGAAGTCAAATCAAACATCTGCTCTGTTTAGTGCACTAGACATGGCGTGGAAGTCAGCTATCAAGAAATCACATGCTTCATTTTTGGCTTATATTTTTAAAAATGATAAAAACGACATGGATGTAAATCGATCTAGGTCAAAATTGCGCCCTCCTAAATTTGGCGCCCGTGGCATATGCCCTGCTTGCCACACCCTAGCTACGCCACTGCATGTATGTATATATATACATACTACTGTACGTCTGTATACATATATGTATGTACGTATACATACATACTTAAACTTATATATATATATCCAGGGGGTGTAACTTCTATATATATATATATATATTTAATTTAATTCAATTTATCTTAATTTTGGATATTTTCATTTCATTTTACGTCCTCTTTTCCCTGCTTGCAAGGGTGAGACGGGGAACTGATTCTGGCTTGATTTCTACAGCTGGATGCCATTCCTAACACCAACCTCATTTACAGTGAGTGCTGGGTGCTTTTTTGCCGTGGCGCCTACACGTCCACTTTGCAGTGGAATGATAGGGAACCCAGTCCCTATCATCTCATTTCTACAGCTGAGTAAACTGGAGCAATGTGAAATAAAGTGTCTTGCTCAAGGAAACAACACATCACCCGGTCTGAGAATTGAACTCACAACCTTTCGATTGCAAGGCCAATGCTCTAACCACTAAGCCATGTGCCTCCATATATATTTGGATATATATATATATATATCCAAAATTAAGATAAATTGAATTAAATTAAATTAAATCAAATTAAATTAAGGACCTGGCTTCTGTCGTTTACCAGTCGATTAATTGGTGAAATATATTTCTTTAATGGAATATATACGAGGAAAATTAATCAAATTATAAGGTATCTATTTTTCAAGTTCTAGTTAAACTTTATTTAGTTACCTACCTAGCTATGTGTGCTTACACACTTTTACAAATTATCCCCTGTCATTGTTTCATATGTTTAATTATATGTCAATCAATTTCTAGTTGATATATATATATATATATACAGGATAACAGATTATTGTTATAGGCAGTCCACTTAGATGTAGTCCAGTTAGAGTACTCCGCGTAGTGGATAGTATTAACGTGTGGCTTAGTTTGACTCAACAAGACGTTTCCATAGTGATGCTGCGAGTTCGCAGTGATTTCTATGTAGTTTATACTTGGAGTAATAATAATTCAAGAAAGAAGAGTGACATGGTTTGCTATACAATAAGAGCTTTATTCACATTGCTGACAATTGTTTCTTCGATCTGGTAGGTCTAGAGTTCGCTATCCGCATGATTTTGCATCAATCGATCTCCAATACTTTGTTTATAACCAGTTGTTTTCATCGGAGCACGCGAAAGTGAAGAATATACACAAGGCATGGCTTTTATATAGGAGTGGTGTTAAACCAGAACAATAATATCAATAATAAAATAAAATAACTAGATAGTGAATAGTTAAAATAATTGTTTCTACTTTTAGCACCAGGCCAGCAATTATCCCAGTGCATTACTGGTACTTTATTTTATCGACCCCGTAAGGATGAAAGGCAAAGTTAACCTTGGCGGGATTTGAACTCAGATCATAAAAGGAGGTAACTCTATGCTTCAAAGCAAGGCGCCCGACCCTCTACCGATACTGCCAATCCACCGCCCTTGTGAATTGTTAAAATAATAACATCAATATAATGATGAATCTAACATGTTAAACGAACTGATATTATACAGATGTATGAAATTGACATGTGAAAACTGCTATAGGGAACGTTAGATATAGTGTTAAGGTGGCGACTAGATAACAGTAACCACTAAAATGTACTTGGAGACAGGATTTATGAGGTATCTGCTATGTTGTAGGTGTGCTGGCAATAAACCGGGGATTTCCTTATTGTCTGACAGATAAAGATTTTCGTAGTATTAATTTAGTGATAATGCTAGTTTTTATGTGGTGTTAAGTGGAGTTGTAGATTCGTTATTTAAGTGGCCTATACTAAAAGTAGGGATTGTTAGTTCGAATCATGTGGGTTCAGTTTTCACAACATCAATAATCAATCGTGTATAAATAAAACAATAATAACAACAATAATAGTAGAGACGATAAAGGTAATAAAATAGTAAAATATGCATGGTAGATATAGAGAACATGATGAATAATATTAGGGATACATTGAGATGTTCATAATAATAATAAGAAGAAAGTGAGATTTCAAGGAGTGTTATAGATCAAGAGTGCTCATGTGAGATATAATTGTTTGGTCCTAAGTAGTGAACAACAGCAAAGATGGGATTGATTTATGGGCTGATAAGATAGTTGTAGACATATCCCAGTGGTATAGAATTAGGGAGGCTAGAAGGAGTTTATAGAAGATTATGTTCTGTAGTGGACGGTATGATAATGCGGATGTTAAATGTTGAATGCTAAGTGATGTTGGTTCGAATTACGGTGGTTTAAATCTCGCGAATTTAGTAGCAATCCTATGTCTGCAGAAAATTTACCTTTCTATTTTGCTGTTGAGTAGCATTTTATCGTTCCTTAAGATATGCAGCAATTCAAGGTTGCAGAGTCTGCAATGGGACATACCACTGCTATAGGACTTTGCGGCCGCCAATTTCGACCAGCTAATATTGTAATCAAGGTTTTTGTCCTTAAGTTGCCAGATTTTATTGGCGAGGGTTGTAGAATTTACCAGTGCACGGTTTTTCATTGAATGTCTGTGCACATACCATCTTTTTTTAAAAACACCCACGGTGGCTCCAATGTAGTGCCAAGTGGAGTTGCCCGAGTTTACAGTGCACATGTACACTAGGCTCGAATCAAGGCACCTATTCGCTAATGGGCATTTGTCCGGTAGGTGACAATTGCAGTTCAAGGTATTACTCTGTGCAGCTTTCACATTGTGGTTTTGCAAACTGTTATATGTGGGTTGCGATTCATGCAAAACTTTAATAGGCATGAATTGCAACCCAATTGCAAAACAATTGTCAGCAATGTGAATAAAGCCCTTATTGTATAGCGAACCATGTCACTCTTTTTTCTTGAACTATATATATATATACATATATATATACATATATATACTAGCAGAATGACCCGGCGTTGCTCGGGATTTGTTCTAGAGTTCTTATATATTTGATATATATTTATCCTTATCGCCCTCGTGAAATAAATACGTTTGTTTATATTTTGTTATTGTGTATGCAAAAATACGCAAATATATAATTATATATATATACATATATATATTAAAATAACAGATTAAAGTTTAAGCAAAGAATCGCTGCTTTCGCCCTTAACGGGATCTGCTAAAACTAAAAAAATCAATCTGTGAATGCAGAAGTAAATATTTTGAAAAACGTTACACACTATATACACACACACACACACATATAGCATCATAATGTCGTGATGCAGACAGCCAGACACACAGACAGATATTATAAGGGTGCAACATTATATCTAGAGAGAGAGATCGCTTTTTCGCCTAATGCGGTCCCTAGGGCATTGAAAATTTGAAATATCTTTTGCTCAAAACACTTACAGGACCATTAGTATTACATGTGTAAAGTTTGAAAACAATCGGTTGGGTGGTTCTTGAGTTTTAGGGAGTAGACAGACAGAGAAACAGACATTCTCTGTTTTAGATATATAGATTTCCTTTTTTAGATGTTTGGTGGTAGATTTCTATTTGTGGTATATGTGTGATGAGATCTTTGGTGCTATGCAGTTGTACAGAAGACCCGCCTTCCCTTGCATACAAACTTAAACCTACAGTCAGCAGGCACCTCTTAACCCAATATACCCCCCCCCACACCCTACTCCCTCCTCCCATTTCCGTCCAATGTAAAGTGATTGTGTTGGTGACACAATAAAAAGCACCCAGTCCACACTGTAAAGTGGTCGTGTAGGAGACATGGTAAAAAGGCACCCAGTTCACACTGTAAATGTGGTTGGTGTTAGGAAGGGTATCCATCCATAGAAAACCTGCCAGGGACAGTTCTGTATGAGTGAGACACGGTCTCCACATCAAGTGGAACAAAACCGTCTAACCCATGCTATTGTGGAAGATTGACATTAAATGATGATGATGATGATGAGTTAGAGTTTGACTTAGTTTTTATCAAGTTGGTTATTTCAGTTGTATAAATAGAATTACTCTTGGGTCCCCCAAAACAGTGGGGGTTGGAATAAGCAGGGTGGGATGGTGGTGAAAATCAGTAATTTATCTAGGGTGTCTCCTTTGATTTTTTTTTAAAAACCAGAATAAGTCATTTAGTTTATATATTGAGACCCCAACTTTATCCTATTTATTTTATAACATACTAGCAGTCGTACCCGGCGTTGCACGGGATAAGGTATTTTGGAATGTGCGCCGCCAACAGACCTAATCGTGGAAAAATTGCATGCCTGGACAATATGTAAAGAAAATAAACCGAATGCTCTGATGGCTGGATAATCTTTAAGATTTTACTTGATGAAGCAGGAAAAATGCAGGTTTTTACCTAATGCGGGCCCTAGGGGATCAAGAAAATGAATTATTTTTATGTGCATAATATGCCTTGAAATTTGGGGAAAATCGGCTAGACGTAACACCCCAAAAAGCCCTAAAAAAGCTGAAAAAATAAAGTTTTTCCCCTAATGCGGGCCCTAGGCCATAAAAAAGTTGTATTTTCTTTGCTCTCGGTATGAAGAAGAGCCTGACTAATACATAGTTACAATTTCAACGAAATCGGTCTGACGTAACGCCTCAAAAAACCCCTAAAAAGCTTTTAAAATGGAGTTTTTCACCTAATGCGGGCCCTAGGGGATCAAAAAACACTCCCTGAAACATAAGTAATACACATGTAAAGTTTGAAAAAAGTCGGTTGGGTACTTCTCGAGTTTTAGGGATTCAAACTCACAGACACACACACACATACACACACACAGACAGACATCCCCAGGGAAGTGACGTAATGCAGACAGGCAGACATACAGACAGATATTATAAAGGCGCGACGTTATATGTATGTATCTATCTAAAAAGAGAAAGACTAAGAATTATAGAGAGATTGAAAATTTTTAATTTTTTTTGCTCAGAACACTCCCTGAAATATAAGTATTACATGTGTAAAGTTTGAAAACAGTCGGTTGGGTGTTTCTCAAGTTTTAGGGATTCAAACTCACACACACAGACATCCTCAGTTTTATATATATAGACTAGCAGAAAACCACCCGGTGGGCGGTTTTCTGCTAGCAAATCTAGTGTATATACTGATATTGTTGAGATTTGGATGAGAAATGTTTTCGGCACCACATGTTCACCGTCTCTCGGTGTGTCTTTTATGCATATATAAATATATATGTTATCTATACGGTGAAATTTTTGAAATAAATATATGTTAAAACGAAAAAGGAGAAAAAGAGATTAGTGATGGAAATATAAACGTTATGATACATAAACGTTATGATATAACGATGGAAATATATCTTCAAATGGTCCTTGGCATGGTGTCAAGTCAGAACCGCCTCAAACTGGTTACTTCTGGCTTGTGCAAGGTGTCTCTATAGCAACCAGCGATTCCCTCGGCCTCAGTGACCAAAGTCAGTGGAGAGGGGAAGGTAATGTTTCTATAGCGACAGGGTTTCTCTTGGTAGTACCAAAGTGGAGAAAGGAACGGGAAGGTAATATTTCTGTAGCACCTACATTTGAGTTTTAGGGAATGACAGACAGACAGACAGACAAACAAACAGAGAAATGCCCATATATTTCTGTGTATGTATATATATATATATATATATATATATATATATATTACACACACAGAAATGTATATATATTTCTGTGTGTGTGTATATATATATATATATATATATTACACACACAGAAATGTATATATATTTCTGTGTGTGTATATATATATATTACACACACAGAAATGCATATATATTTCTTAGAACAAAATTATTATTAATGTTTTGCTGTTCATAACAATTGGAATTAAAAAATTACTTTTGAAATTATTAGTTATTTTACTAATGCTTAGATATGTAAAAATGAAGCAATGTTTCTAATAATTGTTTCTACTTTTGCACAAGGCCAGCAATTACCCAGTACATTACTGGTACTTTATTTTATCGACTCCGTGAGGATGGAAGGCAAAGTTAACCTCGGCGGTATTTGAACTCAGACCGTAAAGGGACGTAACTCCATGCTATGAAGCATGGTGTCCGACTCTCTACAGATTCTGCCAATCCACCGCCCTAATGTCTGTACGTAATGAGGGAGTGAGAGGGGAGAGAAAGAAAGGCAGAGGTGAAGTGACGAAGTGACTCTCTCCTCCTCCTCCATCTCCCCATTCGTCACAGCGATAGAGGGGAGGAATGTTAGTGTGTTACAAAGAGAAAGAGTGAGAGTGAGAGAAACAGACAGACTAAAAGAGAGGGATAGCTGGAGTGAGAGAGAGATAGCAACCACGTGCGCACGTGTTTCCACTGTCGGACAGACAGACAGAGAAATTGCTGGTTATATATTATAAGGAGATGGGATTTCTAGTAATGTACTTTTTTTTGTCATGAATGATGTTTTTTAATGTCTAAAGAAAATTAATTATTGCAGGAATACTGCTACTTAAAATAAAATTTTGCTGGAGATAGAGGAGCAAAACATAATAAGGGGGATGGGGTTATCTGCGTGTGTATATATATATGTATGTAAAAGGTAAACAGAAATAACAACACAACTGGTACAGTATATAGAAGGGATATATTAGTTTAACACTTGATATAGCAGGAAGAGGGTCTTAACGTTTCGGATGCTAGTCCTTCATCAGAAGAAAGAATGAGAAATAAGATAGATTGAGGGGACTGGCAGGTTGGAATTGGAAAAAATGTCTTTAGATAAAAATAACAGGTCCATTCATGTTATTTTTTAGAAAAGTGGATGATGGAGCGCGTCTACCTGAAATGGAAACAAAACCATTTTGTAAAAAGAGCTATACTTGAGCACGTGCGTAAGCATGTGTGTGTGTTATTATACGTCCTTACGAAGCTAAGAAGAAATGTGTGTGTATATGTGAGTAAAAGAGTGTGTGTGCATGTAAATATGAAGCTATGAGCAAAAGTATGTTAATATAAGGGTGTGTATGTGTGTATACAGAGCAGTGAAAAGAAAAGTGGAGTGAGCATATATAGTCGGCCTGTATTAGTTGTAAGAGAAGATGTTAATGATCAAGAGAAAGCAACAGGAATCTAGGGGTGTGATAATGGATGGGGTATTAGAGAAATTGGGGAGGTGAGTTGAGTCCAAAAGGGGAATAGGACCCAAGGCGGTGAATCAGACTTTGTTCAGTCCTGGTGTGCGAAGCCTGTGATCCATGATGTAAAAGGACACCCAGGACTGAAACATGTAGGGAAGAATGACCAAGAGAACAGAAATGACGGGCAACAGGAGTATCCAAACCGAGTCGTATGTCCCTCAAATGCTCAGCAAAACGGTCCGCCATACGGTGTCCCGTTTGTCCGATATATAAAGACCCGCAAAGGGAACACCGGAGGGCACAGACAACATGGGTGGATGTGCAGGTGGACGAGTGGCGGATACGGACCCGTTAGGGCCTGTAAGAGTGGTGAGGGTGGAAATGAAGTGACAAGTGTTGCAGCGGGAACGGGACAAGGATGAGAGCCGGGTGGAGTCGTGGGAGAGGATGAGAAGGAACTGCGAACCAGGAGGTCACGGGTGTGCTTAAAAGCAGTAATGTGTGGAAAAAAGCGAAAAGTGACGGGGTCAGAAGAGAGGATACGGAAGGAACGGCGGATATGTCGCCGGAGTGGTAGATGAGAGGGAAAGGAACGCGGGTGTTGGGAGGGCGAGGGTGAGGTGAGAGGGCTGTGGTGCGGTCTGTTTCATGGGCGCCGGTGGGACCGACTTGGATCAGGATGGGGGGATATCCACGCTGGATGAAGCAGGAAGCCATGCGAAGGGAATTGGTTTCGAAATTGTTGTCCTGGCTACAGAGCCGATGAAGATGGAGGAATTGGGAATAGGGTATGGAGTGTTTGGTGTTGGTTGGATGGGAGGAGGTGAAGTCGAGGTAAGATTGGGAGTCTGTTGGTTTAATGAAGATGGAAGTAGAGAGGGTGTGGTGAGAGTGATTAATAGATAGAGAGATATCTAGAAAATCGACAGAAGAATCGGAGATAGGGGTGGTGAAATTGAGAGCAGGATGGAAAGATAGGACAAAAG
This sequence comes from Eledone cirrhosa, assembly GCA_964016885.1. Classification (NCBI taxonomy): domain Eukaryota; kingdom Metazoa; phylum Mollusca; class Cephalopoda; order Octopoda; family Eledonidae; genus Eledone; species Eledone cirrhosa. The sequence goes on from OZ024742.1 coordinate 231,534,747, forward strand.
ACAGAACGCAGTCGAGCTGTTCTCGTGATAGAGAGGTGGTGCTGATACAGTCATCGATATAACAACTGTATAGCTCAGGAGTCGGTCCAGCGTACTGGGAGAAGACCTGGGCTTCGACGTAGCCAACAAACAAGTTGGCATAGTTTGGACCCATTCTGGTTCCCATCGCTACCCCAGAGACCTGCAGATAAAATTCACTCGAAAAATAAAATCCATTGAGGGTGAGAACAAGCTCAGCCAGACGGAGAAGAGTGGTAGTGCTGGGTAAGGGGTAGGGCGTAAATCTAAAAAATGTTGGAGAGCGCGTCATCATGAGGGATGACAGTATAGAGAGAGGTGATGTCCAGGGTAAAGAGAAGGTGGGAGGGACCAGGAGGGAAGGAGAAGGAGTTGAAGAGTCTAAGGGCATGATTTTTATCGTGGATGTGGGAGGGGAGATTGCCGACCAACGGGGTGAAGATGGTGTCTAAATATTCAGAAATTATCTCGGTGGGGAAGTTGCACGCAGAAACGATAGGACGGTCGGGATTATTTTGTTTGTGTATTTTGGGGAGGAAGTAGATGGTGGGTGTGTGAGGGGCACGTACAATAAGGTTGGTGGCTGTGGGGGGTAGGAGAGAGGAGGAGATGAGGTCGTGGATGGTGGAGGACACGAGTTGTTGATAGCCATGAGTGGGGTCAGAGGATAAAGGGCGGTAAAAAAGGGTATTGTGAAGCTGGCGGAGAGACTCAGCCCTATAGAGGTCAGCGCTCCAAACCACCACAGCACCACCTTTGTCACCGGGTTTGATGACAATGTCATCTCGACGCCGAAGGTTGTGAAGAGCGGAGAGCTCGGTCTGCGTGATGTTAGAGCGACGTGAATGCTGAGGGAAACGGAACCGATTCACAGTATGCTGGCAAGTATCGACAAAGGAGTCGAGGGTGCTGAAGTGGCCAGAGCTCGGCGTCTAATGTGATTGCCAGCGACTGAGACGAGGGAAGTCATCTGTCTGTGTTGATGATGGCGTGTCGTGAATAAAATGCTTTCAGCTTTAATCAATGGAAGAACCCTTCAATATCGGCATGTGTGCGGAACTCGTCGCAGGTGGATGTGGTTGGTATAAAACGCAAACCACGGCCGAGGAGGGAGCGCTCAGCTTCGGAGAGTGGTAGGTCCTGGGGTATAGTGACTACAGTGCAGGGACGTGAGGAAGTGAAAGAGGCGGAGGTGTTGAAAAAAAACAAAGTTAAAAACTCGCATTAATCCTTTGTAATTTTATGGTCCCAAAGAATAAATTACTGGGATCTCAATAATACAGTATATAGAGAAGAAAACACAAAAAGGGGTTCTGTTTTCATTTACAAGGGGTAGAGAACCACTATAGTGAAGGATATAAGGTCTACAAAAAGTGAACTTTATATCCTTCACTATAGTGGTACTTTACCCCTTGTAAATGAAAACTTAACCCCTTTTTGTGTTTTCTTCTCTATACACTGTATTATATATTGTAGTATAAATTTTGTATAAATATCCAAAGGTTTAGAACATGCAATGTTATGTATAATCAGTTACAATAGTAAAATATGTAGATACTTAAGTTTTGTTAGGTTTTGCCATAGACTCCATCACAATACTGCAGACGGGAGTAATGTTAGAGCTGTGAAATCTTGCATACATTAATTTCAACTCTTCCTATTAATAATTGCTTTGTTTCTTTCTAGGGACTATGTTGAAAAATAAGCCTCATTTAGTCATTCCATGAGAGAATCTTGGTGAGCCTATGAACATTTCAGCCAACCCTCATATATTTGTCCATTCCCATGTTACTTCAATTTTGGATTACCTCCTGATTGTAACCTTATTATGTAAGAAGCTGTCTGATGAGAGCATGGCACCTTGTACTACGCAGAATCGCATGGCCATGGTCGTCATCGAAATATGTATCACAGCATTATCAATAAAGGACTTTAACATCTAAACTACTTTGTATTTCCTTCCTCTCTCTATATATAAAAGATTATATTTTAGATCCAGTCTTCTTCTCAACAAGTAAGATGAACAAACTTACCTCACCACTTAATTTTAAATCTTTAATTTTTAATTCTTTTTAATTGTAATATTCAACATTTGATAAGATGGACTTCACTGATACATCGAAACCGGTTATATTTTATATACATTATAAAACTCTTTTTTAAAAGAATTGTCCCTCTCATTTTTTCAATAATGTCACTTTGACGAATCAAAGAAGGAAAAAAAGAAAAACAGGGGAAGTAGAGAAGACTATCAAGTGGCCAGGAGGGAAGCTAGGAGACAAGTGTACTTCGCAAGAAGGGAAGCAGAGGAAAGAAAGTTCAAACATGTTCTACAACGCGAGGACCAAAAACGTGAGGTGTTCAGGAGTGCTAGGCAATGTGTCAAGGAAAACCGTGATATTGTCGGGGAGAAGTGTGTCTGTAATGATGATGGTGTACTTGCCATCACTGACGCTGATAAGAAAATAACTTGGAAGTGTCACTACGAAAGGCTACTAAATGAGGAGAATAAATGGGAGAAAGACAGTCTCCCCCACATCAATCCAATAGAGGGACCAGCAGTGCAAGCTGAAGGTAGTATAGTAAGTAAGGCAATCAAAGATATGAAGACAGGCAAGGCAGCTGTACCTTCGGAAATAGTTGCTGAAATGCTGAAAGCATCTGGAACGGTGGGACACACTATGGTCACCCGGATAGTAAACCAAGTCATACAGATTGGGGTTGTTCCGAAGGACTGGCGTAGCAGCATCATCATCATTAACTGCTACAAGGGTAAAGGAGATGCCCTAGATAGGGGAAACTATAGAGGCATTAAATTAATCGACCAGGTCATGAAGGTCACAGAAAAAGTAATAGCGCAACTAATCAGAGAGAGAATTGATCTAGATGAAATGCAGTTCGGGTTTGTGTCAGGTAAAAGTACCACAGACGTTCTTTTCCTTGTACGACAACTACAGGAGAAGTACCTAGCTAAAAGTAAACCCCTATACTTAGTTTTTATTGACTTGGAAAAAGCCTTTGACAGAGTCCCACGCCCCATTATCTGGTGGGCTCTCAGAAAACTAGGTGTTGATGAATGGTTTGTGAGAGCTATACAAGCCATGTATAAAGAAACAGTCAGCAAGGTTAGAATTAACAACGAATATAGTGAAGAGTTTAGCGTAAAAGTTGGTGTTCATCAGGGCTCTGTCCTTAGCCCCCTCCTATTTACTATTGCCCTTCAAGCTATAACAGAGGAGTTCAAGACCGGCTGCCCATGGGAACTTCTGTACGCAGATGATCTAACGCTCATAGCTGAATCAATGGCTGAACTAGAGAAGACATGCCAAACATGGAAGCATGGCCTAGAATCAAAAGGTCTTAAAATTAACTTGTCTAAGACTAAAATTCTAGTATGTAGGAAGGAAAACAGGGCACTGGTCCCTTCTGGGAAATGGCCATGCTCAGTGTGTAGGAAAGGAGTAGGCAGAAACTCCATTTTATGTCACAAATGCAAAGTATGGATGCATAAAAGATGTAGTGGGATCACAGGTAAGCTAACTAAGAACATAGATTTTATATGTGGCCGGTGTTCAGGTGCAATAAGTACTAGCAAGTGCCCACGGGATACTAGCTCATTCCATTGCCCAGATGGTTCTATAGAAATAGTGGACACCTTCCGTTACCTGGGTGACAAAATCAGCAGTGGTGGAGGGTGATCTGAAAGTACAGTAGCTAGAGTCAGAACAGGATGGAAAATGTTCAGAGAGCTTATACCACTATTGGCCGCTAAAGGTTTCTCTCTAAAAATAAAAGGCAGACTGTATGATGCCTGCATACGAACAGCAATGTTACATGGCAGTGAGACCTGGGCATTGTGTGCAGAGGATCTACGTAGACTGGAGAGGAACGAAGCTTGCATGCTCCGTTGGATGTGTAATAGTAATATATGTGAACGGCAAAGCATAAATGAACTAAGTGAAAAATTAGGAATAAGAGGGATCAGATGTTGTTTATTCGAGAGAAGACTACGTTGGTATGGTCACGTGATCCGCATGAAAGACGACAGCTGTATAAAAAAGTGCAGGGCGATCAAAATAGACGGTTGCCACAGAGTAGGCAGACCCAGAAAAACCTGGAACGACTTGATAAATCCCGACCTTACACACTTACACCTCTCCAAGACAATGTCACTGGACCGAGATCTTTGGTGCTACACAGTAATACAGAAGACCCGCCTTGCCTAAGTACAAAGCGATACCTACAGTCGGTAGGCACCTCTTAACCAAAATACACCCCCGTCCCACTACCCTACCCCCAACCCCATCTACACCACCCCTCTCGATGTAAAGTTATGTTGGTACCACAACATCTAGTCCTAAATAAATGAGGTCATATAGGTGTCACGACAAAAAAAAACACAGTCCATGCTGTAATGTGGCCGTGTAGGTAACACGGTAAAAACCTCCCAGTCCAAACTGTAAACGTGGTTGGTGTTAAGAAGGGCATCCAGCCGTAGAAAACCTGCCAGACAGTCCTACATGAGCAAGACAACCAATCTTGCCTCAAGTGGGACAATTCCCGTCTAAACCCATGCTAGCATGGAAGATAGACGTTAAACGATGATGATGATAATGATGATGATGATGGTGAGATCCATAAATATATTTTCTGTGCTATTTCCAATTTCCCCTTCTTCCCCCTCTCTCTCTCTCTCTCTCTCTCTCTCTCTCTCTCTCTCTCTCTATATATATATATATATATATATATATATATATATATATATATATATATATATATTCGGGTGTTCCACTTTGCAAGCAAACTATTCGCCAATCATCTCATGTTGATTTACCCATGTTTGAGTTGATGAAATGACTTCATCTTGCTTTTTCTTTCTTACTTTTATATCATGAATCTCCATTTCCTTCTTCTGAATGGCTCTCACATGTTCTGCATCAACACCAGCCAGGAATAAAGGACATCCAATCTTCTTGCTGTATCTCAAGGAAAGCTTTGTCTTCAGGTGGGGCATCCTTTCATTTGAGAACTTCCTGGCTTGCAATGTCAACAATTTCCTTGAGATCACCTTTCCAAATCTCACACTTTGCAATTGCTTTGTCAGTCATCCATGATTTTTCTTTTTTCAGTCGTTGATACTCCTTATACAATTTCTCAATTGAAGTGTGCATGATTTTGTCAGGGATATTTGCTTTTCCCAACACTTCCTAGATCTGCTAGCTAGTGTTTTTTACAGCAACTAAAATTGTGTCCCTGAGTTTGATGTGATGGTAAAGAAAACACAAAAGCACTTGTGATGGTAGTGGTGGTTTTGGTAATGATGGTGGTAAGTGATAGTGGAGGGGGTGAAATTAATGGTGATGGTGAAGTAATGGTATTAGCAGTGGTTTTGTTATAATGGTTGTGCTGGAGGTGATTTTATAATGCTAGAGGTGGTGATGGTATTACAATGGTAGTGGTGGTGGTGATGATGTAGAGGACCCTCATTATAAGCAACAAGTGTTAAAGTAAATCTTTTAATTTTTTTGGCATAGCATTCAAAAATCACTAAACTGTGTAACCCCTAAATATATTTAGTATTTTCTCATATTTTTACCTGTGTTGCTTTTATGTGAAATGGATTCAGAGTATAATGCCAGAGATCTCGGTCCTGTGTCATTGCCTTTGAGAGGTGCAATTGGGCAAGATCAGCTTTTATCACCTTATCCCAGGTCTTCTTGGGTCTCCCCACTCAAGGCCTCCATCGACTTTGAGGGCTTTGCACCTTATATATATATATATATATATTGTTATACTTGGAGAAGGTCATATTGTTGTAATAATATTGCCAGAAATAATAACAGAACACACCGACTGTTTGGTTGATTTTCGCTTCTGTATCTTTTATATCTCCATAGTTAATCTATTTGGCAATCAATGTTTATCATTGATTGACCAATGGTTAAAAATACAGATATAAATATATATATATATAGTCTATCAAAGTTCTTTCATTGCACATCTGCAACATCATCAGTGGTACTATTATATTTCCTCCTATTGTATTGTATTGTACTGTAATGTCTACGCCATTTTATTTTATTTATTTATTTATTCTTGTCTCTGTCTCTGTGCATGCGTTTGTGTGTGTGTATAATGTTTGGTGTGTGTGTTTATGTTTTTGTATTCTATCTTTGTTTACTAGTGTGTGTTTATATGTGTTTGTTGTTATTGTACTTGTGTATATATTTATTTATTTATTTATTTACATTTCCCTTAAGTCAGTATTGTTTGTTTGGGTTTGGTTGTTGTTGTTATTCCATTCATTTTGTCTGTTTAATTTTGATCTTCTAAGCTCTATCTCAGTTGCTTCTCTGATTTGCCTACCTGTTGAGTCATTTCTATGTTTAGATATTATTTTTATTTCTATGTTGTCTATATCATCTTTGTCTGGCGTGATCGTATAGTACTGAACCGTTTTTTTGTCCTTTTAGTTACCCCAATGTTGATCTATTCTTTCTCCTATGCTTCGAGCTGTCTCACCTATCTATGTCATGTTTCTGCATGTACCCTCTGTACATCATATGCTATAGACTACATTTCTAGTTTTACAGTTTACCTGGGGGTTCATTTTACATATAACACATTTCTTATTAGTACAGTGGGTTTTCTTAAAGGGGTATGTTTTGCTGATCAGGGATTTTATGGTAGTTCCTGGCATATATGTATAGATGACTTTTGTAGGACTAGAATTGTTTGATTCGTATGAAATAATCAGGATATTCCTGATGGTTTCATACAGAGGAGGAGGAGGAGGAGGGGGGAGAACCCTGAAACTTTCCATAGCTTTGCAAAAAGAATCAGCTTCGGTGCATTATAAGATAAGGCCACTGTTCCAAGAAAATAACACACTGACTGTAGACTCCTAAAGGATTGGCTGAGCAATTCAACTAAGGGTGTTTTCACCTGCCCCATGGGACACATGCAAATAATCAAAGTAGATGCTGTATTTGATACTACAGCTCTACATAGGAAAGTGGTAACCATCAATTACATCAACCTACAGAATTTTCTCTATATCCAGTTTGAAATGTTGGCATGGGTTGGAGGATACTTTTTGAGACAGTTTTCTACAACCAGGTGCCCTTTGCAACACCAATGCATATTTCATTATTTCTAAGTATGGTATATATTGGTGACATTCAGCAAACTGTTAAACTACAGAATGTATTATTTATCTGGAACAATGCATGTGTCAGAGCATGCTGGGACTCACACACATCTGATGAGACTCTTTTCAGTTTCCATTTACCACGTGGTTTCCCAAACTTTATCAAACACGGATCCCTTTTTAGTTCAGAAACTTTTGGGGAAACACCAAAGTCTAATACTGTTACATGGTCGTAATATAAATATACTCCTCAACCTTTTTTCAAGGAAACCCAGACACTCATTTGGGTTCCGTGGAATTCACTTTGGGAACCATTGATCTACCAAATTCCCTAACAAGGGAATGGGTGACCCGTAATTGTAGTAAATGAAACTTGCTCAATATGCTATGCAGTGGGATTTGACCTAGAACCATCTTTCCAACAACAACCCTGAGCACTTTTTTGAATTCCATGTGTCTAACACCTATGGACTTTCAGAAACATTTTTTCACGCTCAGAGTTGCTGAAGCATGGAACAAACTACCTGCATCAGTTGTTAATTGTTGGGACACTGCATCCTTCAAAACTTCCATGCTTCCTGAAATTCACCAACACTACACCTGATATTCTCCCTGCATACACATGCACACATGTATCTGTGTGTATATCATGATTCATACACTGTTCACTTTCTTGACATTTGTACATTATTCTATGTACTATACATGCACCTTTGATGAGTTGTAGTGCACCTGAGCACTGTACACAATAATTTTCATTATTATTTAGAACCATGTGGTTGCAAAGCTAAGTTGTTAACCACACAGGTATGCTTTCACCTTAGAAATACAAACTTATGCAAAATACAAAGTCTATTCAATAGTTATTGCAACAAACTTCAATATGTAATTTTGACAATATCGTAATATTGTAATATTACCAAATACAATATTGATAAAAATGGTTTCTGTTTTAGGTACAAGGCCAGCAATTATTTTGGGGAGGAGAAAGTCAATTAAATCGCCCCCAGTGCATTACTGGTGCTTTATTTTATCGACCCCATAAGGATGAAAGGCAAAGTCAACCTCGGCAGGATTTGAACTCAGAATGTAAAGAGCTGTAACTCTATTCCACTAAACATGCTGTCCAATGCTCTACTCATTCTGCCAATCCATCGCCCAAATAATCTTGATAATAAGGAGCCATCAGATTTGACCAAATATGCAAAGTTGCCTGCCCATGTGCTACATTAAAAGCCTTTACTATATTAAAGAGCTAATAATAGATGACATGTGGTATAAAATATCTGTCACATTGTGGAAATGGGTTGGTAACAGTGTGTGTGTGATAGAGTGAGAGAAAGAAAGTGGTGGTGGTGGTTGTGGTGGTGGTGGTGGTGGCAGTAAACAATGCATTTTTTATTTTTATTATATAATCTTATATGTTTATGAAAACGGGATGATAGGAGTGGGGTGAGGTGAAAGGGAGAGAGAAAGGGAGATCTAAAAGACAACTTCGGTTACGGTCATGCTGTGGAAAGTGGATGATAAGAGTGTTTGCATGTAAGTGAGAGAAAGAGAGCAGCAATGGTGGTGGAGGTGGTGATGTTGAAAAGGAATATTTTACACATTAATATTTTGAGGATAAATATCCTCAAAATATTAATGTGTAAAATATTCCTTTTTTGGGAATTTCAGTTAACGTGTAGGTGCCATGGTAAAAAAGCACCCAATACTCACTGTAAATGAGGTTGGTGTTAGGAAGGGCATCCAGCTGTAGAAATCAAGCCAAAATCAGTTCTGTATGAGCAAGACATGGTCACCTGACCTGGCATTGCCCACAACAGGACAACCCGTCTAACTCATGCTAACGTGGAAGAATGGACGTAAAATGTGTCTTGCTTGTACGGAAGTGTCTCTGGCAGGTTTTTTTACAGCTGGATGCCCTTCTTAACACCAACCACATATACAGTGTGAACTGGGAGCCTTTTTACCATGTCTCCTACACAACCACCTTATAATGTGAACTGTTATGTCATCGACACAGTGGACGGAACGGGAAAGGGAGGATGGGGTAGCGTTTGTGGGGTGGGGTTTACATAAATATCATCATCATCATTTAACGTCCATCATCCACACTAGCACGGGTTAGACGGGTTTGTCCCACTTGAGGCAACATTGGTTGGGTGACCATGTCTCGCTCGTATAGAACTGCTTCTGGCAGGTTTTCTATGGCTGGATGCCCTTCCTAATGCTAACCACATTTACAGTGTGGACTGGGAGCATTTTTACCGTGTCTCTTACATGACCACTTTACAATGTGGATTGGATGTTCTGTGCTACCAACATAACTTTACAGGGAAAGGGTGGTGTGGACGGAAGTGGGAAGATGGAGTAGGGGGTGTGGGGTGCCTACTGACTGTAGGTTTAAGTTTGTACGTAAGGGAAGGTGGATCTTCCGTAAAACTACATAGCGCCAAAGAACTCGATCCAGTGACATTGTCTTAGAGAGGTATAAGTGAGCAAGGTCAGTTTTTATCCCAGGTTTTTCTGGGTCTACCCACTCCATAGCTTCCATCAATTCTGATCGCCCTGCACTCTTTTATACAGCTGTTGTCCTTCCTTCATAAGCATCACATATCCATACCGACACAATCTCCTCTCCTGCACACAACATTTGATACCTCCTATGCTTAGTCTCTCTCTCAATTCATCTATGCTTTGCTGTTCATGTACGTTACTATTACACATCCATCGGAGCATGCAAGCTTCGTTTCTTTCTAATCTACGCACGTCTTCTGTACAAAACGCACAGGTCTCACTACCATCTAACATTGCTGTTTGTATACAACCATCATACAATCTGCCAATATACAATATATATATATGTATAATATATATAACTTATAAATAAAACACTTAAAATGCCATATTGAGATTTGATACTTGGTGGTTGTTTCAAATTAGACAATGGAATTTCCACACTAATAGCTAGAGTTCTTAATTTAAATAACAGTTACACATTGGTGTTACTGGTATTTAAAACCAGGAGCAAGCTGTAAAATATATGCAGGTAGACAAACTTTGATGTTACAGTTATATATAAAGACTAGCTGAATGACCCAGTGTTGCCCGGGTTACTGCTATTCTTATTCAGATTAGATATTTTTTTTTTCTCATAATTATTTCAAAATATCTATATTACATTAAAAAAAAAAAATTTTTTAAATGTAATAATTGTTTCTACTTTTGGCACAAGGCCAGCAATTACCCAGTGCATTACTGGTACTTTATTTTATCGACCCCATAAGGATGAAAGGCAAAGTCAACCTCGGCGGGATTTGAACTCAGATCGTAAAGGGACGTAACTATGCTGGAAAGCATGGCGTCCGACCCTCTACCGATACTGCCAAAATATAATTTAGAAATGAAAATCAGTCAATCTTGAAGCACTTCAGGGTAAACAATATTCATTGTGTAATTTTTTGTTGGTGTGCAAATGAACAAATTGTTGCTGCTTCCAACTCATGAGCAACCAACATAGAGTTGACCGTGGGAGAAGTCTCTATATATATAGAGAGAGAGAGAATAAGAAAATGCGAAGTAGTTTCAGATGTTAAAGTCCTTTATTGATAATTGTTTCTACTTTAGGCACAAGGCCAGCAATAACCCAGTGCATTACTGGTACTATATTTTATCGACCCCGTAAGGATGAAAGGCAAAGGTCAACCTCGGTGGGATTTGAACTCAGATAGTAAAGGGACGTAACTATGCTGGAAAGCATGGCGTCCGACACTCTACCGATACTGCCAATCCACTTTATTGATAATGCTGTGATGACAGTGGCTACACGATTCCGTGTACCCAGTGCCATGACATTATCAGACAGTTCTTACATAATAAGGTTACGTTCCTGAGGCAATCCAAATTGAAACGACAAGGTAACGGAGAAAACGCGTGTTCTTGAATCCTTCTCCCATTCCCTTGTGAGTCCCAATTCACCGCCACAGCTTTGTGCAAGCACAAATGTGAAGGAAGTTGACCAACCACTACCAGGGCCGTCTTAATGCATGAGCACGCTGGGCAGTTGCCCGGGGGCCCCCACAAGGATAGGGGGCCCATTTGTATTTTTATTCCTGTGAGTGGTTGTGTAGGTAGGGGCCCCAGTTTCTGCTTTGCCCGGGGGCCTATAATGCTGTTAAGACGGCCCTGACCACTACCCCAAAACTCAACGAAACTAGCCTAGGCAAGTCATGTGGCCACTGTCGTCATTGAAATATGTATCACAGCATTACCAATAAAGGACTTTAACATCTGAAACTACTTCGCATTTTCTTATTCTAAATATACCACGTCACTCTTATGTGGAAAAAGTACGTTGAGTGCTTGAATTGATTTGCATCAATGTTTACCGTAAGAACTTAGCTCCTAAAATGTTGAGTGCTTTATGGTGTAACCGATATAGTGAAGAAGTGGAGGCACCAGCCATCAGCTACACCCGGAAATTCTCTCTACCATGGAGACTGATTACACAAACTGGATACCCCTATTACTGGATGGACTTAAAATTATAAACTAACTTTCGACCGGATAAATAAACGGACCTGAAAGCAAACTTATTTTCCTGCAACAACTTGCATTTTGTATAGAGGCCTTGAACGGAAGCCCTCTCACTTCATCCGATAACGAATTTTTATATGCACTTTACATGGACAAAATTGACAAGTATTCCCACTGTATTTTTATACCGATATACATGTTTAATAATACCTTGTTTTTCTTGTATATATTTTTTCTCATATATTTCCTCTTTCATTTTGCATCTATGTACTTTTTTTTTTATTCATGTGATAGAAGATATTAACTAATTGCTTGCCTAATTATTACATTTCATACTTTAATTTATCTTTCGTTCTACTGTACGATACTATCATTCAATATATGGATAATGTATCTGTAATATCCAATATTGATCCCATTTTCAACATTTCTAATTATAATTTAAACATCTTCCTATTTATTATATTTTTTTTTTTACTTCAATCAAGATCTTAACTTTTAATTTCTAATTTTCAATCTTAATTTCCACTGTGAAACTATAATATCTAGACTCTAGAATTAAGTTTATATTCTCTTAGCGGGTGATGGTCAATTCTATTGTCCAAAATTTAGGGGTAGTATTGAAGCCTATTGAAACTCGTAGCCTCCCACCACCACTAGGTTTCGGTCAACTGCAACTGGCAGAGCAACTAGCAGTAAACCATAACTGTGTCATATTACCGGCCTGGATGGGGGGTGATTGTTTGGTTGAGGGGGCTTGCTTAGGCTAGTTTCGTTGAGTTTTAGGGTAGTGGATGGTCAACTTCCTTCACATTTGCGCCAGCGCAAAGCTGTGGATGTGGATTGGGGCTCACAAGGGAACGAGCGAAGGATTCAAGAACACGCACTTTGTCCGTTCCCTTGTCATTTCAATTTGGATTGCCTCGGGAACATAACCTTATTATGTAAGAAGTTGTCTGATGATGTCATGGCACATGGAATCGTGTGGCCACTGTTGTCATTGAAATATGTATCACAGCATTATCAATAAAGAACTTTAACATCTGAAACTACTTCGCATTTTCTTATTCTAAATATATTCCGTCATTCCAATGTGGAAAAAGTATGTCGAGTGTTTGATTGATTTGCATCAATGTTTACTATAAGTATATATATATATATATATATATATATATATTTAGGTTTGTTGGTTTACCACTGGATAGAACTGGTCATTCCGTATGGTCAACCTCGATGTAATTTTATGGAGACCACTCAACGTAATGCAACTCACCCGTCTTTGTTTGTGTTGTTGGTGGTGCGAGTACGGAGTTAATTATTATAAAATAACAGGAGGCTGAACTGGTGTAATTTCTTGAAAGGTTTATTATACTATGATCATTTCAATGACTGGGTTCAGTATGAATCCGGTGACATCATCATGTGTCTGCATGGTATAATGTATGGACAGAAATTTCGATTAACAATTAGAAACGTTAAATTTGTGTTTAGAGTTAGAAGATGCCATTTAAGAGGAAATTAGAAAATTAATGTTTAGTTAAGTGCTAGTAGAAGGAGACATGATAAAGTTAAAAGTTATGATTAAGCCTAGAATTTAAAGGTACTATTTGGCGGTCAATAACCGGTGGCACAGCGGGTTCCAAGTCTGACAGGACCCCAGACGCCAGGGCGAAGCAACCGTTCCGAGTAATTTCGTTTATCGAAAGAAGGGGAAATTTATTTTTCCAAGCACTCAAGGAAGGCTGATCGACCCGAGCGCCAGGCATGCAGTCGGGAAAGCCACCACATCTGTCGGATCATCGCATGTACCAAATGATTATTAGTTATTCACACCTGTGATGTGAAGTTGAAAGTGGTAAAATCTGATGAAATATGCAAATAGACTATATTTAGTCCCCAGTTAGTCCGGGTTATATGTAGTGTGATTCTTGGGTGGATAGGGGGAGCGAATAAAGATAAACAGATACAAAGGTACATTGAAATGATCATAGTATAATAAACCTTTCAAAGAATTACACCAGTCCAGCCTCCTGTTATTTTATAATATATATATATATATATATATATATATATATATATATATATATATGAGAGAGAGAGAGAGAGAGAGAGAGAGAGAGAGAGAGAGAGAGAGAGAGATATACTAGCTAAACTACCCGTCCTTTGGACGGTTCAAGTAGCTTTCGATGTAGCTCATTAAACTAAACAAAGTAAATTTGAATACATAGAAGAAAAACGTACTTTATGTAAACATGAAAACCTTAGGCACTATTCCAGCGAAATAATTAATATGTGAGCTCGGTGTCATCCGTTATCCCATGTAACAACAGAAATCCAGTCTAGGTATAATTTTTTTTGACAACAGTAAAAGCGCATCATGAAATAGAGAAGTGAAGTGAATGATAGACACTATTATGTACATAGGTTGGAATAACAATACAGATTGGACATAACAGGGGGGAACTGATGGATGAGCAAATCGTTATAAAAAGAGGTGGATGTTGGGTGGGAGCACTCATTGTCTTTTGGATTATTGAAGAGCAGATTTATACACAAAATTTTTGGTTTTCTTGTCAGGAGCATAAATAAATAGGTTGTCAGGATTACCAACTCGAGAACAGCCAAATAAAACTGACCATGTGAAAAGCAATGGGTTCAAAGATCCAGACCAACAACTTTAAGAGATTGGCCTTGAGATTTGTTTATGGTCATTACAAAACTAAGCTTGAGTGGGAATTGTAACCTTTTCATGGGAAATGGACAATCAGAAGGGGTAAAAGGAATTTTGGGAATATAAACAGATTCATTTCGCCCGGGTCTTGTGATTATTTCTGCCTCAATTACAAGGTTCATCAGTTGCTTTACCACTAGTCTTGTTCCATTACAAAGAAAGGGGGGAGGGGTTAAATTACGTAGCAGGATAACAGGAGCTCCAACTTTTAGATAAACTCCTGAGGAGGTAGTCCTGGAGGATCCTGAGAGTTAAGAAACTCTGTTGGGAAGTTGGTCACTTGATCAAAGTCTGTAACAGTGTCAACTGACTTGTAACAGCGTTGAATAGAGGGCAACTGACCAGTTATTTCGTGATTGATCAGCTTAACAGCAGCATTTGTGGGTGCAAGAATAGCCCTCTCACAAAGCCAATCAGGATTCATGAATTCAGTTGAAAGATTTGGATAAACTGAAGAACTTAAATCATCGGGCGTTGAGACTGAGCGGCCAATGCTAGAAGTGTCAATGGTTCTATTGTCGTCGGACTCAAGTTGACCATCACCGATTTGGAGGAGTTGAGGGGAAAATAACATAAACAGATGACCAGTTTGTAATAGCGATCGCATATTAAGTGTTAGTTTTTGTACCTCAACAAACTGCCAAAAAGAGGACATTTTTAAATAGGCGTCCACTTCATCAGCAGGTGATCCATTTGGTACCACGAGAAGTCTCTGTCTGAAGTCACCTGCGAGAAGAAGAGTAGCTCCTCCAAATATATTGTCATTAGATCTAAGATCTTTCATTGTGGCATCTAGTGCCTGAAGAGAGCCTTTATGGGACATGGTTGCCTCATCCCACACAATTAGTTTACAGCTTTTCAACAGAGCAGCTTCGTCAGAACTATGTGAGATATTGCAGATGGGATTCTCTTGATGGACGACTTTCAGTGGCATCTTGAAGGTCGAGTGTACTGTGAGCCACCTTCTAAAAGAGTCGCAGCTATACCTGAAGAGGCAACAGCAAATGCAATGTCGCCATTCTGCCTTACCTTAGCAAGAATAAGATTAAGCTGAAATGTTTTACCGGTACCTCCAGGTGCATCTATGAAGATAATGCCGCCACTATTGCTGTATACCTTGTTTAGAACGGATTTGTATGCAGATTCTTGATCTGGATTAAGGAGAGGCTCGTTGACAGCTATGTATTGTCAAAGCTTAGTTTTGTCGTAGCTGGTTTCTCTAAGGAGGAGTCGATTAAAAGTTTGCTCTTGGTTTCTATCCGGAGAAGGGAGGCAGTATGCCTCCAAACGTTGGCCTCCAATTGCCACAACTAAGTCCTCCAAGATAATTAGACCAGCATTACACATAGAGGGGGTAAAAGCAGTGGTGGAATTTTCGGTAGCTTGACAGGTTTGAAGCCATATATCGTGGCACATTTGGTCCCTGTATTTATTCCACAACAAAGGCGAGTTAACAAAGTTGCAGAAAACCAGTATAATGGTGAATAGATGCCGAAGCTTTGACGGAGATCGACGGAGAGACGCTTCCTCAAGTGTACTCTCATAATGGTTGTCCGTATCGATGAGTCCTTGTTTAAAGCAGGCATCCTTGAATGTCTTGCATAATTGACTGTCCACTGTGCAAAGGGCTGCAAAGGATGTTGGTCCACGTACAATGTGAAGCAGCAGTCAAAGATGGAAGCATTCGAAGTTCAAAGGATGAACAGTATAGACGCGTCCTATTGTGTCACTTTCAAAAATGGCAGGATCTGAATCGATATGTTGGCCCTGTTTTCTTCTTTGCCATAAGCAAGTTGAGTGGTTCCAAGAATAATAATGAGGAACATCAACATACAGAAGAGTTTTTGCGTAGGAGTCAACCGTACAGAGTTCGAAAAATGCAGTCAAAGTTGTCCTACGTGGGGAAAGAACCTGTTGACGTAAGTTTTCTTCACTGAAGTAAACTCCCTGCTTGTTCTCTAAGTGAACACTGAGATGTTGAACAGGGGAGAATCACTCGTGTATAGGGAAACCAAACGTTCTCCAAACGGCCTCATTGGTTGAGATATAACGCCCTATTTGAAACAGTTCTACCTCATCTGTTGGTGCAACTGCTGTTCCTGTTTGTGCCACTTGAAAGACGACTCTATCGGATCCCTTATTGACGTATTTGCAAACATAACGTATAGATTTAACTGAGTTACAATATTCAACGTTAATATGCGCATTAAATGTCTTGCATAGCATCTTGTTATGTGAACAACCCATTGTTTGTCAATTGTAAATTCTCGGTTAGATCCATGTTTGATTGTTGCTGTTAAACCGCCATGTCCAGGAGCTCTTCTGCGATATAATGGGTAACCAGAATTTCCTGTGATCGTCTCAGCCAAAAGCTTTCGTGGATATTTCTTAGTGCATTTTCCGTTTGCCATGCATGAAGACGTAGAATTAAAGTGCCGACATGAACCATATTTTTTCGAATGATTTCGTACAACTGGGGGTCTTCATTGGGATTTGGAAATTCTGCACTTATGACTGTGTCCACGTCAGAAGGTCGAAGTTTGCTTTGTAGCCAGAGTAAGATGTGGCCGTGAGGTAGATCACGTTTTTGCGATTCAACAGTACACATAAAACTGTTTGTAGTCGCATAGTTCTTTCAAGCAATGTTTCAGAAGCTATTGCAGCAGTCCGTTAAGCACAATCGGAAGCCTGGCGACGTATGCGTTGTTCAGGTGTCTCCGCAGCTCTCGAGGCAGCATTTACAGCAGCATTGCGTTTTCTTCGAGTTGTAAGCTGTTCAGGTGTCCCCGCAGCTCTTGAGGCAGCATTTACAGCAGCATTACGTTTTCTTCAAGTTGCACGCTGTTCAGGTGTCCCCGCAGCTCTTGAGGCAGCATTTACAGCAGCATTACGTTTTCTTCGAGTTGTAAGCTGTTCAGGTGTCCCCGCAGCTCTTGAGGCAGCAGTCGCGGCAGCATTGCGTTTTCTTCGAGTTGTAAGCTGTTCAGGTGTCCCCGCAGCTCTTGAGGCAGCAGTCGCGGCAGCATTGCGTTTTCTTCGAGTTGTAAGCTGTTTAGGTGTCCCCGCAGCTCTTGAGGCAGCAGTCGCGGCAGCATTGCATTTTCTTCGAGTTGTAAGCTGTTCAGGTGTCCCCGCAGCTCTTGAGGCAGCAGTCGCGGCAGCATTGCATTTTCTTCAAGTTGCACGCTGTTCAGGTGTCCCCGCAGCTCTTGAGGCAGCAGTCGCAGCAGCATTCAGCAGTAACCGAATAGTACGTTCCTCTGTAGACTCATTTGATCATGAAGCAGCAGTGGTTTGTGCATTTTTTGCCATACGGGCCGCAAGTTTTTCTACTGAGTATCGATGTGATGAATGCGAAGTATTGAGTCTTGCGTTGTAGGCAGCTAATGTGGATAACCTAGTTGTCCTCTGCTCCTCAGTTTCATTAGCTCGACGCTGCTTTTCCTTAACCACACCGGTCGACAATCTGCTGAGGCAACTTCTTTTTTTCCGCGAGGCATCGAAACGAAATGTGTAAAGTAGACACGATATAACACAATCGAATGTAAAAATAAAGATTAATTGTAAAATGTATTTGAAGTACATGTAGCGGTAGAACATTCGAAATGTACAGGGTATGTAAGTTAATAACTAAATTATGTGTCAGAAACGTAGTCTAATCAATGCGAAAAAATAGAATAATTTTAAGTCTTTTAGATAAATTTAAGCATAATATTGTAAAAGTTATGACATCACTTAATGTATGAACATCAAGCTTGAAACAATAAATTATACAATGTCAAATCTATAACTTAACTTAGTAATCTGTTAGAAATTGCTGGTTGTGAAATATACAAAATGATATTGTTAGTCTCTTTGTTTCAAGTACAAATAGTAAATTAAAATCCGAATGATGAAAGATAACTCTTGTCTTACTTAAAGATAACTCTTGTCTTACTTAATCACGAAAATTCACACAAATAACCAAAACTTTTTTAATGTCTCCAAAGGCCCCAATATGATTTTTGAAAGCCTTTGTAGATCATGTACAGGTTTTGTGCAAGGAGAAGCTCTGTAAAAAATTTCAAAGAAATCGCATGAATGGTTTAGAATATATGAGCCCTCATTAAAAATTGTCCACACACACATACAGAAAACTACAGCTTTATATATATAGATATATTAATATATATAATGTATGTATATGTATATATGTGCATAGATATACATATATATACACACACACACACGTGTGAGTGTGTGTGTGTGTAGCTGTGTTTTGTTGTTATGGAATACTTTATATTTAGAAAGTGTAGTAAGAGGGTGGGGGATGGTTTTTTCGAATTTGTCTTTTGACTTTAACCTTTAACACCCTAAGTTCTGTTTAGTGTTTGCTGATTACTGACGTGCTTATATACACAGCCTCCTACACACCCATACTCCCTTCACATGCACCCCCCACCATATATATATATATATATATATATAGAAAATAGAATAGCTTTCACCGTATTTTTGACTAAAGGAATTTTAGCCATCATCAGGCTAAAATTCCTTTAGTCAAAAATACGGTGAAAGCTATTCTATTTTCTAATTTAAAACCTGCTCAGTTTCAAAACATACTTACTTGATATATATATATATATATATATATATATATATATATATATATATATATATGAGATGAATATCGTTTTTTTACAAAAATAATTTAAAAAGTTAGTAACAAAGGTGGAGAAGTTAAAAAACAGCTCAAAATAGTGTAATTTATTATAATAAACAGTACAAAAGGCTATGTTTCATACTTCATGGAAAGAATTTTCCAAAAAAGCATGCATACAAAATCCTATTGTGCTAAAAATAATAATTACACATGAAGCAAATTATTCATTAAAATTGACACCAAACACGTTTTCCCATTAAATGCTGATTTACGAAGATTTCATCCCTTCCTGGGACTTTTCAAAATCAGTTATTTAAGATTAAAGACCCTCATTATAATCTCACCAAAATACTCGACAGCCAGCAGCCAAAGAAAATGTTTACATTTAAAAAGTCTGAAATGACGCTATAATGCATAGAAAATCTATGTTGTCCAACTACAGAAATATAACGTCAAACCACTCTAAAACTTATTTTTAAAAATTAATAGATGATAAAGAGAAAAAAGAGAAATATAAACTTGATAAAAAATGTTATAAAAGATAAGATGGAAAAAATAAAGATATATATGTATACATATATACACACATACACATATATACAAATATAGATATAAAAATACATAAATATATACATATACTCGCATCTATATATAGATATACACCCACATACACGTACATACATAATATACATAACTACATACAAATACGTATGAACATACACATGCATATATATATATATACACACACACATATATCTACATAAACACACACATATATATATATACACACATACATAAATAATACATATATATATATATATATATATACAAACATATATATAGATATGGCCTTGCAGTATTAATTAGAGACCATTTAATATTATAATTAACCTTCTCTTCACTAAGAGACCAGATTAATTTTGCCAGAGAAGTTGTATTTTTCAGCTTCTTATTTTTAAAAGAATGAGTATGAGCATAGAATCCAGTTTTGAATTTATTGGCAGTCGCACCTATATAATTAAAGCAATTATCAATAGTTGAAATCTCACATATATAAATAACATTAGTTTTAAGCCATTTACCCCCAAATGGGCAATTATTAGGAATTCTACAATTACACATAATCCCTAAAGGTCGACTATCATTAATGATTATACCCTTATTAAGATCACCACCAGCAAATGGTATACCTAGTTTTACCAAATACCTCAGATTCAATATCTATTCTAGACGCCCTATTATTGATTTGGGTGTTTACATTATTGTTAACAATACTATCATTTTCACTACCATAGAGACTGAACTTATTATCAAGATTAGTGAGTGTTTCATTTGCGATATCAAGAGTAGAAATACATTCATCATCATCATCGTCGTCGATTAATGTCTATCTTCCATGCTAGCATGGGTTAGACGGGTTTGTCCCAATTAGAGGAAAGTTGGGTCGGGTGCCCATGTCTTGCTCATATAGGAGAGTTTCTGGCTGGTTTTCTATGGCTGGATGCCCTTCCTAACATTCATTAACAGTATTATTGTCAACTAAGATATTGCTGCCGCTAGTATTATTATTGGTACCTATACTATTTCTAGGGGGTCCAGTATCAGTTAAAGATCCACTATTTACTCTAAAGGAATTAAGTTTCTTTTTATTGTTCCTTGCTATGAAATCTGCCAAATTAGGGGTTGCAGAAAAGGATAATTTCACATTATTTCTATTTAGTATCTTATAATATCTATGGTTGGGAGGAAAATTCTTATCCATTATATCAAAGAATAACTTAGGTATATTAGAAGTGATCGGAATACCAAATGGAGGATTATACCAAATACATTTTTTCCTTCTTAATTTATGCCTTACCTTATAATTACACGATTTAATCAGAATATCATCTATAATACTACCAACTTTATCAATTAAATTTGGTTTAAAGTTGTTATTTTTAAGGTTAATAGTTGGTTTAGACGAAATGTCAAGTTTTAGTCATATCATTCTTCTTCTTATTTTTCTTCCTATTATTATAAAAACCATAGAGTGGTGGATTGGCAGTATCGATAGAGGGTCGGACGCCATGCTTTGCACACTCGAGTTATGGCCCTTTACGGTCTGAGTTCAACTCCCACCTAGGTTAACTTGCCTTTCATCCTTACGATTTAATAAACTACCAATAATGCACTGAGATAATTGATGGCCTTGTGCCAAAAGTAGAAACAATTATTATAAAAACCATATGTTGGTTTATTGCCATTCTTTGGAGATGTACATTTAAAGGTATAAACTTTATATATATATATATATATATATATATGAGCTTATAAACAGTCACGTGTTTATAAATACTTATACTTCGACATTAATGTGTGTGTATGAGCTGTGTTGTGTGTGTGTGTGTGCACGCGCGCATGTGTGTGTGTGCATGTGCGCATGTGTGTGTATCAGTAAAATATACATCCTAACAGCAGAATATCAACCCAAAATTCCTTTCCTCTTTCGAGTTATTGTTCCATTTTACATCCTCTATACCCTGAGTAACACCAACCCTATATCACACCCTCTATATACTTAGTAAATCCACTTCAACATTTAAACATTTATATATGTCTGTGTGTATATGTGTATGTGTGTGTGTGTCTAACATCTATATATATAAAACTGAGGATGTCTGTGTGTGTGTGTGAGTTTGAATCCCTAAAACTCAAGAACCACCCAACCGATTGTGTTCAAACTTTACACATGTTTCAGTGTACTATGTTTCAGGGAATGTTCTGAGCAAAAAAATCTCAAATTTCCAATGCCCTAGGGACCGCATTATGCGATTTACCAATCTCTCTCTATAATTCTTAGTCTTTCTCTTTTTAGATAGATACATACATATAACGTCGCGCCCTTATAATATCTGTCTGTATGTCTGCCTGTCTGCATTACGTCACTTCCCTGAGGATGTCTGTCTGTGTGTTTGTGTGTGTCTGTGAGTTTGAATCCCTAAAATTCGAGAAGTACCCAACCAACTTTTTAAAACTTTACATGTGTATTACTTATATTTCAGGGAGTGTTATGCACATAAAAAAATTCAACTTTTTGGTCCCCTAGGGCACGCATTAGGTGAAAAACTTCATATTTTAAGCTTTTTAGGGCTTTTTGGAGGCATTACATCTAGCTGATTTTCCCAAAATTTCAAGGCATATTATGCACATAAAAAAAATTCATTTTCTTGATCCCCTAGGGCCCGCATTAGGTGAAAACCTGTATTTTTCCTGCTTCATCGAGGAAAATCTTAAAGATTATCCAGCCATCACAGTATTCGGTTTATTTTCTTTACATATGTCCAGGCATGCAGTTTTTCCACAATTAGGTCTGTTGGCGGCCCGCGTTCCAAAATACCTTATCCCGTGCAACGCCGGGTACCACTGCTAGTACACTTATAAAAAACACACACAGACAAACATTCATACAAACACACACAGTTTCACCCCCAGTTTTTCGTTATATCAGTTGTCACAGGAATGTATGTATACTCACACATACATACACTCTCACACACGCATACTTATCAGTCATCACATATGTATGTGTAGATGTGTGTGTGTGTGTGTTTAATTCTCTGTGTATCCGATTAAATATTTACGTGAAGATGTGTGTGTATGTAACTTACTAAGGCGTAATGTACGTAACGAAAGCGCAAACACACACACACACACTCATATACAAAATGTGACATTGTCGTCATCATTCTCTTTTTCTCTTTTTTTTTTTTTTTTTTTTTTTACGTCCACTTTTCCCTGCTTGCAAGGGTGGGACGGGAACTGATTCTGGCTTGATTTCTATAGCTGGATGCCCTTCCTAACACCAACCTCATTTACAGTGACTACTGGGTGCTTTTTTGCCGTGGCACCTGCACAACCACTTTGCAGTGAAATGATAGAGACCCCAGTCCCTATCATCTCATTTCTACAGCTGAGTAAACTGGAGCAATGTGAAATAAAGTGCCTTGCTCAAGGAAACAACACATCACCCGGTCTGAGAATTGAACTCACAACCTTTCGATTGCAAGGCCAATGCTCTAACCACTAAGCCATGTACCTCCATTGTGTTATAAAATATCCGTTTACTTAGTTGTCTACATAGATAAAATGTTATATTGTTTTAATCCAAATGAAAATAAAAATTACATGTTAATTCCAGAGTCTAATACATTGTTAAATTTGTTTTGATTTGGTTGAGCCATTTGAGAATGCATAAGGAAAAGACAGAGAGAGAAACAAAGAATTATATATAGAGAGAGATGTATATAAACCCACATGTGAAGGTCTGTGGCTTAGTGGTTAGAGTGTTTAATACACAATTATAAAGTTGTGAGATTGATTCCTGGAATGAGCGACTCATTGTGCTCTTGAGCAAGACACTTTATTTCACATTGCTCTAGTCCATTCAACCTGTGAAAATGAATTGTAACTGTCAACCTTGTCATGTGGAATCTCCCTGAGAACATTAAGGGTGCACATGTCAGTAGGATACTCAGTCACTTAGATGTTAATTTCATGAGCTGGTGGTTCTAGTGATTGAATCAACTGGGCCACTTGTCATTGGAAATGATGGAGGTCCAATAACAATATGGATTCATATACAATATGTTTATGTATAACAAATACACATAGTCTTGTGAGTATTTTAAGCTACTGATGCATGTATGAGTATATTATTATAAATGCGCAAACACAGACACAAAAATAAGTTGCTCCAATTTATATATAGATTGTACACACAAGTGTAGTGAATGTTAGACACTGTTTTCTGTAGTTTGTCACCACCCTTTCCTTTCTCAGTCATCTCTAGTGTGTGATGTCACCACCCCTTCCTTCCTCAATTATCTCTAGTGTGACGTCATCACCCCTTCCTTCCTCAATTATCTCTAGTGCATGATGTCACGCCTTCCTTCCTCAATCTTCTCTAATGTGTGAGGTTATCACCCATTCCTTCCTCAATCTTCTCTAGTGCGTGAGGACCACCCCTTCTTTTCTCAGTCATCTCTAGTGTGTGACAGACAGACGGAAGTCGCTCAGATTTATATATAGATGATCATATCACAGCTATCTCGTATATATATGGAAAAAAAGCGTCACATCCCAAACTTAAGTGCTCCTACCCTCTCATGCAGAAAAAAATGAAACAATTCAATATAATACTTTGACTTTGCACATGGATAGGTAAAAAAAAAAAAATTAGCCATGTGGTGAATTGTCCCATCGAGGTTAACTTTGCCTTTCATCCTTACGGGGTCAATAAAATAAAGTACCAGTAATGTATTGGTTAATTGCTGGCCTTGTGCCAAAAGTAGAAACAATTATTAGAGCGTCGGACAATAAGCTTTGCAGCATAGAGTTACAGGCCTCTGAGTTCAAATCCTGCAGAGGTTAGCTTTGCCTTACATCCTTATGAGGTCGATGAAATAAAGTACCAGTAATGCACTGATTTGATTTAATGGACTTTCCCTTTCCCTTTAAATTGCTAGCCTTGAGCCAGATGTAGAAACAATTATTACAGTGCTGCTTTAGTTTAGTTTTAATAAATTCAATACTTGGCTGGGTTTCCAGTTTAGAATAGATACACTGTATTCTTGCATGTCATAAGAAACAACTAAATAGGTTGGTGTCAGGAAGGGTATCTGGTTGTAAAACACTGCCTCAAAATGTCCCATCCAACCCATGCCAGCATGGAAAAGTTGATGTAAAAAAGATGATGATGATGATCTGATGAACTCTAATGTCTCATTACTATCACAATGCATTATCGGTGGATTGGCAGTATTGGTAGAGCGTCAGACACCATGCTTTTCGGCATAGAGTTCTGTCCCTTTACCTTCTGAGTTCAAATCTTGCCGAGGTTAACTTTGCCTTTCACCTTTACGGGGTCGATAAAATAAAGCTCCATTAATGAACTGGGGTAATTGCTGACCTTGTGCCAAAAGTAGAAACAATTATTAGAGTGCGGTAGATTGGCAGTATTAGTAGACCATCGGACACCATGCTTTGCAGCATAAAGTCATGGCCATTTACAGTCTGAGTTCAAATGCCGCTGAGGTTAGCTTTGCCTTTCATCCATACAAAGTCAATAAAATAAAGTACCAGTAATGCAGTGGTCGATTTAATCAACTTTTCCTCCTGGCCTTTAACCTAAAGTTGAAATCATTATCAGTTTAGTTTTCAAATTCAATAATTTGTGCTCAACTTTCATTATTTCAAAAATGACCTGATTTGTGTCTAGCGCTAGATCCCAGCTGTTGCAGAACACATCCTTATAATCTCATTTATATATATTGCACTGAAAAAATGCTGCTTGGAAATTTTCCTCTTCTGATACTAAACTGCCTGAAACTACCCCTGGCTCAATAATACAAGGCTGTTTATTTTAAAGTGTTGATATTTATCTTAAATCTCTTGTTAAAATTTTATGTAAGTACCTTTGTTAAATTATGCTCCAAACACTAAATTAATAATGAGAAAGTCAGTTACATCATTAAATTGATTATTTTCAAAATGATTTGAAAACCATATA
This sequence comes from Eledone cirrhosa, assembly GCA_964016885.1. Lineage (NCBI taxonomy): Eukaryota > Metazoa > Mollusca > Cephalopoda > Octopoda > Eledonidae > Eledone > Eledone cirrhosa. The sequence continues at coordinate 231,560,377 of OZ024742.1, forward strand.
AATACCATAACAAAGGAGTTAAAACAATGGTTTAAACAGTTTGGTTTGTGTTAATCATGGAGGCACGTGGCCTAGTGGTAAGGGTGTTGGATTTACAATCATAATGTCATGGGTTGGATTCCTGGGTTGTGTGTTGTGTTCTTGAGCAAAAGACTTCATTTCATGTTGCTCCAGTATACTCAGCTGTAAATGAGTACCTGCAATAGCTGAGGGTTTAACCCTGTGATGGACTGGCGTCCTGTCCAGGAGCGAGTCTTGTACTCACAGTTGCTTCACGCCATGAAACCGAGATAAGCACTGGCCAAATAAGCCTTCTGTCTTAAGACAGACTTTAGACTTAGACTTATGTTAATCACCAGAATCCACATTAGCAATATTTATCTACTATGTGTCCATGTTATGAGTGAACTTATACATCTTTATTTTTCACAGTATTCCAATGACTTATATCCCCTAATTCCAGGTCCTCAAGCACAGGTGGAAGGAAGCTATATTCAAATTGGAGACTTGGCCTCAATAGTTGCAAAGTGAGCGCCACTAAAGGTATTCAAGAACCAAGTCATCATAGCTGTCATCATCATCATCGTCATTTTGCATCTGCTTTACCATCTAAACCCATGCTAGCGTGGAAGATAGAAGTTAAATGGTGATGATGATGATGATGATGATGATGATGATTTTCCATGCTTGCATGGGCTGGTTGGGTCTTTTCTAGTACAGCATTCCCCCACCCTTTTTGTTCCTTCATCATCTCCTCATGCTCACATAAGACGTTTTTGAAGCAGTTTATTTTTTCTATAGACAAATGCATATCCTATAGCCAAACCATACTTTAAGTATGGTATATACTGATGACTTCTGTTGAACTGCAAGGGATGTATTATTTTACGTGGGACATAAAAAACGTCTACTGCTTGTTTTAGACACACACATCCATATATTTTAATTAAAATATGTGTTTAAAATGCTATAGTATTTAAAATATTCAAATAGTAACTGAATGAACTGTGAAAAGTGATAACTGAAAAGTGGCAGTGGCTGAAGTTTAAGTCAAGTCACTTCATCTGGATAATAATAATAATAATGAAATTATTGTGTACAGTGCTCAGGTGCACTACAACTCATCAAAGGTGCATGTATAGTACATAGAATAATGTACAAATGTCAGGAAAATGAACAGTGTATGAGTCATGATATAATAATAACAACAATAATGAAATATTGTGTACAGTGCCCAGGTGCACCACAACTCATCAAAAAAGTGCATGTACAGTACATAGGGCAATGCACAAACATCAGTAAAATGAACAGTGCATGAATCATGATACACACATGTGTACATGTGTATGGAAGGGGTACATCAGGTGTAGTTTTGGCGTATTTCGGGAAGCATGAGTGTCTTAAAGGCTGCAGTGTCTCGGCAGCTAACAATTGACGCAGGCAGTTTGTTCCATGCTTCAGCAACTCTGAGCGTGAAAAAATGTCTACGAAAGATATATATATATATAGATCATCATCATCATCGATTAACGTCTATCTTCCATGTTAGCATGGGTTAGACGGGTTTGTCCCATTTAAAGGCAAGTTGGGTTGGGAGACCGTGTCTCGCTCATATATATATATATATATATAAATATATATATATATATATATATATATATATATATATATATTCCTTGCTAGCAGGCATTCAATAATGATGATGATGATTATATATATATATTCCTTGCTAGCAGGGTAAGCAGACATTCAATAATGATGATGATGATGATGATGATGATTATATATATATAATCATCATCATCATCATTGAATGTCTGCTTTCCCTGCTAGCAAGGAATATATATATACAGGGTGCGGACGATATTTGTTCGCAAGATTACTATCTAGGAAAAAATAACAGTAGTTTTATTTTTTAAGATTTATTTGTCTTCATGACTTGTTCTTTCGATCTCACTCAATAAACCCGCCATTTGCTTTGATGACGGCTTCAAGGCGGCTCCGGAACCGGCTACAGGCCTTCGTCACTGTCCTCCGACTTAGGCCCCTAAAGGCATTTGTGATCCTGGCCTTCAGATCGTCTTTCGTATTGCAGCTAGATCTGTTGGTGTCTCGTTCCACTGCGCCCCACACAAAGAAGTCGAGGGGGTTGCAGTCAGGCGAGCTGGGAGGCCAGATGTAAAGTGAAGTGTGGTCGACGAAGTTCTCTGACAGCCAGGCTTGGGTCTTTCAGCTGGTATGGCAGGGTGCTAAGTCTTGCTGCCACACGTACGGCCTACCTGCAGCTACCTGGTTGATCCAGGGCTTTACTACCTCGCTCAGAACGCGGATGTAGCCATCGGTGTTCAGCTTGAGGCCCTCAGGGAAGAAGTGAGGTGGCATGACGTCACCTTGACGGCTGACAACACCTAAGACCAATGTTGTCGCCGGAAACTTTGTCTGCATGACTCTGGGCACGTCTTTGGATGAGACAGCGAGCCACCTGTTGTTCTGGGAGTTGATCTTCTGGTCTTATTTGTCCTTCCGGCACGGATTCCAAGAAGAACTCCGTGCCTCTTCCACAAATTTGGAGGTTCAAAATTATTCATAATCAATTATTCTGAAAATAAATAATGGAAATATAGTCACTGTTTTTATGAAGACAAGAGTGACAACGGAAGTAAAATAAATGTTCATAAAATTAGCAGTTGAAAATTGCGAACAAATATCGTCCCCACCCTGTATATATATATATCATCATCATCATCATCATCATCATCCTTTTACGTCCGCTTTTCCCTGCTTGCAAGGGTAGGACGGAAACTGATTCTGGCTTGATTTCTACAGCTGGATGCCCTTCCTAACACCAACCTCATTTACAGTGAGCGCTGAGTGCTTTTTTTTTTGTGGCACCTACACGTGTGGCTGGGTGCTTTTTTGCCGTGACACCTCCACGACCACTTTGCAGTGGAATGATAGGGATCCCAGTCTCTATCATCTCATTTCTACAGCTGAGTAAACTGGAGCAATGTGAAATAAAATGTCTTGCTCAAGGAAACAACATATCACCCGGTCTGAGAATTGAACTCACAACCTTTCGATTGCAAGGCCAATACTCTAACCACTAAGCCATGTGCCTCTATTATCAAATATAATATATATATATAATCATCATCATCATCATTATTATTGAATGCCTGTTTTCCCTGCTAGTAAGGAATATATATATATATATTTTATAGTTGAGACAGTAAACAAAAAACAACGTGGAAGCGAAGAGGCAGTACAAATGTTAATATTAGTTTCACGCTTGAGAGTGGGGGGTGGGGCCGACGTTTCGGATATATATATATATATATATATATACATATATATATATAACAGTGTTCCTCAGTTTTCATCTATCAAATTCACTCACAAGGTACTGGTTAGCCTGAGACTATTGTAGGGGACACTTTCCCAACATGCCTCATAAGGGCATTAAACCCCAAACCACATGTTTGCAAAGCAAACTTCTTAACCACACAGCCATGCCATCACCTAAAAAGTAAGATCCAAGACCAACAATGTATTATCTACCACCATTTTGACAAAAAATTGAACTTTCATAAACCAGAAATCAAATGGGCCAGTATCATTGCCAAGCCTTGTTGAAATATCAGTTCTTAATTCAAGGACAAATTAATAAATAATCAAATACTTTCAGGTTGATAACATTAAATGGGATATATTCCTTCTAAGAATGTTAACAAATGCATACTCTCTTACTTCATGAGAGCTGATGTTTCAGCAAGTAACAAATGATCCCTACAAATAACATGTGTTAGCAGTACTCCAGTTGTCCTTGCGTACCCCAAGTTTAATCAGTATTAACAGAACTCATCATCATCACCATTTAACGTCTATTTTCCATGCTTGCATGGGTTACACAGTTTGTCATATGCCGAGGCCAGCCAAGGCAAGTGAGCATGTCTAGCTCATACAATCCATTTTTTGTTTAGTTTTCTATGGCTGGATGCCAAACACAGATGTCGATAGTCAAGTTAGCCCTGCTAGTAATATATGTAAAAATATTGCACCCAGCCCACACTGTAAAGTGGTGATATAGGAGTCAGAACAAAAAGCACCCAGCCCACACTGTAAAGTGGTCATGTAGGAGTCACAAAAGAAAGCACCCAGCACACACTGTAAATATGGTTGGATTTAGGAAGGGCATCCAGCTGTAGAAATCTAGCCAGAAACAGTTCTGTATGAGCAGGACACAGTCACCTAACCCAACTTGCCTCAAATGGGACAACTCGTCTAAGCCATGCTAGCATGGAAAATGGACGTTAAACAATGATGATGATGATGATGATGATTGCAGTATATTTAGGTATCACAAAACTCAGTGAATGTGGAAAGCTGTTTTCATTGATATGTGTACTAGACAACTGTTACACACACATATGCAACCAACTATATCTACCACAGCTCATATAGAGTTGTTGTTTTTTTTATTTTGATGTTTTCTATTTTTAATACCATGGCTGACACCCTCCTTGATCAGTACTGTGCATAAGGAAAGCAAATATTTGGAAAGAAACACTAGATTGTGAACTCAGTCTGAGATAGTTCATCATCATAATTTTATGTGTTTTTCCATGCTAACAGGGGTTGAACAGGTCTTTTTAGCATAGCCTCCCACCTCTTATAGTGTTCTTTTGTCATCTCAGTATAGTTCAGCTTTTTACAAGTAGCTCCAACCACCTCTATTGAGGTTTTTTCTTGGTCTTCTTCTACACACCGGCAAGTCCTGGCACTTCTTCACACAGCATTCATCATCCACATACATCATGTCCATATCAGCGAAGCTTTATTTCTTACACTCTTATATATTTAAATCATGAAACATTCAGAATACAAAGCTATTTTTCACAAATTGATATATTACATGAGAAGTGATATGTACCTATATTACTTGTTCCCAATCTGAGGTTGGCAGATTTCTGGCAGTTTATGAGCTAAGTTCAAAATTTCAAGTACTTTATACAAAAAAAAAAAAAAAAGTATAATTTCATTTTTTGCTCTAACATTGTGGATACGTAAATGCATTTGTGAGTTTTATATCGAATAATAATAATACTTCATTTGTTTGCAAGCAAACAGCATCATTAAGCTATGTATTATAGATAGCCATTGCCATCCTTTTGTTTTAGCAGTGACAGAGACAAACAATCTGTATACTACTAAAACTCTGTGATTGCTTGCTTGTCTGTAATGTAATACAGTCAAAAGGACGCATAATGGGAAAATACTTTGAAAAGAAGTTGACCTTGAAATGCGAATACAAATGGAATAAAACAAGTTTTGCATAAATCGGACCACGGGTTCCCAAGATATGGGGTTTTTCCGGGTACCTTCATAAACAGAGAGAAAGAGATAGTGGTTGTGAGAGAGTAGATTGAAAAAGAGACATAGAGAGAGAGAGGAGACAGAGAAGCAGAATGTAAGAGAGAGAGAGAGAGAGAGAGAGAGAGAGAGAGAGAGAGAGAGAGAGAGCTGGTGGTGTTGTGTATATATATATGTGTGTGTGTGTCTATGACCAGTGTATATAGATCACAAACACCCACATCTATATATATATACACACACATACATATATATATATGTATATATATGGGCCTTCCAGTTTGATTTCACATTATATACATGTGTGTATATTTTAATTAATAAAAAATTATTTTTAAGTGAACATGGTTTTTTTAAAAATATTTTGAAGTGAACATGACCCAACGGATCACGGGTGGTCTAGTCGACAATAATATTGTTTCTGGGTTATTGCCCTTTGTCAAGATTGCGTATCTTTCTCTTGTCACTCACTAGTACTCTTGAGAATATATAGTATTCTCTTAAGTATACATCGGCTGATTAGACTAATTTGCATACTGAGCGGATTTACGGCTGGCTTTGTGAGAAATGTAACTCTAATTTTTTTATTTTCAGCAAAGCCAGCCATAAAATCGCTCAGTCACTTGGTAGTGAAAATCTTGGAAACCACTTATCTATATTACATATGATACTATGATCACAGTAGGTATACCTGGAAAAATAAGACAAATACAACATTGAGCTATTTGTTAAACAAAACATCAATCAACCAAATAAGTATGAGCCAAAATATAACCCTATTAGCACACATCATTCAAACAAACATGCACCAAAATATTGTCTTATTAACTTCTGATTGTGAAGGCTTAGTGGTTAGCGTGTTTTGCTCACAATCCTAACATTGTGAGTTCGACTCTCGGTGATGCATTGTGTCCTTGAGCAAGAAGCTTTATTTCACGTTACTCCAGTCCACTCAGCTAGCAAAGATGAGTTTTACTTATAATTTAAAGGGCCAGTCTTGTCACAGATGGTGTTATGCCGAATCTCCCTGAAAACTACATGTCAGCCAATTACATGAACGGGCAGTTCTGTTGATTGAATCAACTGGAGCACTTGCTGAAACAGCAGAGGTCCAATAACATTAACATCCACACACACATATATATATATATTGAGTATATGTTGGTTGTTTATAGACACCTCAGTATGCAGGTTGGAGCACTCGACGAAGTACGCAGGTTGGTTTGTTTACTCCGGAGTAATGTAAAATAAGTAAGTCAAACATGTTAAATTTGGCTTCGTTTATTATAAATTCTCTGCTATATATATTTCAGTGACAGCTATTATTGGCTGTGACCTCATCAGGCAGTACGAATTAATGTAGAAAGAACAGGTAAACATGGTGTTGAAATGTGTTCCACTCTGTCAATTCATCGATATGTCCAGCTCCTGGGTGTGTTGTTAGTCCTCCAAGGAACTGGAATCAGTACCTCGTAGGAGTAACAACACACCCAGGAGCTGGACATATCGATGAATTGACAGAGTGGAACACATTTCAACACCATGTTTACCTGTTCTTTCTACATTAATTCATACTGCCTGAAAAGGCACAGCCAATAATAGCTGTCACTGAAATATATATAGCAGAGAATTTATAATAAACGAAGCTAAATTTAACATGTTTGACTTACTTATTATATATATATATATATATATACCATTTATGCTAGCGTACAAGTCGACATTTGGAGCCTAAAAATATCTCTCCAAAACCAGGGGTCGACTTGTCTACCGAATATAAAATGTGAACCTTTACCACTGAGGGGTAAACAATGAAACTGCCTGCCTAACTTGCAGTAGCTCATAGGGCAGGTTACTATAAGTTTGTTAATGTTAAGCAAGGCTGGTTTACTCAGTGAGTTAGAACTCATGACTGAAGTGTTTTAGCCTTTAGCGCACCACTAAATGTTTTGTATCATTTCCCCTGCATGTTGTTTACTAATAAGACAGTTGAGTTAAATTATTTTGTTATCTTTAAAATAAATTGTATTCTCTTCACATGCATTTTTATTTTACAACTATTTAGTGTTTATTTCCATGTTTTATATCTTGTGCAAATAAAGAGTGGCAAGCGCATCTAGGCCTGGGGAGATGGTACTGCCTTATTTTTTGGGGTCGTCTTATTAGGCGTATATAGGCCTAACCTGAATTACACCTCAGAATTTTAGTGATCGACCTATGCGCCGGCATATATGGTGTATGTATGTATATATATATATATATATATATATATATATATATATATATATATATATAGAATAGAAAACGAAAAATCAGTGATGCATCTGAACTCAATTTATTGTGTGTTACAATTGTTTCCCCAGCGGACAGCTCGAGATGCGATCATTGTGTGGATCTGTCTGATTCTGGACCCGCAGGTTCGACGGGCACATCCAGAATCAGACAGATCCACACAATGATCGCGTCTCGAGCTGTCCGCTGGGGAAACAATTGTAACACACAATAAATTGAGTTCAGATGCATCACTGATTTTTCGTTTTCTATTCTATCATACCCTGCTCTGTAAGAGCATAGAGTGCTCAACTGACATACCGCCTATGGAAGCATCTTAGCTACCATCAGACACACACACACACACACATATATATATATATATATATATATATAGTAATAATAATAAATTTGAAGACTAAAATCCAAAGATTCTTTGCTTAAACTTTAATCCGTTATTTTAATAAATATATATATATATATATATATATATATATTTACTATATATATATATATATATATAGAAAGGATGAAAAGGACGATTGATTATTCCCTCATTGCATTTATTGATAGGTGACGCGCGTTTCGCCACTGATCAGCTCAAGGTTCGATCTATATCGATCCTACCCGACTCAATAATCGGCAGCTCGACGGACCCTCTTAAAATGCTATAAGAAAATGAAATACATGCTATGTGGTAAAGTCAGAGTTTCAAGAGTTTGACAAAATGAGATGTTTTGATTGGTGAGAAGGATCAAGGCGATGTACTGGCCTATAGTGTATATGGGGGTGGGTGTGATGGTGAGATGCTGGTGACGGTCTGTGGATGAGGTGGGCTGTGGTGTGGTGGTGGTAGGTTGGCCTTGGCGTATAATCAATCCTCCTTTTTTATCCTTTCTATATTTTACACTCTGTATAGCTCTACACATCATCACAGAAGTGAACCTAAACATTGAGTGCTCACCCGGGTGAACCTGCAGTAACTCCTAGTTACACCCACTGGATATATATATATATATATATATATATATAAAACATGAGAAGAAAGAAGAATACTGCGTGGTTGCACATGGGTTACATATGATAAAATTAGTCCCTCGTCAGTGATTTGCCAACCATCATTGATATTTCATCGCATTAAAAATCATATACCTCCAGTTGGTGCGAGCAATAACTAAAAAAAGCTATTGGGACAAGTAAATCGCGTAAAGCGAGTGGGACAAGTAAACAACATAGAAGGATAAAAGCAAACCGAAGATAGGAAAATAAACAAGCAGCATGGTTATCCGGTCAACATAAGCTGGATGGATTTCATGAGCGATCAAGATACAGACCATCCGACGTGAGTGAGATGTGAGCAAGAAAAGACCCCACTACTAGCCAAACGGGAGGAAGTGAGAAGGGGAGAAACAGAGAGTGAGTGAGTGGAAGTGCGAGGAAGAGGTCAGTCGAGAGAAAGTGTAACTGACAGAGGGGGCGAAAGAAGGTGAGAGAAACAGAGAGAACGGGGAAGCAGTAAGAGAGAAACAGACAAACGCAGCTGGGGAAAATATATATAAAAACATGAGAAGAAAGAAGAATATTGCGTGGTTGCACATGGGTTACACATATATATATATATATGTTTGTATATGTATAATAAAGCCAAAACAATGCAGGTATGGACATAGAATAAAGAATGCAAATGCAAAAGATATTGTTGACAATTAGTCTTTTACCTTAGATTTATTTAAATGTCCTTAATTTTCGAGATAATATCTCTTCTTTGGAGGGAAGTAAAGCGGTTAAACCAGTGTTCTAAATAGCTTGCCAAGTCAATGCATTTGCATTCTTTATTCTATGTCCATACCTGCATTGTTTTGGCTTTATTATACATATACAAACGTTTATACCTCATTACATAATGCTTCAAGTGAACTATAACCTCCTCCTTTATATATATATATATATATATATATATATAATATATATATACAATGCATTCAGTGAATTCATACATTGATTGTAAAATAGCTGCCTTTGAATAAGGAGGAATTGAATAAGGAGGAATGATTAGCTTCGCAGCTTGATCCTAATGTTACACATCATATACAGTGACTAATAATAAAGATAAATTATTTTAATATATATTCTTTAGGCAGGGCAGAGAAAACATCAATAATTTTCCAAGCAGCAAACACTGATTTCTCATGAGACTTGCACTTTTAAACCATTCCAAGCGTGCCCAGGGACGCCACATACCCCACCCTCAGGTACCCCCTATCCTCCACCCCTGAAGCCAGCGCCAAGCGTTTGCGTGACCAGGTAAATGCAAAGCTTATCATGGGTGATGTCTCGGCCGCAGTCAGAGGACACTGTCCTCCAACCCACCGAGGAGGTCCTGGCTGCTCTGTGGCTCAAACACCCTGAGCCACCCACTGATCTCAGACCCATACCCCCACCTGCTCCTTGTGGTTACTGATGCAGATATCATGGCCGCCATCAGGTCCTTCCCAGCTAGCAGCTGCAGAGGTGTTGATGGTCTCGACCAGGCCACCTCAAGGAGTTGACATCCCCCCTCTCCGCTGAGGCCGGGCGCCGCCTTCTGAGTTCAATTGTGACGCTTACCAATAGGCTCATTCATGGTTCCCTCAACCCTTACACCCGAGGCCTCTTTTTTTCGGCCAGCCTCACCGCTCTCAGGAAGAAAGAGGGTGGCATACGCCCCATTGCTGTGGGCAATGTCTTTTGGAGGCTGGCTGCCAAGGTGATCTGCAAGTCCGTCACACATGAACTGGGTGTTGGCGTGTCCGGTGGCTGTGAGGGAGCCGCTCATGCAATCAGGCAGTTCTTCAGCAGCTGCCCATCGGTACCGGCATCCACGGTCATACCCTCGGCTACTGGGGTCCAACAGGGCGACCCTTTGGGACCCCTCCTGTTCGCCCTTGGTATTGACCACATCACCCAACGTATCACGGCCCCTCTCAACGTTTGGTATCTGGATGATGCTACGTTGGGCGGGCCCGTACGGACGGTCTGCCAAGACCTTCAATCGGTGATTCCTGCCCTGGTGGGAATCGGCCTCCAGGTCAACTCGGCCAAGTCGGAGGTGGTGAACGTCAGCCTCGATGCTGCGAGCTTTGCAGCCTCCGTCTTGGACATGCGGTCCATTCTCTGCCAGGTTCAGGTGACCCCCAAAGAGGATGTCCTCATCCTCGGGTCACCAATCCACCTGCCGGCAATCCACTCCACCATCAGGTCCAGGCCTCAACAGCTCCAGATTCTCATGAACTGACTGGGCTTGATTGACGGCCACCCAGCTCTCTTTCTGCTGAGGAACTGCTTCGCCATGCTGAAGTTCCTCTGTACAGTCCGCAGCACTCCATGCTACACTCAGACATCTCTCCTTGCTGACCTCGATACTTGTATCCGAGCAGCATCCGAGGGGATATACAACGTCAAGTTTGACGACATAGGGTGGCAACAGGCCACTTTACCGGTCAGGTATGGCAGCCTTGGCCTCCGGTCCCCGATCTCACTAGCTTTGCCGGCGTATCTTTCGTCGGTAACCTCGTTCCGCGTCCTCGTCAGCAGGGTTCTTCAAAACACAACAGAACCCTGTGTTCAGAGAACGAGAGGCCGCCTGTGAGACGTGGGATCGGCTGGGACTTAGACGTCCCTCCTCCTCCCCCTGTTGACGTCAAGTCCCCCCCAACGCACTTGGGATGCCATCCAGTGCAGCCTGGCCTCAGACAGGCTCACGCGCCAGCTTGTTTTCATGCGGCCTCCAAACCCAACAGTGGTGCCTGGCTCCATGCCCTGCCCTCCTTCTCCACTGGTACGCAGCTAGACAACCATAGCCTGCGAATCAGCGTTTCCCTGAGGCTCGGCCTCCGGATCAGCCAGCCACACCAATGTCGCTGTGGTTCCACAGTGCCGGCCGCATTCCACGCCATGCTGCCCTCAACGAGGTCATTAAGCAAGGCTTGGACGCTGCAGGCTTCCCTTCCCAGCTCGAGCCGGTGGGGTTGGATCGAGGGGATGGCAAAAGGCCAGACGGCATGACCATCTTCCCGTTCCGCAGTGGCAAACCCCTCGTCTGGGATGCCAGTTGCACCGACACTTTCTGTGCCGCAACATGGTGCAGTCTGCGACTGACCAGGTTCTGCTGCACGTCGGACTGAGGGGGCCAAACTCCTCAAATACCGGTCGCTCTCCGACAGGTTTACGGTCGTTTTCCTGGCAGTGGAGACTTCTGGTGTCCTCGGCCCCAGGGCTACCTCCTTACTCACCACCATAGGCGCTGAGTTGTCCAGCTGCAGGTGAGCCCCGCGAGTCGGAGTGGCTTTTCCAGCCCGTCTCCCTTGCTGTCCTCCGGGGAAACGCCTTCTCCAAAATGTCCGCCAGGGCTGTGGGTGGGCCCCATCGCGTACCAATACATTAGTTAAATACCATTATTTCATCTGATACAACACAATAAAGACTAAAGTGTTTTTTTGTTTTTTTTAAATTGATGTTGAAGTAAAAAAAAAAAAAAAATTATATCCCCTACATATGATAGTGCTCAGCCTTTTGATATTTCATCAAATAGTGATATAACAGCAATAGTTATGACATAGAAGTGGCTGGTTTAACACAATTTTATATGGACTATGTTTTACCCTTTCTTTGCGAAATATTTACGTATACAAACAGCATGTGTGGCTGTATGCAATGCCCAGATTTAGGCATAAGCTAAACAAACTACAGCTTAGGGGATTCACATTCCACAGGGGTCCTCTGGTATGTTCTTTTTTAACAGGGAGCTTTCAAAGTTTGTTTATCTTAGGGTCTCCACAAGTCTAAATCCGTCACTGGCAATCTGGATATGTTGCAAATAATTTGCTATCTTGTTTTGTGTATGTTTGGATGTTATGTTTACGTTGTAAGTATCATGCTTGATGAGTTCTAGGTGATGTGTGGCCACTGGAAAATATTTATAGTCAAGATTCTCACTAAAAGATAATTTACCAACTTGATTATCTGCATAACAAACAAAACAGGGAGATACTTTGAAAATGTTGAATAACAGCAACATTCTCCCAAAGTTTTGCTACCATAGATAATGCTCAAGGGCTCGGATGAAAATTTCAGCCCCCCCCCCCCCCACACACACACACACTTTGCATGCAAGCTCATAGGTGTTTTCTGGGGACTTTTAATGATAGGAACTGCAGTTGTATAATGAAAACAAACGTGAAAAATAGTATCTTACACAAGAACACAACGCGCTACCAGATTCAGAAATCGTCCCCCACCCCACACCGACCTTTACGATCGTGAGTCCAACATCCTAACCACTAGGCATCGCGCCTTCTAATACCATGCAATATTTGGATTCCAAGAAAATGTAGTTTATCTGATTCGGTTTGCTCTCTTAAACAGGAGGGAAAAAAACTGATAGATGTATTAAATCTTACCCTTGCTCTACGTTGGTCACCTGTTCTATAACAAATATTTATCAATGAATACAGGTGGAAACCATTTTTTCATTGTGTATTCGGTTTTCCTGTAAATATTTTGTGATTTTTTGTTTTTTAGAGGAAGCAATCAGTTTGTGTATTTACTATTTCCAACCATGTAAAAGATGTCATAAAAAAATTAATACTCTATGTTCACACAGCAAGGTTAACATAGTTTGTTTCCATTGTTCCAATAAATTTGAAAGAAGCGTCACACTTTTTAACTTGTACCAACGGTATCAATACAGCAAAATGAAATATTGTCTGATAAACTGAAGCGTTGTATGCTGGCTACCTATACATCCAATAAACAAGGAAATAATCGTACTGCTATTGTCATATTAGTTCATTTGAAAAGAGTCGAAACAAATCCTTATCAACAATCTAGGACGAAAGAAACACAACAGCTGTTACTATGGCAATAGCTATGTCGAAGCTAGCATTCATAGTGTAGCCGCAGATCCACAACAAAAACAATATTTTCCGGAAGTGATACTCTTTTGGAACAAGGCGACACTGACAAGTATCCAACAAGAATAAAAAAAAAATGATTCGATAAGTATGCCGTTCTAAACTTCTAAGTCAGAATAAGATATAATCTAGTCTTCAATACTTAGTTTCAGTACGTTAGAGGATCATGCTTCCACAACATATTCATGACAGTGAATATAGACCAGGATGGTACTTAAAAGAAAAATTTTACGCATGGCTAAGGTGAGCGATTAATCTGTCAAGTTGCCGTACACGTGGCATCCATACACAAAACAGAAGAAAAACAACACTCAACATATTTCTTACTTATCGATCTATTTCTCTTCTCATTATTTCAACCTTTTAATTTTCATTTGTTTAATCAAGCGGTATTTATCTACTTCTATATGAGAGGTCTATAGGATCTTGTTTATTTCAATTGAAATAGATATATCTGATTTTTTTCTCTAAAAAATATTTCAGATTAATGATTTGTAGATGAATTAACGACGAACATACAGTTCTTAAAATTACTTTTGAAAGTTATTTAAATTTTACATAAAATCATCTCGTACTAATTGATAGTCATTTCTGCAAAGTAACATATGTACACACTGATCTAATTGATAGTGTATTTACTTAATCGTTCCTAATGTTTTAGCCGCATTCTAATTTAATTTTCTAAGTATATTTAAATATAATTTGCAAAAATAATTTTCTTAAAAATTAAAACTATTGAAAAAATCCAAAAAACAAGCTTAAAAACTTTCAGACAACTTTAAGTAAAGCTTTACAATTTTTTGTTTGTTGCAGGTTAATATTTTCTGAAAAGACTTCAAGGAACATATTTTTGTTCCTGTTATTAAATCTATCATTTGCATTTGTGGAATTAATATATGGAGTTTGGACGAACAGGTTTGTTACCGTTATCTTTTAAATTTGTATGAGAAAACACCTTCAGCTTTACTAATAAAGTTTGGTGCATCGCTAGATATATTTTGGTACAAATCGGGGAAGATAATTTGACATTTACGATGTATAAACATGATTTTATCTTTGATATTTAAATTCCTTGTAGTATTACTGATACTGCATTTCTATCGATTTTAAGGGGTAACAGCTGTGGTGACGTACATATTTTTTAGTTGTGAAGAAAACATAGGACCTAAGTTTATATATAGAACAGCATACAATTGTGAGAGCAAAAAGTATACATTACAAATTTAATTTGTCGCATTGAAGATTATTTAACCGTTTGTCTACTGCCCCCTGACTAATTAAAACATATAATCAAATAACCGGTTACAGGGAATGGCGAGTGGTATTTTATTTTTTAATATATTTGCGAAATGTGTTTTTTTCACATTAATTGATTATATTATTCATTAGTTGACGAAGTTGATTTAAATTTTGCACAGCATCAACAAATTAATGTCAAAACAAATAATGAACATATGAGGTATGTTTGATAAAATATAATACATAAATAAAAATCATTTAAGATTAAGTATTTGATAATATTTAAAAAAAAAATTAAATAAGAGTTTTTTTTTTAAATTCCAGTATAGTTTATTTTTCGAATTAATTTAGGTAATCTAAGTTTCTGTGATAAAGGTAAAAATATTTATAAATTGTCTTTAGCTGGATAGTTTATTCACAATTGTATAAATAATATTACAAATAAAAAAGAAAGAAAAGGAATATCTTTGATTATACAACAGATTCTTGAGCATACAAGCTATTGCATCGGTGTTTGATGTTGAAATTTGAATTACTTGTGTTTATACTTTCAAAGGGATATTGTTATTGACGTTTTGGACATTACCGTTACGTCTGTATATATATATAAGCTCACTTCTGAGGTCCTAACTGTTGAGTTTGACAAATGAACAGGATGGCATTTCTTGCTTATCTAGAAGTAGCAATTATACACAAGCTGGTTTTATCTGAATCCCCTGGTGTTGTTTACCATTTCAGCCATGGATATTCCGTCTTTGTGGGATTACATTATCCAGCGTATCTTTTTATTTTCCATGAGGGTGGAGGCATGGCTGCTATTTTAGCAGGTCAAGCGACCACGTAGATATTCCCTCGTTTGCACCTTTACTTTGAAGTCATTGATTGGTAATGTGAATCATTGGTTTGTACTTTTGGTAAGGCCCGTTACCTCAAATGATGCAGTTTTCTAGTGGGAATGATAATGAATTAGTCGTTAGCACAACTGTTAGCACATCATGATCATCGTTTTACGTTTATTTTCCATGCTGGCATGAGTTGGGTTGACACGTTCCAAGATTTGACTTGACAGGTCAAATGATCATGCCTTGCTCACAAGTCCCAATTTGGAATTGTTGCTATGACTGGATGCCCTTCCTAATGCCAACCTCTTCAAAACATGTACTGGATGCATGTTATTGTGTGACTAGCACTATTGCTATTGCTAAATATATATATATATGGTAACGGGTAAAGACCCCCCCCCCCCATCGGTCACTAATGACCATGGTTTTGCACCTAGAAAGTTCCCCTCTGATGCACAAGCCTGAGCAAGATCAGTAGTTGCCCATGCATACTCGTCGCCCCTCTCCACGTCACCAAGGGAAAGGCTATAGCCGATACAGCTTGGCACCAGGGACGTCACAACTCATTTCTACAGCATAGTGAACTGGAGTAAGTAAAATAAAGTATTCACACAGAATTTATTGCACTTCATTCATACCAGCCATGAAAAACGATGTCCGCACTTAATGTTGCCTGTGGATCGAAAGAGACTTCCGGCAAGACCTCTTCTGCATTCCCGGCACCTTAGCCCCACATGCCCCCTCCCCTCTCCCTGGTCTTAAGGATCAATCACTCCATCATCTCACTACATGTCAAAGTCCATCATCCACATGGGTGAGCAGTGTTCTGTTGGAGTGATGCTTTCATTCTTCTCTTCTCCAAAGTCTGTCAAATTAACGATTCTGTGGAGATCCAAGATGTGACGCAGCATTCCGTCCACAGACTCGTTGTTTCAGGAATTTAAAGCTGTTAATGTTCCCTTTCCCCATTGTGACGTGCAGTGTGCATTTGGAGGCCCAAACCTCCTTGCCCACTTGTATGGATGCATTCTCTCTCTCTCTTCCACAGGTTGTTGTAATAACGTGCATTGATGTTGTAATTCATATCTATATATCACCTTGTATGGCACCAACTCCTTGACTTGTCCCACCCAAGGTGACATGTGCCAGAACACCGCCTCCATTGGTTAAATGTGTCCCCTCTCCACTATGGCCTTGATTGGGTGGTGGTGTCTCTCCATGATCCCATTTCCACACAGCTTGTATGCTGCTCTGAAAAAGCAGCTTACATTCCACACATCAAGCATATTCGGCACCTCCAAGCAAAATTTGGCCATGCTCAGTGTGTAGGAAAGAAGTAGGTAGAAATTCCATCCTATGTCCCAAATATAAATTATAGGAACACAAGATGTAGTGGGATCTCAGGCAGGTTGGCAAAGGATGTAGGTTTTGTATGTGGTTGTTGCACAGGAGCAGTAAGTAGCAAGAACTCAGGAAACAAGCTCCTTTAAATATTCAGAGGGCTCCGTAGAAATAGTTGATAGTTTCTGTTACCTGACTGACCAAAATTAGTAGTTGGGTATTCTGAAAGTGCAGTAGCCAGAGTGAGAATGGGATGAAAAAAGTTCAGGGAGCTACTACCACTGCTAGCTACAAAAGTTTTTTTCCTGAAAACGAAATTGTATGAAGCTTCTGTATGAACAGCAATGCTGCATGGAAGTGAGATGAGACTGTGGCACTATGTGCAGAGAACCTACGAAGATTGGAAAGAAATGAAGTTTACATGCTCCAATGGATGTGTAATAGTAGTGTGCATGAATGACAAAACAGCAATGCACTGAGAGGGAGACTAGATATAAGAGGGGTTAGATGCAGTGTGCAGGAGAGGAGATTGCAGTGGTGTGGACATGTGATGCATATGGAGGATGATATCTGTATAAAAAAATGCAAGGTACTCAAAGTTGACAAAAACTATGAGAAAGGAAGGCCTAGGAAAGCTTGAGATGAAGTGATAAAAGCTGACCTTGCCCAATTAAACCTCACAAAAGAAGTGACACAGGATTGAGATCTTTGGCAGAAGACTTGCTCTCCCATGGGCACAGGATGAAACAAACATGTAGAAGACCCTAGTTTGTATCAATCTTCTGCTCTTTACTCCTTCCTAATCTTAATATCTCCTAAGCACTATTCCCCCCCCCCCCTCACCAGCTAAATAACCCATATTGAACCTTCGTACTTGTCCCTCACCCCTTTAATTCTCAGTCCTTGCCCTGATACACCTCTCCTGCCAAACCATGCAAAAATCTTCCAAAAGAACTCCAACAAAATCCACCCTGTATGGTGATCTGGTGCTACAACAACAAAACACCTAGTCAATCATGCCTGTAAGGGGGTGGGGGTCATATTGGTGACATGAAAAAGCCCCCAGTCCACTCTATTTGTTCTGGTGACACAACGAAAAGTACCCAGCTCTCCCTGTTAGATGGTCATTTTGGTGACAATAAAAAGCACCCAGTCCACACTGTGATGCAATTGGTGTTAGGAAGGGCATCCAGTCATAGAAACCAAGCCAAAATACAGATCCATATGAGCAAGATATTGTCTCATAACATGCAACCCGTCTAATACATCCAAGCATGAAAAAATAGACATTAAATGATGACGATGATGATATATCAGAAACATCTATCAGAACATTTCTTACTTCTACTATTACTGAGTCATTAAACTTCCCATGTACATTTTGCTGTTCATTGACTTTGATTAAGATCAATGTCAAAAAGTATACTTCTTTCTAAGAACACTCTCGCTTAACATTGATCTTATTTGTTAATTTAAAATTGATTTTCTGCAAAAGCAACTTTTTGGATTTGTTAAAATTGATTTGGTTGCTGACCTTCTTTTGCACATGTTAGTTTATTGACTGCATTGTTTAAAACATTTTAAAAGGAAAGTACACATTGGATAATGTCCTTCAAAGACAATAGCCATAGCTTTTGATTATAGGTCTGCTCAATCATTATTGACCAGGGGTTAAACAATACCAACAGTAAAGAGGTTAAGATAAACCTAACTGCAAACTTATCAACTCTCCCCATCTGATGAGGAGATCTCCCACCCACTTTGGGGTGGGTGAGAGATGGCTTCCCTTGTGAAAATGGGTATAGCTTTCATTATGTAAAATCTCCCCATTTTGCCTCATTTCTCCCTGTTTTGGGGCACTTTTTTTCATGGTACTCCCTGTTTGGGCTTTTAGAGGTTGGCAGGTCTGCAACTGGTATGTGGTTACTACTTCTACATATGCAAGAGATGCTAAGTTTCATTCTTTCATAGAGAATTGTCACACTCCCATTCATCTAACAAACACAACAGTTAGAACTGCAGAAAGTGACAATATAAACTTTATAAACTTATATATGCATATGAGTATATACATATAAGTCCAAACATGGCTGTGTAATAAAGATGTTTACTTCACAACCACATAGTTTTAAGTTCTATCCCACTCTGTTCGATCTTGAGCAATTATCTTCTGCTATAGCCTCAGGCAGACCAAAGCCTTGTGAGTGAAATTTGCAACCAGAAACTGCATGAAGCCTGAACAGATCTCTGCACATTGTAATCTTTCGTCATCTCCTTTACGGGGTTCATTATTTTGAGATCCACTCCCTGATAAACTGCCTAACCCTTCCTAGCAGGGAAAGGGGATGTTGAATGATGATGATGATGATATGTGTGTGTTTTTCTATGTGCTTCACATGACATTGCTAGTGTAGCCACTTTACAGTTAGACATGCAAAGATTCCATACTTTATTTAAAAACAAATGAGGATTGGTGTCAAGCAAGACACAGTAGACAAAATGCGACAAACTAAATTCATCATCATCATATCCACTTTCCATACTGGCATATGTTGGAAGTATCATTACAGCCCGAGACAAGACATGGTTGGATAACCATATGTTATCCATCTTCTTCGTACATTCCATAATTTGGCATGGTTTCTATAGCTGGATGCCCTTCCATATACCAATCACTTTATAGAGTGTACCGAGTGCATTTTATCAGGGCTTCAACACCAGGAGGGTTCCTATATGCTTGGCTAGACTAAGAGTCCTCTCTATGTTGTATTGTCTCTGTACAAACGTTAACTACTTTACAAAATATACTGAGATTGAGTGTGTTTTATGGCACCAACACTAGAGAGGTTGTCAAGTCCTTGAAAACACTAAAGGGAAGTCCTCTCTTCCCTATGTTGACTTGGTTTGTTCATTAAGAGGTACTGATTGCATTCTATTAGGCTGTCCTATCCACTGCAGGTTAAAAGGGACTTCTCCGCTTCATGCTATCTTTGATCTCTTATAACATTTGCATTTAACATCAGTGTGTGTGTACTGGTGGGTGGCTCTTTTCTAGTACAGTGAGTTGCTAATGTATTTTTGCCTTCACAATTATGGTCGTTCATGATGGTCTCTGAGAAATTATTCATTAGTTGAATTTCTACTCCAGATAGGAATTGCCATGTGTATTAGAATAGATACACCATATCCTTGTGTTTTTTAAGAGGCAACTAAAATAGTTGGTGTCTGCAAAACACTATTTAAAACAACCCATCAACCCCATGCCAGCAAAGAAAAGGGCATGTAAAAATGATGATGTTAGTTAAACTACTGATTTCGTTGTTGCTGTTTGCATCCAACAGTCTAGGAGAGAGAGCACTTTGAAATATAACTGACATGTACTAGAGCTAGATACTGCTCCATGTATAAGACAACAGCCGCTCTTGTACTGGTGCTATGTTGAACGATAGCTGTTAAAATCGTTATGACCTGGTGACAGCATTGGAGATATCTTTATGCTGTTGCTAAGAAATACATCTAGCTCTATCCAGTATGTTAGCAGCTTACAATATTCCACCTTCTACCAACCACTAACCCTTTACAAATCTCAAGTGTGACCTACATTTGAGACAATGCTGCTGCTGCACATACAGACATCCTTGATTACCTTCCCCCCAAAAGACCATCCAAATAATTGGCTTACGGTTACTCATCAACACACTTCAACTTCTTATTTCTTTGTGTTTTCTACATTGGCTTCTGCTTATTGGAGTTGGTTGCTCTCATGCCTCCCCATTTGATTTGTCTCTTGTCACCCATATTGTCCCTCCTTTCCAGGCCCTGCTTTATCCAGTCCTTCCTCAGAACATCAACCCTTTGTAATTTCTTTTCTGTTCATGTTGTTATTATAAGACCTTAGCTGAGACTATCTTTGGGATAGAGGATGAATATTATTTTGTAACAAATGATTTCAATGGTCATGTAAGTAAACGTTATCTTGAATAGACTATGGTGTATATGGAAGCTACAGTTTAACCCCTTTGTTACCAAACCACCTGAATATGCTCTTCGTTCTATGATGAAAAACCATTTGTTTTAAATTATTCATATTTAAATTTAAACCTTCCATTCTAATTTTATGTTAGAACTTTTTCTTAGAATATCTTCCAAACACCAACTTAACAATGAGAAAGTTAGTTATATTACTAAATCCTCCCAAATATATATTTCAGAAATTGATTGGAAATCATAGGTAGTGTCTTTAATTAGAAATATGGTAACACATGTTCATTGGTTTCTGGAATAAATACACTATAGGAAACATGAAGTAAAATAATCCAGCTGGCCATCTGTTTGCTTGGTGGGGTTAAAAAGCTGACAAACAGAATCAGTTATTTGATCATATGCAAAAAACTGTCCTTGAATGTGATCTCTCAATATTACTTAACTGTGGGTGGATTGGCAGAATCGGTAGAGTGTCAGACAACATGCTTAGCAGCATAGAGTTACGGCCCTTTATGTTCTGAGTCCAAATCCCGTCAAGGTTAGCTTTGCCTTTCATCCTTACGGGGTCGACAAAATAAAGTACCAGTAACGAACTGGGGTCGATTAAAACCAGCTGTATCCGGCCAGAATTCTCTCACCTCTTTCTGTTAAAATCAGCTGTAACTGGCCACTCATACTTACATTAAGGTATTGTACTCAAAATAAATAACATCAAAATATCATAGATTCGATATTATGTGAGATAATTATGTAAAATAAAGCTTTTACTGTGAAGATACAATAGTATATATAGAGTAATCATCATTCATCATCATTTCATTTTACGTCCACTTTTCCCTGCTTGGAAGGGTGGGACGGGAACTGATTCTGGCTTGATTTCTACAGCTGGATGCCCTTCCTAACACCAACCTCATTTACAGTGAGTGCTGGGTGCTTTTTTGCCGTGGCACCTCCATGACCACTTTGCCATGGAATGATAGGGACCCCATTGCCTATCATCTCATTTCTACAGCTGAGTAAACTGGAGCAATGTGAAATAAAGTGTCTTGCTCAAGGAAACAACAAATCACCCGGTCTGAGAATTGAACTCACAACCTTTCGATTGCAAGGCCAGTGCTCGAACCACTAAGCCATGTGCCTCCATATGTAAATGTAAATGCTAAAGGGTTAATCGACTTTCTCCTCTCCCAAATTGTTGGCCTTGTGCCTGAATCTGAAACCATTAATTAACTGTTAATAAGTTAAGTTTAGAATGGACGCTGGGAAAAGAACTTTAACTAAAGAAAGGAAGATATGGAAGAGGAAACACCCATACGTGAGAAGTGGTACTGACAAATACTTATATGGAGAGAGAGATAAGAAAGAGATAAACTACTGCAAATAATTGATCAGGTCTCTAACTGGAGAAAAAGCTGTGTGATAATGTAATACTTAAAAACAAGCTTTATTTTTAAAAACTTCAAAACAGCGAGTGGGGTTAGGATAAAATAAACCACAGCTCACAGGTTATACTCAAACTAGAGACCTGATCCAAATGATTGCAATAGAGTGGACTCTACTAAAGGTACTTAAGATGTACCACCACAGTTATTTAGCTGCTGCTTCCTCCCTTATTTCCCCTACTTTCATTCTCTTTTTTTTTTCTTTTGTTGACTTGCTGCCTGAGAAAATATTGTGCTGTATATAAATGTCTAAATATTTGTAACCCTCTCCACCTTCATTGCTAGAATATAAAAATGATTATTTAGTTAGGAGAGTGCTGGAGGTTTGTATTTCATTTTGCAATACTGTGTTTGAGAGGTGTCTTAACAAAGAGTATGAGTGAGATAGAAAGTAGTGAAATGGCATATAAGACAACTGAATATATGTCAACAAAGCTGTAGAACAAGGTAGCGGAGATACTTAATGAAAACTTTAGTCATTTAGCATAATAGAATCCATTTTTGTCATAAATAACTTGTGTAGTAATACCAGTGACAACTTTTACAGAGGTAAAAGTAATGCGCTAAATCATCAATATCATCATCATCACTAAAGTTTGTTGAAAAACAGCAGTCACAATAGTGGGTTAAATTTAGTTGAATTATAATCATCATAACAGTGGACTAAAGAAGGTTGAATTACAATAGTCACAACACTACTATATTGGTTTAATTTACAGCACTCACAACAGTGGACTATAATGGGTTGAATAAAACAGTCACAACAATGTAATAAATTTAGTTTAAAATATAACAGTCACAACACTGTACTATAGTGGGTTGAATTATAGTAGGTATCATTATGAATTTTTGAAAATATTTAAATCTAACTTCTATACTTTTTCTTGGAGAGCATCTAAAAAGATACATTTTGATAACTCATTTGTGAAATTATATTTTAGGGAATATGACAGTTTGAATGGTCAGCAAATTGAATTGGTCAAAATCTTGTCTAATTAAGCCTAAATGAATAATTAGCCATATTTGTGATGCCATATCTTTGAAACTGAGGTAATAATCATCTTCAAATTACACAAATTAATAGTGTCCATGGGATAGCAGTTACCTATTTTTTTTCAAGTTCTTGAAAATGAAACTTTTTTTTTTTTTTGCAATTTTAAAAACATTTGTGAAAAGCCTATTTTGTTGTATGTAACAAACAGTTGAATTCATGACGCAAGCGTAAGCTTTTCATGTGTTTTCAGACCTAGCTACATCCAAATGTACATGCTACAGGGACTTGAATTTTGGCACATTTGTAATATAGGATAGAACAAAATAAATTGTGAATCAACAAACCACATGAAGCCACATTAACAAGACATAGAAAACTATAAAATGACACTGTGACTGCATCACATTAAAAGATAAAGTTTTAACTCTAATGATACAAATGTTTGCAACAATCATTTAACTAGTAAAAATATTAACATTTGTATTAGCTAAACTGTTTTTAGATATTTTCTATTAAATCATCACAGGATGTTAAGAATTAAACCCTCCCTAAACATGAACTACAAATAGCTGAAAACTCCACACTATGGTGAACTTTCATAGCCACAACATCTGTAACATTGCCAAGACTGCTTCCTTCTCTTCTAAGGTTTATGTGTTTCCACATTACAAACGTCTGAGTAAAATCCAACAAAAGACATCTGATGGAAATGTAAGCTTTCACTCATCAATGTGCTAAAACTACTAATACATAAACATGTTATGTTCTGTCTGTTCTAGCCATACAGCAATAGTCTTTGCTATTCTAAACTAACGAATTATGTACTCTATCTTTATTTTAACCCCTTCGATATCAAACCCTCCAAAGCTGCCCCAGGTTCTATGGTATAAAACTCTATATTCTAAAGTGTTTGTAATTACCTAAAAACCTTCTAAAAATTCTTCTTCTTCTCCCCCTCCTCCTACCCCTCTCCTTATTCCTGAGAGGATCGTTGGGGCTGATTGGTTTTGCTATAAAATCTGTCCAGTGATTCTTTTCTGAGATATTCTAACCACATGTCCATTGTATTGGAGCTGTGATCTCTCAATTCGGAGAAGTAGTGGCTCTATCTGGAGTAACTCTCTGATCTCCAACCTACGCATACTATCAAGTAACATTACTCAAAAACTCTTCGAAGGTACCCCATTTCGTGAACATATTCTTTCAGTCATTACCCAAGATTCATGACCATAGGTAAGGGTTGGTTCTCTTAGACAAATATTAAAATGTAAATTTCCCATATCATTTGTGGAAGAGACTATGAGATATTTTTTGACAAAGAGAGACCAATCAAAAGACAGTTTGCCATAACTTTATATTATTTTATGAAGCTAGGAAATCTTTACATTATAGGATGCTATTTTTATAGTCTAGGTGGAAGAGTCCATTATTAGTGTTATAAACAGCATTACTACCAATTACTACTGCACTTATGTTGTTACTGTGAGGAAATCAGCTTTATTTCAAGATAAAATTTGTTTTTTGGTGTGTATAAAGAAACTTAAGTAGTTGTAAAGAGTGTCCTGCTATTGATAAACAATATATTAAACATTTAGCATTTACACTACTCTATATATACTGTTGTATTGTATTTACATGATTATCTCACATAATATCAAATCCACGAGATTTTGATGTTATTTATTTTGAGAACAATACCTTAACATCAGTATGAGCTGCCAGTTATGACCAGTTTGAACAGAAAGAGGTGAAAGAATTTTGGCCAGATATGGCTAGTTTAAATGCTAAAGGGTTAATTGTAAGATGATAGGACATTTTGCAAACATGTTGAAAACAAATAGTATCAACAATATCATCTTGTCAACTATATAAGTGGAAATTTCTGTTCAGCACTGTAAAGGGACGTAATCAATAGTGGCTTATTGAGAGTGGAAATGAATTGTATTTGATTTGTGCAAATACTGTGAAAAAACTTGGTATTAAATCATACTTTACATTGTATCAAAAGGCAAGATCTATTGATGGAAATCAAGCATAACGTAATTGGAAAAAATACACATCATTTAATCCTTTAGCATTTAAACTGGCTGTAACCAGCCAGAATTCTTTCACCTCTTTCTGTTCAAACTGGTCGTAATTGGCCATTCATACTGACATTAAGATATTGTTTTAAAAATAAATAATATCAAAATCTCATAGATTCGATATTATGTGAGATAATTATGTAAGATAAAGCCTTTACCACAAAAATACAATAGTATATGTGGAGTAATTTAAATGCTAAAGGGTTAAAAATGCTATCACCTCAATCCTTTCATAATATTATTTCTAATGAAATACCCTCTATTTCAATTAATGAAGAATTTTGAGGAATTTACTAAAATTATTATTCCATTACTAAATTGCTAACTAAACATGGTTCTCATATAAAATTATGTTGGAACTTTTGATTTAAATAGGAACCATAATTAAAGAGTAGTTTTGTTTCATATAACCAGAGGTAGTTTTGGCCAGGTTGGTATTAAAAGGGTTAAAGTGAAATATTTAACTTTACTGGAAAGACCAGATAATTTATGATAATAGAGAAAGATCTGCTGTCAGAAATGAAGAAATAGCTTATCAGTTGAAAAGGTGCTGGTAATTGTAATCCACTTGTAATACTATATCCAAATTTAGTTTGCAACAAGAAAACATGATTCAATCTTACCAATATCCTACATGATACTGACTCACAAGCCATTTATCTCAAGCCTGAATCTGAAACTGTAAATAACTCTGATGAAAATATGGCTTTTCTCACTTCAACAAATACAACTAGTTATACAAGATTGATGATAACATAATTTGTGAAACAAATGATAAGGACATATCAAGTAATCATCATCATCATCATCATTTTAATGTCTGCATCCCCTGCTAGCAAGGATTGGATGGGTCCATGCAAACCAAGTCAGTACTGAAGCGGATACACTCATCTAGAGAGGCCAGAGATGTGTTACTCATTTATGTATGGTCTCACATTCCACTGAGTGCACAGGAGAGGTTGTCATGCTTTTGACATAACTGAAGGTCCTCATAACCTTTTCTTTGGCAAAATTTCTACAGCTGGATGCCCTTACTATTACCAACCACTTTACAGTGTGTACTGGGTGTGTTTATCATGTAAATTATCAACAGTAGGGAGGTTGTCATGTCCCTGAGACAACTGAAGGGGTCCTCCTGCCCCTTTATCTGGCGACCTTTCTATCGATGGATGCCCTTCCTATCACCAACCACTTTACAGTGTGTGTTTATCATGTAGATCTACATTAGAGAGGCTGTCATGTCTATGACACAACTGAAGGCTCCTCCTGACCTTTTGTTTGTTTGTTTGGCAAATGTGCATATGTTGTGTGTGTGTGGGGGGTGGGGGTGAAGTAGTGATGTTGAGAATAACTGTTAGGGAGTGCTATTGGAGGGGGGAGGTAGGTCAGGTCACATTGTATGCTGCAGGTCGGGTCTTCTTCAGCACTGCATAGCACCAACCCATGCGGTCTTTAGTCATTTCTGTTGTAAGATTTAAGGCTCTTTATTTTGGTAAGTTTTATAAGCCATATTTGTATGTCTTTGAGACAGCCAGGTGAATGCATTTGAATGAGCTTGCAGACAAGACAGCATAACTATAGTCTGACCGCAGGTGTGCAGGGATGTCCGGTAATTGAGATGTTAACCGGTAATTGAGATCCTAAAAATGGAAAAACCCACAGTCAACTGGGTCAAAGACACTTTGAGCGCAGCCAGTTAGAATCTTATCTTTCCTTCACCGATACAATGTATTTCATGTCTGAAATTATTGACTCAACCGCAACGAGTTAACACTATGTAGATCTATTTTATTCCCTATTGTATAAATAATATTTCAAATAAAAAAAAAAGAAAAGAATAAACAGAAGCGGGTAGCACACACATCTAGGACCACATACAACACATAATCAGATAATACACAGATCTTTGGAATATTGTTAATCAATTTTTTAGTAATCTACTGATATAAAAATCAGTAGTATATTGAAAAATGGAAAAATAGGGGGGGGGGGGGCGTTTCGTGATTTTGAGGGACAAAAGGGGGCATTTGGCCTAAATGGGTTGAGAACCTGTGATCTAGTTTATGGTGGAAATTTCTAATATTGACCAATAAAAAAAAGAAATGTTTTTATAATTATTTCATATGAAATTTGAATGAGTATATTTAGGGTAACATGATTAGTTTGACAGCTTAACCCAATCATCATCATCATTTTACATTGGCTTCCCATGCTGGAATGGAGTGGAGAGATCATCACTATCCAAGACAAGACTGATTAGGGAACCACATCTTGCTCCTATGTTCCATATTTGCCGTAGTTTCTATGGGTGGATGTCTTTCCTAATGCTAACCACTTTACAGAGTGTACTGGGTGCATTTGACTAAAGTGTTCCCCCTCTATTCTACATTGCCTTGGTCTGTTGGTCTACTACTGTGCTAAGTGTGTTGTTACATTGTGACACCAACACTAGAAAGATTATCCCATCTACTGCAGGATAAAAGTGGGTCCTCTCAACTTCATACAGTCTCCGA
The DNA here is from genome assembly GCA_964016885.1 of Eledone cirrhosa. Lineage (NCBI taxonomy): Eukaryota > Metazoa > Mollusca > Cephalopoda > Octopoda > Eledonidae > Eledone > Eledone cirrhosa. The sequence continues at coordinate 231,588,408 of OZ024742.1, forward strand.
TCTCTCACTACATTTACATTTTTCTTGGCAGGGCTAGTACGAGTGAGAGGATCTTTTCTAGTTTGGCAATCTGCTAGTCAGTACGATTCTTTATCATCTCCTTTATGAGGTTCAAGGATGTTTACAATTGATACTACCACATCCATTGATGATTTTGTATCATTTAGCACACTAAATGATTTTAATGTACTTTTTTTTTTTTTGTTATGACCATGCTGTAAAATGGAGGGGTAGAGAGGGCCCATGAGTCCAGTAAGACATCCTCTCTAGTGCTGGTGGCACGAATAAAAGCACCCAGTCCATGCTGTAAAGTGGCACTGGTGTTAGGAAGGGCATCCAACCAGTGTATCAATGCCAAAACAATTATAAGCATAGCAACAAGTATATAGGAACAACAAAAATATGAAGACGCCGCATCTCAGAGTTGCAACACTTAATGTTGGCACTCTCACAGGTAGATCTGCTGAAATAGCGGAGATGCTGGAGAGAGGGCGTGTACATGTGTGCATCTTAGCTATAAGCTTTTCTGGGTAGGTAAGGATGATGGGTTAGGGGGAGTAGGCATTTTCCTGGCTGAGAGATGGATCAATAAGACAATAGAGGTAGTTCGAATTAATAATCAAATAATTAAGCTTAGATTAGTTGTAGGTAGGAGACTACTGACAATCATCTCTGCCTATTCTCCCCAAGCAGGCCTAGGCAAAGAAGAGAAAGACTGCTTTTACGAGCAACTTTTACAAACAACCGCAATGACAGAGGACGGAGACATCGTTATGCTAGCAGGAGACTTCAATGGTCATATTGGACAGCTCCAGGATGGTTACACTGGGGTACATGGTGGACACGGTTACGGCTCAAGAAATGAAGAAGGGGTGAGACTTCTTGAATTTTGTGATGCAAGTACACTGACTATTTGCAACACTAACTTCCAGGTACCTGCCAACCACCTAATAACCTACAAATGAGGCGGGCACATAAGCCAGATTGACTTCTTACTCGTTAGGCAGCGGGACAGGCAGATGGTGTCAAATACCAAGGCATACCCTGGGGAAGAATGTACCCCACAGCATAGGTTAGTCATTAGTGATATCTCAGTAAACAAGAGATGGAATGAGACATACAGGAAGGTGTGGAGAAGAAAGGTCTGGAAGCTAAAAGACCTTTCACTAAAATACAAATTTAGGAAAGACCTTCAAGAAGTGTATGACGAAAAAGAAGACGATTTAGAGACGTATGACATAGATAATAACTAGAATTTCTTACGTGACAACTTACTGCAGGCTACTGGTGAAACTTGTGGCTGGAGCAGAGCTCCAACCAGACAGAGAGTGACCTGGTGGTGGAACAGCACAGTAGATAAGGCCATTAGAGTCAAAAGACTAGCATGGAAGGCTTGGAAAAAGGGAGGGAGTAGAGAAAGATATACAGCCGCTAGGAGAGAAGCTAGACGTCAGGTGTCCTTAGCACGCAGGGAGGCTGAGAGTAGGAGGTTTGCCAATGTTCTGCAATGGGTAGATCAGAGGCGTGCGGTGTTCCACATTGCAAGGCAGTGTGTCAATGCAAATCAGGATGTTGTTGGGGATAAATGTGTCCGGAATGATGCCGGTGTACTTAGTGTCACGAATGATCAGAAAAAAGAGGCCTGGAAATGTCATTATGAGAGACTGATGAATGTGGAGAATGAATGGGAGAGAGAAAAATTACCCTCAGCAGATCCGACAGAGGGACCAGCTATTGAGATTGACGAATATAGGGTCCAAGAGGTGATTAAGGAAATGAAAAATGGTAAGGCTGCTGGACCGTCAGGGATAGTTGCTGAGATGCTGAAGGCATCAGAGAACGTAGGCACTAAACTGGTTGCATGCATCATCAATCAGGCTATATATGGTGGTGTCATACCCAAAGACTGGTGCAGCAGTATTCTCATAAATTGCTACAAAGGTAAAAGGGATGCTCTGGAGAGGAGCAATTATAGGGGTATAAAACTGATGGATCAGGTTATGAAAGTGGCAGAAAGGATATTAGCACAACTAATTAGAGAAAGGGTCAAACTAGATGAGATGCAGTTTGGTTTTGTGTCTGGGAAAAGTACAACAGATGCACTCTTCTTGGTGAGACAATTACAAGAGAGGTTCTTAGAGAAGAATAAGCCACTATACTTTGCCTTTGTTGACCTAGAGAAGGCCTTTGATAGGGTACCTTGATCTGTCATCTGGTGGTCCCTAAGGAAACTAGGTGTTGAGGAATGGCTTGTGAGGACAGTGCAAACTTTGTACATAGGTGCTGTCAGGAAAGTGAGCGTAGGAATGGAGTTTAGTGAGGAATTCCAGATACAAGTAGGAGTACATCAAGGTTCGGTCCTCAGCCCGCTATTGTTCATTATAGTCCTCCAAGCCATAACAGAGGAGTTTAAGACTGGCTGTCCATGGGAACTTCTCTATGCTGACGATCTGGTTCTTATAGCAGAATCAGTAGAGAAGCTAGAGAATAAATTCTGGCTATAGAAACAGCAGTTGGAAGCAAGAGGACTGAGAGTGAACCTAGCTAAGACAAAAGTGTTGATGAGTAGAAAAGAGGACAAAACTCTGATTCCATCAGGGAAATGGCCATGTTCGATATGCAGAAAAGGAACTGGCATAAATTCTATAAAATGTACACAATGCAGATCTTGGGTACACAAGAGATGTAGTGGGATAGCAGGCAAACTAACAGGTAGTGAGAAATATGTATGCAGTAGATGTACAGGGAAAGTTGGCAGTAGAAGTCGCATTGATAGACACAATTTTCAAATGCAGGTGGGTTCTATAGAAGTGGTATATAGCTTCCGGTACCTAGGAGATCAGATTAGCATGGGAGGGCGGGTGTTCCGAGGCCATAGTATCTAGAATAAGGACGGGTTGGATGAAGTTTAGGGAGCGGGTTTCTCCCTGCATACGAAAGGCCAGTCATATGATGCCTGTGTGAAGAGCGCGATGCTGCATGGTAGTGAGAAATGAGGCAAGCATGCTCCGTTGGATGTGCAATGTCAATGTGCGTGAACGACCCAGCATGAATGTGTTGAGAGAGAAACTTTGTCTGAGAGGGATAGAATGTAGTGTACGAGAGAGGAGACTGAGGTGGTATGGACATGTGATGCGCATGGAGGATGACCGATGGGTGAAGAAGTGCCAGGAAATGCCAGTTGAAGGAAGACGTGGTAGAGGTAGATCACGAAAAACATGGGCGGAGGTGGTGAGAACAGACCTCAGATCGCTGAAGCTCACGGTGGAGATGACAAAGGACCGTGACAAGTGGAGAGATGCTGTGCTGAATAAGACCCATCCCACCCTTGCAAGCAGGGAAAAGCGGATGTAAAATGATGATGATGATGATTATATCACGGATGAGTTATTGTTAATAAGGTTGTCATGTTCTAGTTTCATAGCCTCATCTTGAGAGAGTATATTTACAATATATATATATCTACAGTGGACATAGCCTGGTCCAGTTGTTAAGGAGTTCACTTTGCAATCATAGGGTTTCAGTTTGATGTCACTGCATAATAACATATTAGCGCCATACATATTCGGTGTAGCAGTTAGTGTTAGGAAGGGCCTCCAGCCATAAAAACCATACCAAATATGGAATGTAATGGGCAAGATTGGTCATTCTGGCTTGTCTGGTCTCAGACCATGACAACCTGTCAACCCATGCCAGCGGGGAAAGAGTAAGTAAAAAGGATGATGATGATGATTAGCACCTAATTTGGTGACAAACCACTATTCAAATTAATATATTTGTGAGTTTTGTCATAATAGTTGCAAGTATGACTACATAGTTAAGCAGCTTGCTTCACAACCATGTAGGTTTGGGTTCAATCTTACTACATGGTACCTTGGGTAAGTGAGTGTCTTCTACTATGGCCTTGGGCTGATCATTGTCTTGTGAGTGGAAATTTGGTAGATGGCAACTGCTGAAGCTTGTAGTACATATATCTGTATATAGTTGTGTGTTTGTCTCCACATGTGTCTTCAAATTGAAATTGTGTTGTCAACTGGTAACATTTGTTTGTGTTTTTCAAAAACAATATGTTCAGCAACTCAGCAGTTCAACACCTGAAGATTGGTGGAATTAGTATTTTACTTGTTTTCAAGTAACAAACTTGAAAACAGGTAAGAGATGGCATTAAGAAGGACTTCTAGCCATGGAATACTATCTAAAGTCATGGAAAAGCAGACATAAAATGATAATGATGATATGTCAGTAAGAGACTAGTTGTGTCAGTAAAAGCTATTTTGGTTCTGTATAAGAGCTTTAGTTCATAAACATTGTCTTAAATTATTTTAATGATTGTATATTTATTTCACCGGTTGAATTTAAATGTAAAGAAATTAAATTATTTCATTTTTTTATCTTTGCAGTCTTGGTCTTATATCAGACTCTTTTCATATGTTTTTCGATTGTACGGCACTACTGGCTGGTCTAGTTGCTTCAGTTATTTCAAGGTGGAAAGCAACAGAAAGTTTTTCATATGGGTAAGTATTACATTGACCAATTAATACAATATTCATAAAATTTGATTATGATAATGGTTACTCAAATGGAAAGACTACTTCCCATTTTGAATGTACTTTTAACCATGACTTTGCATAAAATTAAATATGGTCCCACAATAAAATATATCCAGCCCACACTATAAAGAGGTAGTGCTGGTGCCATGAAAAAAAGCATCCAGTCTGCCCTGTCAGGTGGTAGTATTTGTGTTATAAAAAAAAGTTAAAATTGGTACATGCTGTGAAGTGATTGATGTTATATAAACCATGCAAAAATGGAGCGTATGAGCAAGACAGAATTTTCTGATCTGTCTATCTAGCCTCAGAGTGTGACAGCCTGTCAACAATACCAACGTGGAAAATAGATGTAAAATGGCAATGATGATGATGATCTGTATTTCTCAGACATAGTATTGGTGAGAAAAATCATCTGCTGTCTTAAATGTATCAGATTCATGTAGATTATAGACACGCACTTGCTTATAGCTGTTCACTAAATTTGATGGGTCTTTAGAGGATTTGTTCACTTCCCTAGTTTGGTTGTATGAACATCTCTTCTATAGGTTTTTTGTAAGTGTATGCGCAACAAACAGTTCTCAAAAGACATACCTCAATGATTATATATACATAAGCATTTTAATCACTGAAATAAACGAGACAGGTTACTACATCTGTTGCTCCTTGACTTTGTGTCAGATATTGTCATAAAGGGGATGTGTTGAAATGTATCGTTGACCGCATGGTGCATTATAGATGCGACAGGCCAACAAACACGTCTTGTTGGCATGAAAGTCAAAGTCGGAAGAGACAGCCTTCAGCTAATGATGTCAGAACTAAGGGCAGTTAATAGTCTGTTTTTAAAGCCAGACACCAGGTGGCGTCATTTTGCTACAGGTCCATTGGTGACTGCACTTTTTAAAAAGCTTTAGCAACAGAGGATGTGACTGGAGAATCAATGATTGTTACTGCATATACTACACCTATAGTGTGTGGGCACAAGCAAGGAAACTATGGAAGCAGTAGTATTTCAAAGTTGTGGACATGCATGATACCCAAAAAAAAATCAAAGATACCCAAACTACTATGATGACAATGAGTTTCCCCTCTCCCCATCAAAATCCATGGTACCATTGCAGAAGAAGAAGCCTGTGCAACGAAGATGCACAGTGGCGTTGAGTGTGCAAATATTTCGTTATTACTTTCTTTTATTGTGATATGGGTAGATTCAGTGGCAAGGGTACCCAAGACATCTAGTGCCTCCTTCCTGCTGCAGAAGACTGCTGGAAATCCAGTCTATCAGAAATTGCCCTAGCTTATTTCAGATCACTTTGAGTACTGTGGGTAACATGCACTCCAGTAGATCCTGTAACATGTTGGAGCTAATGTCAACTAAATCGACAACTCCACCAGGTTCTGTTTGACCCTTTAGCATTTAAACTGGCTGTATCCAGCCAGAATTCTCTCACCTTTCTGTTCAAACTAGCCATAACTGGTTGCTCATACTTATGTTAAGGTATTGTTCTCAAAATAAATGATATCAACATCTCATAGATTCAATATTATGCGAGATAATTATGCGAAATAAAGTGTTTACTGTGAAAATACAGTAGTAAATATAGAGTAATGTAAATACTAAAGGGTTAAAAGGGTTGCTAGAAACCCATCAAAACAAAAAGAAGACCTGTCAAAAGAATAGATGTATCCAACATTAGAGTCAACGGCTACCTAGTAATTTTGCACTTGCCTTTAAAAATGAAATTAATAGAAATGAAGCCATAGTGAAACAGAAATCTGTTTGTTATTGTAATGAAACATGCTAGCAGGGAGAACGGACATTAAATGAGGATGATGATGATGATGGAGGATGTGGTTTAAGGTTGATTTCTTGAGAATCTATGTAGAGACTCCCTCAGTGGTTCATGTTTGCTGTTGATTATTTGAATGGGTTTTGATTAATGCATATGTCCATGTATGCTGTTATGAGTTTGTGCATGCTTTTGTGTTCATGTGCCCATCTGTGAAGGTGCATGGCTTAGTGGTTAGAGTGTTCAGCTCACGATTGTAAGGCTGTGAGTTTGATTCCTGGCAGTGCGTTGTGTCCTTAAACAAGACGCTTTATTTTACATTGTTCCAGTCCTCTCAGTTGGAAAAAATGGTTTCTATCTGTAATTCAAAGGACTAGAATAGTCACACACTATCTCCCTGAGAATCGTTTTAACCCTTTACCATTTACATTACTCTATATATACTATTGTATTTTCACGGTAAACACTTTATCTCACATAATATCGAATCTATGAGATTTTGATATTATTTATTTTGAGAACAATACCTTAACATAAGTATGAGCGACCAGTTATGGCCAGTTTGAACAGAAAGAAGTGAGAGCATTCTGGCCGGATACGGCTGCTTTAAATGCTAAAGGGTTAAGAGTACTCACATCTATGGAATGCTCAGCCACTTGTATGTTAATTTCATTAGGAGGCTGTTCAGTTATTTGATCAACTGATGATCTCATCATCAGAAGTGATGATTGTCCAACAGTGTGTGTTAATCTATTTCTCATTGTGTTTATATGATTGTGTTTGTGTGGTACTTGCTGTATGTGTGTGAGACTGGCTGTATGTGTGTGTGAGACTGGCTGTATGTGTGTGTGAGACTGGCTGTATGTGTGTGAGACTAGCTGTATGTATGTGTGAGAGACTGGCTGTATGTGTGTGTGAGACTAGCTGTATGTGTGTGTGTGAGACTAGCTGTATGTGTGTGTGAGACTAGCTGTATGTGTGTGTGAGACTGGCTGTATGTGTGTGTGAGACTGGCTGTATGTGTGTGTGAGACTAGCTGTATGTATGTGTGAGAGACTGGCTGTATGTGTGTGTGAGACTGGCTGTATGTGTGTGTGTGAGACTGGCTGTATGTGTGTGTGTGAGACTGGCTGTATGTGTGTGTGAGACTGGCTGTATGTGTGTGTGAGACTGGCTGTATGTGTGTGTGAGACTAGCTGTATGTGTGTGTGAGACTGTCTGTATGTGTGTGTGAGACTGGCTGTATGTGTGTGTGAGAGACTGGCTGTATGTGTGTGTGAGACTAGCTGTATGTATGTGTGAGAGACTGGCTGTATGTGTGTGTGAGACTGGCTGTATGTGTGTGTGCGACTAGCTGTATGTGTGTGTGTGAGACTGGCTGTATGTGTGTGTGAGACTGGCTGTATGTGTGTGAGAGACTGGCTGTATGTGTGTGTGAGACTAGCTGTATGTGTGTGTGAGACTAGCTGTATGTATGTGTGAGAGACTGGCTGTATGTGTGTGTGAGACTGGCTGTATGTGTGTGTGAGACTGGCTGTATGTGTGTGTGAGACTAGCTGTATGTGTGTGTGAGACTGGCTGTATGTGTGTGTGAGACTGGCTGTATGTGTGTGTGAGAGACTGGCTGTATGTGTGTGTGAGAGACTGGCTGTATGTGTGTGTGAGACTAGCTGTATGTGTGTGTGAGACTAGCTGTATGTATGTGTGAGAGACTGGCTGTATGTGTGTGTGAGACTGGCTGTATGTGTGTGTGAGACTGGCTGTATGTGTGTGTGAGACTAGCTGTATGTGTGTGTGAGACTGGCTGTATGTGTGTGTGAGACTGGCTGTATGTGTGTGTGAGAGACTGGCTGTATGTGTGTGTGAGAGACTGGCTGTATGTGTGTGTGAGACTAGCTGTATGTGTGTGTGAGACTAGCTGTATGTATGTGTGAGAGACTGGCTGTATGTGTGTGTGAGACTGGCTGTATGTGTGTGTGAGACTAGCTGTATGTGTGTGTGAGACTGGCTGTATGTGTGTGTGAGACTGGCTGTATGTGTGTGTGAGAGACTGGCTGTATGTGTGTGTGAGAGACTGGCTGTATGTGTGTGTGAGACTAGCTGTATGTGTGTGTGAGACTAGCTGTATGTATGTGTGAGAGACTGGCTGTATGTGTGTGTGAGACTAGCTGTATGTGTGTGTGAGACTAGCTGTATGTGTGTGTGAGACTAGCTGTATGTGTGTGTGAGACTGGCTGTATGTGTGTGTGAGACTAGCTGTATGTGTGTCTGAGACTAGCTGTATGTGTGTCTGAGACTAGCTGTATGTATGTGTGAGAGACTGGCTGTATGTGTGTGTGAGACTAGCTGTATGTGTGTGTGAGACTAGCTGTATGTGTGTGTGTGAGACTGGCTGTATGTGTGTGTGTGTGTGAGACTAGCTGTATGTGTGTGTGAGACTGGCTGTATGTGTGTGTGTGAGACTGGCTGTATGTGTGTGTGTGACTAGCTGTATGTGTGTGTGAGACTGGCTGTATGTGTGTGTGAGACTGGCTGTATGTGTGTGTGTGAGACTGGCTGTATGTGTGTGTGTGAGACTAGCTGTATGTGTGTGTGAGACTAGCTGTATGTGTGTGTGAGACTAGCTGTATGTGTGTGTGAGACTGGCTGTATGTGTGTGTGAGACTGGCTGTATGTGTGTGTGCGACTCGCTGTATGTGTGTATGTGAGACTGGCTGTATGTGTGTGTGTGAGACTAGCTGTATGTGTGTGTGAGACTGGCTGTATGTGTGTGTGTGAGACTGGCTGTATGTGTGTGTGAGACTGGCTGTATGTGTGTGTGTGTGAGACTGGCTGTATGTGTGTGTGTGTGAGACTGGCTGTATGTGTGTGTGAGACTGGCTGTATGTGTGTGTGTGTGAGACTAGCTGTATGTGTGTGTGTGAGACTAGCTGTATGTGTGTGAGAGACTGGCTGTATGTGTGTGTGAGACTAGCTGTATGTGTGTGTGAGACTAGCTGTATGTATGTGTGAGAGACTGGCTGTATGTGTGTGTGAGACTAGCTGTATGTGTGTGTGAGACTAGCTGTATGTGTGTGTGAGACTAGCTGTATGTGTGTGTGAGACTGGCTGTATGTGTGTGTGTGAGACTGGCTGTATGTGTGTGTGAGACTGGCTGTATGTGTGTGTGAGACTGGCTGTATGTGTGTGTGCGACTAGCTGTATGTGTGTGTGTGAGACTGGCTGTATGTGTGTGTGTGAGACTAGCTGTATGTGTGTGTGTGAGACTAGCTGTATGTGTGTGAGAGACTGGCTGTATGTGTGTGTGTGAGACTGGCTGTATGTGTGTGTGAGACTGGCTGTATGTGTGTGTGAGACTGGCTGTATGTGTGTGCGCGACTAGCTGTATGTGTGTGTGAGACTGGCTGTATGTGTGTGTGAGACTGGCTGTATGTGTGTGTGAGACTGGCTGTATGTGTGTGTGTGAGACTAGCTGTATGTGTGTGTGAGACTGGCTGTATGTGTGTGTGAGACTGGCTGTATGTGTGTGTGTGAGACTAGCTGTATGTGTGTGTGAGACTAGCTGTATGTGTGTGTGAGACTGGCTGTATGTGTGTGTGAGACTGGCTGTATGTGTGTGTGTGAGACTGGCTGTATGTGTGTGTGAGACTAGCTGTATGTGTGTGTGAGACTGGCTGTATGTGTGTGTGAGACTAGCTGTATGTGTGTGTGTGTGAGACTAGCTGTATGTGTGTGTGAGACTAGCTGTATGTATGTGTGTGAGACTGGCTGTATGTATGTGTGTGAGACTGGCTGTATGTGTGTGTGAGACTGGCTGTATGTGTGTGTGTGTGTGTGAGACTAGCTGTATGTATGTGTGTGAGACTAGCTGTATGTGTGTGTGTGTGAGACTAGCTGTATGTGTGTGTGAGACTAGCTGTATGTATGTGTGTGAGACTAGCTGTATGTATGTGTGTGAGACTAGCTGTATGTGTGTGTGTATGAATCTGCAACAGTATTTGTCTACCATACCATTCCCTTTGTATATTTGTGTATGACTTGATTTCAGAGGTTTGGTTTTTTTGCATGTCTAATCTATATACACCCACGTGTGGAGGGGTGGGGGGGTGGGGGGCATGTTTGATATGTGTGTGGGGGGGGGGGAGACATGGTTGATGTGTGTGTGTGTGGGGAGACATGGTTGATGTGTGTGTGGGGGGGTGGGGGGCATGATTGATGTGTGAGGGGAGACATGGTTGATGTGTGGTGGGAAGGGGCATGGTTGATGTGTGTGTGGAGCATGGTTGATGTGTGTGGGGGTGGGTATGGTTGATGTGTGTGGAGGGGGCATGGTTGATGTGTGTGTGTGGAGGGAGGGGGCATGGTTGATGTGTGTCTCTGTGGGGAGACATGGTTGATGTGGTGGGAGAGACATGGTTGATGTGGTGGGAGAGACATGGTTGATGTGTGGGGGGAGATATGGTTGATGTGTGGGGGGAAGGGGCATGGTTGATGTGTGTGTGGGGGGGGGGACATGGTTGATGTGTGTGTGGAGCATGGTTGATGTGTGTGGAGGGGGGATGGTTGATGTGTGTGTGTGGAGGGAGGGGGCATGGTTGATGTGTGTGGAAGGTACCTGTTTATGGGTGTGTGGGAGGGATGTGCTGGTGTGTCAGTGGAGGGGATGTAGTTGTATGTTTATGGGAGGGACTTGCTAGTGTGTGTGTGTTGTATGTGTGTATGAGGTGCTGGTATGTGTTTATATCAGTGTTAGATTCATAAACAAACCTCTACAGCTAACATATATACAAGGTTCAACCTAGCTTTACTTCTCCACAATTTATTTTTTTGATAATCAATGTGAAATTCTTCAAATTTTTCTCTGAGGACTTTACTTTGTAACATCTTACAGTTGCTTATCTCTCACTTCACATTTTATATATAGATACAGTTAGGAGAGAGAGAGAGAGAGAGAGAGAGAGAGAGAGAGAGAGAGAGAGAGAGATAGAGAGAGAGTTGAACAGAACAGTGAAAAAACAAATACCTATGTGTGTGTGTTTGTGTGTATGTATGGGTGCATGTGCCTCAGCATGTCTGCAGTCTCATAACTGAAACCAGTAAAAGAATATATTATATTATGAGTTAGTAAATAAACTATATAGTTCTTCCTTTGATAATGGTTACCTACAGTTTACACATGTATATGTAGTGAATATTATATGGAGAGAAGGCAAGTGATTTGATTGTTGTTCTTTAGCGTAATGTCTAATGCATTCATACAATATTAAAAAGATACAGTTTAACCCTGTAGCATTTACATTACTCTATATTTACTATTGTATTTTCATGGTAAACACTTTATTTCACACAATTATTTCACATAAAATCGAATCTACGAGATTTTGATATTATTTATTTTGAGAACAATACATTAACATAAGTATGAGTGGCTGGTTACAGAAAGAAGTGAGAGAATTCTGGCCGGATATGACTGGTTTAAAAACTAAAGGGTTAATTATCTATAAAATTATTAGGGACAGAGAAAGAATTGGGGTGGACAAAAAGAGAGGGAGAGAAACAGAGAGGGGGCTACAAAGAGATAGGAGGTTCAAGTGCTTGTTGGTGCCTCTGTCCACTTTTAGTTCAACCCTTGCTAGCAGGGAAAAAGGACATCAAATGACAATGAGGTTGATGAATTATTTAACCCACTCTCAGTTAAGCACTGTTGTATTGATGTGACTCTATTCCTGGTTTTGGTTCTGCTACAAAGGAATGAAGAGAGGGAAAAACTGTTAAGATACAAGATACAATGGAATGAACCTCCGTTGGTTTTGATGATAAATGTGATCAGGGGAACACCCTGCACATGAAATTAACCTGTATGTGGCTGAGCATTCCACAAACATATGTGCCTTTAGTGTGACTCCATGTAATCCATGAATCCATGTAATACAGTATGTGACAAGGTTGGCCTTTTAAATTACAGGTACAGTCCATCCAATGGGCTTCCAAACAGTTTCTGTCAACCCAATTTTACTCACAAAGCATGTAATGAGATGAGGCTATGATAAATAACACTTACTCAAGGTGCCATACAGTGGGATTGAATCTGGGACCTAATGATTGAAAGGTGAACTTCTTAACCATTCAGCCATACAAGATACAATATCTATTTACTGTTTTAAAGTCTGTGGGCTTGAAAAGGTAAAAACCCATTGAATCTGACAAACTGTAGCCTTTGCTAGGCCACTGCCATATGCTTTCTATAGCTCTATTTCTTTGGTTGGCTTCTGGTGAATGGGTAAGTTTGATAATACTGCTCTCACTTATGTTTCTTGCCTCATCTGGGGGTCTCAGATAGTAGAATGTCCAGGTACTTCTTGAAAACATTTACATCCCCTTCATTTGAATCTGTTGAGTTTTTTGGTAGGATACTGAAGAGATGTTGGCCTTTCAATCCTAAACTATTGCAGTATCTGGTTCTTACTCTATATGGGGAGAGTGACATTTTGGCACTATACAGAAGCATTCAATTTAGGGATTGGTGTAGCTCTCAATGCTAAAGTTTGGTGCTTGGTTCTCCTTTTCATTATATATATAATTAGGATAATTGACAAAGAGAAGACAATGGAAAACAAGGCAGAATGAAAAACATTTTTTTTAACCTCTTACTTGTCCTAAATTGTATGCATTCTAGTGCCACAAATAACTTGTCCTAACATGTTTGAACTCTTTTCCAACAGTAAGCTTCAGCGATCTGAGGTCTGTTCTCATCACCTCCACCCATGTTTTTCGTGGTCTACCTCTACTACGTCTTCCTTCAACTGGCATTTCTTGGTACTTCTTCACCCATCGGTCATCCTCCATGCGCATCACATGTCCATAACATCGCAGTCTCCTCTCCCGCACACTACAATCTATCCCTCTCAGACAGTTTCTCTCTCAATACATCCATGCTCGGTCGTTCACACACATTGACATTGTACATCCAACGGAGCATGTTTACCTCATTTCTCTCCAGCCGTCGCATATCCTCTGCAGTTGCTGCCCATGTCTCACTACCATGCAGCATCGCACTCTTCACACAGGCATCATATGACTGGCCTTTCGTATGCAGGGAGAAACCCGCTCCCTAAACTTCATCCAACCCGTCCTTATTCTAGATACTATGGCCTCGGAACACCCGCCCTCCCATGCTAATCTGATCACCTAGGTACCGGAAGCTATCCACCACTTCTATAGGACCCACCTGCATTTGAAAAATGTGTCTATCAATGCGACTTCTACTGTCAAGTTTCCCTGTAATCTACTGCATACATATTTCTCACTACCTGTTAGTTTGCCTGCTATCCCACTACATCTCTTGTGTAACCAAGATCTGCATATCGAACATGGCCATTTCCCTGACGGAATCAGAGTTTTCTCCTCTTTTCTACTCATCAACACTTTTGTCTTAGCTAGGTTCACTCTCAGTCCTCTTGATTCCAACTGCTGTTTCCATAGCCAGAATTTATTCCCTAGCTCCTTACTGATTCTGCTATAAGAACCAGATCGTCAGCATAGAGAAGTTCCCATGGACAGCCAGTCTTAAACTCCTCTGTTATGGCTTAGAGGACTATAATGAATAATAGCGGGCTGAGGACCGAACCCTGATGTACTCCTACTTGTATCTGGAATTCCTCACTAAACTCCATTCCTACGCTCACTTTCCTGACAGCACCTATGTACAAAGTTTGCACTGTCCTCACAAGCCATTCCTCAACACCTAGTTTCCTTAGGGACCACCAGATGACAGATCAGGGTACCCTATCAAAGGCCTTCTCTAGGTCAACAAAAGCTAAGTATAGTGGCTTATTCTTCTCTAAGAACCTCTCTTGTAATTGTCTCACCAAGTGGATGGCATCTGTTGTACTTTTCCCAGGCATAAAACCAAACTGCATCTCATCTAATTTGACCCTTTCTCTAATTAGTTGTGCTAATATCCTTTCTGCCATTTTCATAACCTGATCCATCAGTTTTATACCCCTATAATTGCTCCTCTCCAGAGCCCTTTACCTTTGTAGCAATTTATGAGAATACTGCTGCACCTGTCTTTGGGTATGACACCGCCATATATAGCCTGATTGATGATGCGCACAACCAGTTTAGTGCCTACGTCCCCTGATGCCTTCAGCATCTCAGCAACTATCCCCGACAGGTCCCGCGACCTTACCATTTTTCATTTCCTTAATCACCTCTTGGACCCTATATTCGTCAATCTCAATAGCTGGTCCCTCTGTCGGATCTACTGTGGGTAATTTCTCTCGCTCCCATTCGTTCTCCACATTCATCAGTCTCTCATAATGACATTTCCAGGCCTCCTTTTTCTGATCATTCGTGACACTAAATACACCGGCATCATTCCGGACACATTTATCTCCAACAACATCCTGATTTGCATTGACACACTGCCTTGCACCACTTTAGAGCATGGACTGGGTGCTTTTATTTGTGCCACCAGCACTAGAGAGGATGTCTCTCTGGACTCATGGGCCCTCTCTACCCCTCCATTTTACAACATGGTCATAACAATAATAACAACACTATTAATAATTATTAGTTAATGCAATCGTGCAATGCCTGTGCGTGAAGAATATTTTTAAAGTGAGGAAAGACTGTGCACTGAGCCAATCCCACTCTCTGAGCGACTAGCTATAACCCGAAAAGAAGAAAAGATCAATATCATCGGTAATTACTGAGCCGCAGGTTTTATGTTGGAGTTAACCCAGTTTCCTGAGATGCCTTCTAGAAGAATGCCCTGACAAGGGCTTAGGGGTCCTTCACTCCCAGTGGTTATATATATATATATATATATATATATATATATATATATAAATGATCAGTGAAGGTTTTTAGATAAATATAAACACTTTAAAACAAATATCTTATATTTGTTTTAAAGTGTTTATATTTATCTAAAAACCTTCAACCATCATTTTATGTTATGTTCTAAAGACCAATTTAAAAATGAGAAAATCAGTTATAGTACTAAATTCCTGTAAATTCTTGATTATTTTCAATATGGTTTGAAAATCATAGGGTAGTGTTTTACATTAGAAATATGATAACAAAAGGGTTAAAACGTGATACAGTCACTCTCCTAGTTTTCCTAATATGCTAAGATTTTGTAGTCTGGATTTAACCTTATTGAAGGCTTTAGCAGCAAAGTCAAGACATACCATTTCCATTTGGTGATAGAGCAGATGTTTCAAAATTCAGTTGTAATGCTGTAAAAGCTGCGTTGAGGCAGCTTCCTGGAAGAAAACCATGCTGAATGTAAGTTAGCAATTTATTTTCTTCTAGGAACTTTATCAGTTTCCTTCTAATAATCCGTCCCATGGCTTGACTGGTATGTGAGGTCAGAGAGATAAGCCTGTAGTTTTTAGCACCTGCTCTGCTTCCTTATTTATGGATGGGACATATGCTTTCATTTAACTTTTTGCAAGGAAGCATTGGAAGAGTATGTAATATAGTATTGTTAATACCTGTTTACATGTTTTGAAGAGAAGTGCTGGGAATTAATCAGAGCATGTTGCTGAGTTGAAGCTCATTTCACTTATGGCTGTCATTACATCTTCCCTCAATATGTTGATGTAATTGATGGTTGCCACTTCCCTATATAGAGCTGTAGTATCAAATACAGCATCTACTTTGATTATTTGCATGTGTCCCATGGAGCCAGTATTTCACTAATCCTTTGGGAGTCTACAGTGGCCTTATCTTATAATGCACTGAAGCTGATTCTTATTGCCAAGTTATAAAAGGTTTTAAGGCTGCTGACGAGGGTTTAATCCTACTACAGTATACTTCAATAAAATGCTTTAAGAAAACACTTATGACCAATCCGAGAAAGGTCGGAAATATATTTTACAACAAAATTTCTTCTTCTTCTTCTTCTTCTTCTTCTTCTTCTTCTTCTTCTCCTTCTCCTTCTTCTCCTTCTCCTTCTCCTTCTCCTTCTCCTTCTCCTCCTCCTCCTCCTCCTCCTTAGCCACCTCCCCCCTCCCCTTCTCCCCCTCCTCCTCCTGATCCAGCTGGATCACCAAGCGTGACCAGCCGAGTTCATGGATGCTATCCAACCCTCTTGCTTGGGATCTACCTCTGGGTCTCCCTCCTACCTTGCTGATTTTGCCCGTAAAATCTCTCCAGCAATTCTTTCCTGGGACATTCTAACCACATGCCCGAAGTATCAGAGCTGAGATCTCTCAGTTCGGAGAATTAGCGGCTCTACCTGGAGTGACTCACGGAGGCAGCCCCATTAGAGCCGCCGCTGGTATTCGTGATCATATTCTGTTGGTCATTACCCAAGATTCAGGATCATAGGTAAGGGTTGGCACATTAGGGAATAAATGGTGGTTACTAGGAGGTGGTGGAATGGTGGTTACTAGGAGGTGGTGGAATGGTGGTTACTAGGAGGTGGTGGAATGGTGGTTACTAGGAGGTGGTGGAATGGTAGTTACTAGGTGGTGGTGGAATGGTGGTTACTAGGAGGTGGTGGAATGGTGGTTACTAGGAGGTGGTGGAATGGTAGTTACTAGGAGGTGGTGGAATGGTGGTTACTAGGAGGTGGTGGAATGGTAGTTACTAGGAGGTGGTGGAATGGTGGTTACTAGGAGGTGGTGGAATGGTAGTTACTAGGAGGTGGTGGAATGGTGGTTACTAGGAGGTGGTGGAATGGTGGTTACTAGGAGGTGGTGGAATGGTGGTTACTAGGAGGTGGTGGAATGGTGGTTACTAGGAGGTGGTGGAATGGTGGTTACTAGGAGGTGGTGGAATGGTGGTTACTAGGAGGTGGTGGAATGGTGGTTACTAGGAGGTGGTGGAATGGTAGTTACTGGGAGGTGGTGGAATGGTGGTTACTGGGAGGTGGTGGAATGGTGGTTACTAGGAGGTGGTGGAATGGTAGTTACTAGGAGGTGGTGGAATGGTGGTTACTAGGAGGTGGTGGAATGGTGGTTACTAGGAGGTGGTGGAATGGTGGTTACTAGGAGGTGGTGGAATGGTGGTTACTAGGAGGTGGTGGAATGGTGGTTACTAGGAGGTGGTGGAATGGTGGTTACTAGGAGGTGGTGGAATGGTAGTTACTAGGAGGTGGTGGAATGGTGGTTACTAGGAGGTGGTGGAATGGTAGTTACTAGGAGGTGGTGGAATGGTGGTTACTAGGAGGTGGTGGAATGGTAGTTACTAGGAGGTGGTGGAATGGTGGTTACTAGGAGGTGGTGGAATGGTGGTTACTAGGAGGTGGTGGAATGGTAGTTACTAGGAGGTGGTGGAATGGTGGTTACTAGGAGGTGGTGGAATGGTAGTTACTAGGAGGTGGTGGAATGGTAGTTACTAGGAGGTGGTGGAATGGTGGTTACTAGGAGGTGGTGGAATGGTGGTTACTAGGAGGTGGTGGAATGGTGGTTACTAGGAGGTGGTGGAATGGTGGTTACTAGGAGGTGGTGGAATGGTAGTTACTAGGTGGTGGTGGAATGGTAGTTACTAGGAGGTGGTGGAATGGTGGTTACTAGGAGGTGGTGGAATGGTGGTTACTAGGAGGTGGTGGAATGGTGGTTACTAGGAGGTGGTGGAATGGTGGTTACTAGGAGGTGGTGGAATGGTAGTTACTAGGAGGTGGTGGAATGGTGGTTACTAGGAGGTGGTGGAATGGTGGTTACTAGGAGGTGGTGGAATGGTAGTTACTAGGAGGTGGTGGAATGGTGGTTACTAGGAGGTGGTGGAATGGTGGTTACTAGGAGGTGGTGGAATGGTAGTTACTAGGAGGTGGTGGAATGGTGGTTACTAGGAGGTGGTGGAATGGTAGTTACTAGGAGGTGGTGGAATGGTGGTTACTAGGAGGTGGTGGAATGGTAGTTACTAGGAGGTGGTGGAATGGTAGTTACTAGGAGGTGGTGGAATGGTGGTTACTAGGAGGTGGTGGAATGGTGGTTACTAGGAGGTGGTGGAATGGTGGTTACTAGGAGGTGGTGGAATGGTGGTTACTAGGAGGTGGTGGAATGGTAGTTACTAGGTGGTGGTGGAATGGTGGTTACTAGGAGGTGGTGGAATGGTAGTTACTAGGAGGTGGTGGAATGGTAGTTACTAGGAGGTGGTGGAATGGTGGTTACTAGGAGGTGGTGGAATGGTGGTTACTAGGAGGTGGTGGAATGGTGGTTACTAGGAGGTGGTGGAATGGTGGTTACTAGGAGGTGGTGGAATGGTAGTTACTAGGTGGTGGTGGAATGGTAGTTACTAGGAGGTGGTGGAATGGTGGTTACTAGGAGGTGGTGGAATGGTGGTTACTAGGAGGTGGTGGAATGGTGGTTACTAGGAGGTGGTGGAATGGTGGTTACTAGGAGGTGGTGGAATGGTAGTTACTAGGAGGTGGTGGAATGGTGGTTACTAGGAGGTGGTGGAATGGTAGTTACTAGGAGGTGGTGGAATGGTGGTTACTAGGAGGTGGTGGAATGGTAGTTACTAGGAGGTGGTGCAATGGTGGTTACTAGGAGGTGGTGGAATGGTAGTTACTAGGAGGTGGTGGAATGGTGGTTACTAGGAGGTGGTGGAATGGTAGTTACTAGGAGGTGGTGGAATGGTGGTTACTAGGAGGTGGTGGAATGGTAGTTACTAGGAGGTGGTGGAATGGTGGTTACTAGGAGGTGGTGGAATGGTGGTTACTAGGAGGTGGTGGAATGGTAGTTACTAGGAGGTGGTGGAATGGTGGTTACTAGGAGGTGGTGGAATGGTAGTTACTAGGAGGTGGTGGAATGGCGGTTACTAGGAGGTGGTGGAATGGTGGTTACTAGGTGGTGGTGGAATGGTAGTTACTAGGAGGTGGTGGAATGGTGGTTACTAGGAGGTGGTGGCATGGTAGTTACTAGGAGGTGGTGGAATGGTAGTTACTAGGAGGTGGTGGAATGGTGGTTACTAGGAGGTGGTGGAATGGTGGTTACTAGGAGGTGGTGGAATGGTGGTTACTAGGAGGTGGTGGAATGGTGGTTACTAGGAGGTGGTGGAATGGTAGTTACTAGGAGGTGGTGGAATGGTAGTTACTAGGAGGTGGTGGAATGGTGGTTACTAGGAGGTGGTGGAATGGTGGTTACTAGGAGGTGGTGGAATGGTAGTTACTAGGAGGTGGTGGAATGGTGGTTACTAGGAGGTGGTGGAATGGTAGTTACTAGGAGGTGGTGGAATGGTGGTTACTAGGAGGTGGTGGAATGGTGGTTACTAGGAGGTGGTGGAATGGTGGTTACTAGGAGGTGGTGGAATGGTGGTTACTAGGAGGTGGTGGAATGGTAGTTACTAGGAGGTGGTGGAATGGTAGTTACTAGGAGGTGGTGGAATGGTGGTTACTAGGAGGTGGTGGAATGGTGGTTACTAGGAGGTGGTGGAATGGTAGTTACTAGGAGGTGGTGGAATGGTGGTTACTAGGAGGTGGTGGAATGGTAGTTACTAGGAGGTGGTGGAATGGTGGTTACTAGGAGGTGGTGGAATGGTAGTTACTAGGAGGTGGTGGAATGGTGGTTACTAGGAGGTGGTGGAATGGTAGTTACTAGGAGGTGGTGGAATGGTAGTTACTAGGAGGTGGTGGAATGGTAGTTACTAGGAGGTGGTGGAATGGTGGTTACTAGGAGGTGGTGGAATGGTGGTTACTAGGAGGTGGTGGAATGGTAGTTACTAGGAGGTGGTGGAATGGCGGTTACTAGGAGGTGGTGGAATGGCGGTTACTAGGTGGTGGTGGAATGGTAGTTACTAGGAGGTGGTGGAATGGTAGTTACTAGGAGGTGGTGGAATGGTGGTTACTAGGAGGTGGTGGAATGGTAGTTACTAGGAGGTGGTGGAATGGTGGTTACTAGGAGGTGGTGGAATGGTAGTTACTAGGAGGTGGTGGAATGGTGGTTACTAGGAGGTGGTGGAATGGTAGTTACTAGGAGGTGGTGGAATGGTGGTTACTAGGAGGTGGTGGAATGGTGGTTACTAGGAGGTGGTGGAATGGTAGTTACTAGGAGGTGGTGGAATGGTGGTTACTAGGAGGTGGTGGAATGGTAGTTACTAGGAGGTGGTGGAATGGTGGTTACTAGGAGGTGGTGGAATGGTAGTTACTAGGAGGTGGTGGAATGGTAGTTACTAGGAGGTGGTGGAATGGTGGTTACTAGGAGGTGGTGGAATGGTGGTTACTAGGAGGTGGTGGAATGGTAGTTACTAGGAGGTGGTGGAATGGTGGTTACTAGGAGGTGGTGGAATGGTAGTTACTAGGAGGTGGTGGAATGGTAGTTACTAGGAGGTGGTGGAATGGCGGTTACTAGGAGGTGGTGGAATGGCGGTTACTAGGTGGTGGTGGAATGGTAGTTACTAGGAGGTGGTGGAATGGTGGTTACTAGGAGGTGGTGGCATGGTAGTTACTAGGAGGTGGTGGAATGGTAGTTACTAGGAGGTGGTGGAATGGTGGTTACTAGGAGGTGGTGGAATGGTGGTTACTAGGAGGTGGTGGAATGGTGGTTACTAGGAGGTGGTGGAATGGTGGTTACTAGGAGGTGGTGGAATGGTGGTTACGAGGAGGTGGTGGAATGGTGGTTACTAGGAGGTGGTGGAATGGTAGTTACTAGGAGGTGGTGGAATGGTGGTTACTAGGAGGTGGTGGAATGGTGGTTACTAGGAGGTGGTGGAATGGTGGTTACTAGGAGGTGGTGGAATGGTAGTTACTAGGAGGTGGTGGAATGGTGGTTACTAGGAGGTGGTGGAATGGTGGTTACTAGGAGGTGGTGGAATGGTGGTTACTAGGAGGTGGTGGAATGGTGGTTACTAGGAGGTGGTGGAATGGTAGTTACTAGGAGGTGGTGGAATGGTGGTTACTAGGAGGTGGTGGAATGGTAGTTACTAGGAGGTGGTGGAATGGTGGTTACTAGGAGGTGGTGGAATGGTGGTTACTAGGAGGTGGTGGAATGGTAGTTACTAGGAGGTGGTGGAATGGTGGTTACTAGGAGGTGGTGGAATGGTGGTTACTAGGAGGTGGTGGAATGGTAGTTACTAGGAGGTGGTGGAATGGTAGTTACTAGGAGGTGGTGGAATGGTGGTTACTAGGTGGTGGTGGAATGGTGGTTACTAGGAGGTGGTGGAATGGTGGTTACTAGGTGGTGGTGGAATGGTAGTTACTAGGAGGTGGTGGAATGGTGGTTACTAGGAGGTGGTGGAATGGTGGTTACTAGGAGGTGGTGGAATGGTGGTTACTAGGAGGTGGTGGAATGGTAGTTACTAGGAGGTGGTGGAATGGTAGTTACTAGGAGGTGGTGGAATGGTGGTTACTAGGAGGTGGTGGAATGGTGGTTACTAGGAGGTGGTGGAATGGTGGTTACTAGGTGGTGGTGGAATGGTAGTTACTAGGAGGTGGTGGAATGGTGGTTACTAGGAGGTGGTGGAATGGTAGTTACTAGGAGGTGGTGGAATGGTAGTTACTAGGAGGTGGTGGAATGGTAGTTACTAGGAGGTGGTGGAATGGTGGTTACTAGGAGGTGGTGGAATGGTGGTTACTAGGAGGTGGTGGAATGGTGGTTACTAGGAGGTGGTGGAATGGTGGTTACTAGGAGGTGGTGGAATGGTAGTTACTAAGAGGTGGTGGAATGGTAGTTACTAAGAGGTGGTGGAATGGTGGTTACTAGGAGGTGGTGGAATGGTGGTTACTAGGAGGTGGTGGAATGGTGGTTACTAGGTGGTGGTGGAATGGTAGTTACTAGGAGGTGGTGGAATGGTAGTTACTAGGAGGTGGTGGAATGGTAGTTACTAGGAGGTGGTGGAATGGTAGTTACTAGGAGGTGGTGGAATGGTGGTTACTAGGAGGTGGTGGAATGGTGGTTACTAGGAGGTGGTGGAATGGTAGTTACTAGGAGGTGGTGGAATGGTGGTTACTAGGAGGTGGTGGAATGGTGGTTACTAGGAGGTGGTGGAATGGTGGTTACTAGGAGGTGGTGGAATGGTAGTTACTAGGAGGTGGTGGAATGGTAGTTACTAGGAGGTGGTGGAATGGTGGTTACTAGGAGGTGGTGGAATGGTAGTTACTAGGAGCTGGTGGAATGGTGGTTACTAGGAGGTGGTGGAATGGTGGTTACTAGGAGGTGGTGGAATGGTAGTTACTAGGAGGTGGTGGAATGGTGGTTACTAGGAGGTGGTGGAATGGTAGTTACTAGGAGGTGGTGGAATGGTGGTTACTAGGAGGTGGTGGAATGGTGGTTACTAGGAGGTGGTGGAATGGTAGTTACTAGGAGGTGGTGGAATGGTGGTTACTAGGAGGTGGTGGAATGGTAGTTACTAGGAGGTGGTGGAATGGTGGTTACTAGGAGGTGGTGGAATGGTGGTTACTAGGAGGTGGTGGAATGGTAGTTACTAGGAGGTGGTGGAATGGTGGTTACTAGGAGGTGGTGGAATGGTGGTTACTAGGAGGTGGTGGAATGGTAGTTACTAGGAGGTGGTGGAATGGTAGTTACTAGGAGGTGGTGGAATGGTAGTTACTAGGAGGTGGTGGAATGGTGGTTACTAGGCGGTGGTGGAATGGTAGTTACTAGGAGGTGGTGGAATGGTGGTTACTAGGAGGTGGTGGAATGGTAGTTACTAGGAGGTGGTGGAATGGTGGTTACTAGGAGGTGGTGGAATGGTGGTTACTAGGAGGTGGTGGAATGGTAGTTACTAGGAGGTGGTGGAATGGTGGTTACTAGGAGGTGGTGGAATGGTGGTTACTAGGAGGTGGTGGAATGGTAGTTACTAGGAGGTGATGGAATGGTGGTTACTAGGAGGTGGTGGAATGGTAGTTACTAGGAGGTGGTGGAATGGTGGTTACTAGGAGGTGGTGGAATGGTAGTTACTAGGAGGTGGTGGAATGGTGGTTACTAGGAGGTGGTGGAATGGTGGTTACTAGGAGGTGGTGGAATGGTGGTTACTAGGAGGTGGTGGAATGGTAGTTACTAGGAGGTGGTGGAATGGTAGTTACTAGGAGGTGGTGGAATGGTGGTTACTAGGAGGTGGTGGAATGGTGGTTACTAGGAGGTGGTGGAATGGTAGTTACTAGGAGGTGGTGGAATGGTGGTTACTGGGAGGTGGTGGAATGGTGGTTACTAGGAGGTGGTGGAATGGTAGTTACTAGGAGGTGGTGGAATGGTGGTTACTAGGAGGTGGTGGAATGGTAGTTACTAGGAGGTGGTGGAATGGTGGTTACTAGGAGGTGGTGGAATGGTAGTTACTAGGAGGTGGTGGAATGGTGGTTACTAGGAGGTGGTGGAATGGTAGTTACTAGGAGGTGGTGGAATGGTAGTTACTAGGAGGTGGTGGAATGGTGGTTACTAGGAGGTGGTGGAATGGTAGTTACTAGGAGGTGGTGGAATGGTGGTTACTAGGAGGTGGTGGAATGGTGGTTACTAGGAGGTGGTGGAATGGTGGTTACTAGGAGGTGGTGGAATGGTAGTTACTAGGAGGTGGTGGAATGGTGGTTACTAGGAGGTGGTGGAATGGTAGTTACTAGGAGGTGGTGGAATGGTGGTTACTAGGAGGTGGTGGAATGGTAGTTACTAGGAGGTGGTGGAATGGTAGTTACTAGGAGGTGGTGGAATGGTGGTTACTAGGAGGTGGTGGAATGGTAGTTACTAGGAGGTGGTGGAATGGTGGTTACTAGGAGGTGGTGGAATGGTAGTTACTAGGAGGTGGTGGAATGGTGGTTACTAGGAGGTGGTGGAATGGTAGTTACTAGGAGGTGGTGGAATGGTGGTTACTAGGAGGTGGTGGAATGGTGGTTACTAGGAGGTGGTGGAATGGTGGTTACTAGGAGGTGGTGGAATGGTAGTTACTAGGAGGTGGTGGAATGGTGGTTACTAGGAGGTGGTGGAATGGTGGTTACTAGGAGGTGGTGGAATGGTAGTTACTAGGAGGTGGTGGAATGGTGGTTACTAGGAGGTGGTGGAATGGTAGTTACTAGGAGGTGGTGGAATGGTGGTTACTAGGAGGTGGTGGAATGGTGGTTACTAGGAGGTGGTGGAATGGTAGTTACTAGGAGGTGGTGGAATGGTGGTTACTAGGAGGTGGTGGAATGGTGGTTACTAGGAGGTGGTGGAATGGTAGTTACTAGGAGGTGGTGGAATGGTGGTTACTAGGAGGTGGTGGAATGGTAGTTACTAGGAGGTGGTGGAATGGTGGTTACTAGGAGGTGGTGGAATGGTAGTTACTAGGAGGTGGTGGAATGGTGGTTACTAGGAGGTGGTGGAATGGTAGTTACTAGGAGGTGGTGGAATGGTGGTTACTAGGAGGTGGTGGAATGGTAGTTACTAGGAGGTGGTGGAATGGTGGTTACTAGGAGGTGGTGGAATGGTGGTTACTAGGAGGTGGTGGAATGGTGGTTACTAGGAGGTGGTGGAATGGTAGTTACTAGGAGGTGGTGGAATGGTGGTTACTAGGAGGTGGTGGAATGGTAGTTACTAGGAGGTGGTGGAATGGTAGTTACTAGGAGGTGGTGGAATGGTAGTTACTAGGAGGTGGTGGAATGGTGGTTACTAGGTGGTGGTGGAATGGTAGTTACTAGGAGGTGGTGGAATGGTAGTTACTGGGAGGTGGTGGAATGGTAGTTACTAGGAGGTGGTGGAATGGTGGTTACTAGGAGGTGGTGGAATGGTAGTTACTAGGAGGTGGTGGAATGGTAGTTACTGGGAGGTGGTGGAATGGTGGTTACTAGGAGGTGGTGGAATGGTAGTTACTAGGAGGTGGTGGAATGGTAGTTACTAGGAGGTGGTGGAATGGTGGTTACTAGGAGGTGGTGGAATGGTAGTTACTAGGAGGTGGTGGAATGGTGGTTACTAGGAGGTGGTGGAATGGTGGTTACTAGGAGGTGGTGGAATGGTAGTTACTAGGAGGTGGTGGAATGGTAGTTACTAGGAGGTGGTGGAATGGTAGTTACTAGGAGGTGGTGGAATGGTGGTTACTAGGAGGTGGTGGAATGGTGGTTACTAGGAGGATGAGGAGCACTGTCTTCAGTCCTCAAGATCTGCTTGTTGGGTGGAAAATTTATCCAAAGATGTTTGAGGTTTATAAATTCCTCTTGTAATTTTTATGTTACATTCACAATTAGGATTATAATCAACAAAAACCTGTTGACCTTCATCTATAAGTGTCAACCCTTTAACAATAGTCTTTGGAGTCAATTTAAGTGGAGTTACTGGAATTTCTGTATTCTCAACTCCTTGTTAAATAAATTTTCTCTATTAGTGTTCATACTTTACAATTTTCATAAATGCGAAATTCTGTAACTTGAGGTAACTATTACGTGGAGGATGCTGTACCATCCAAAGCTCTGAAGTCCTTATACATAAAATGTCTCAGATATTTTGCAAAGAATGAACTTCACTGTCTTACTCATGTGATCTGGACACATAAGGCAAGTTACTGGTAAGAAAAACTTCAAAGATTAGCTTAAGTTCTCATTTAACCTTCAGCACGCTATTGGCAACAAGAGAGTAATCACCCCTTAATACATAATACAGTGTCAAGGGAAGCAATTCATAAAAGAAATTCAGTGTCCTAAAGATTAAGAAATATGGAATAAATTTCAATGTTGGGATAATTTTTTAGTTGTGTTAAAAACATGGTAACCTCTCTAGTGCTGGTGCAACACATTCCTGTGTTCTTTAGAACACAGGAATGTATGTGAGGTGCAGACCTATCTGAGAGGTCAGTAGCTCTGCTTTAGTACGGACTCGCTTTTTGACAACCTATCCAACCATTGCTCGCAGGAAAACAGACATTAAATTATAATGATGATGTTAGGGATGATTGTGTCAGTAATGGATTGCTAATTATGACTAAGGTTATATTGTTGAAAATAAGGTATCATGATAGCAGGATTGAGTGAAGCTAACCAAATAACTCCCTACCCGCCTGTGAGAACTTAGATGAACTTTAACCTCATTAACTCAGTTATCCTTCCCACTCTGTCTAGGGCGGCTTAATAAAAGATAAGACGCAATGCAAATATGGCTTATTTGAAACTTCTTAATAGCCCTCAGGTTTGTATTTAGTCAAATACACTCAAGATGTGTACTTTAATGTTCTTTTTTTTTTTATGCATATTACTTTCACTACTATGAAGTATATTGCTTGTATGTTTTAATTAATTTTGAAAATAACTGGAAATTTGGAAAAATCATTAGTAAGTTGATATTTAAAACATTACTTAACAAACATTTCTAAAAATAAAATTAAGATGGAAGGTTTTAAACATTTTAAAATGAACAGTTTCAGATAGTTTGGTATCAAATGGGTTAATTAAATTTCCATCTAAATTAATTTAATATTTATACCAATGAACAATGCACACAGAAATATTTATATAAATGGTGGCAAAATATGAGACTATAAGCATCTTATACTCATCAAAATAAAGTTTTAATGATATTGTTTATTGTATTTTTTTTATCTTTCTAATTTTCAAGATATGTACGTGCTGAAATATTGGCTGGTTTTGTAAATGGCCTCTTTCTCATATTTATTGCTTTCTTCATTTTCTCTGAGGCGGTTGAGGTAAGTCTATTTAATCATTCTAACATTAAACTGCAAGGCATTATACTTTAAATTCTATGTTTTCCAATTTTACAGTAATAATATATATAATTTCTTGTGACTACAGATATTAAAGGTATATCCTGTAGCTAACTGGTGTTTCTAATGATTAACATTTAAAACATTACAAAAAATAAAATGATTTGAACTAATTCAAATGAAGCTCAGTATTCAGTCTTACATAAATAACTATTTTAGATTTTAATAGCTGCTGTAGTGATCCGATGTTTATTTTTTTGTCTCAAAGTAGTAACAATTTCGATCTTCGTCCAAATTTGTGATATCTACAAAATTATCACAAGCTACTGTGTAAAATCAATTTTTAGGGTAAAATTTTATTCCCGTTACTAGTGCTATGGTAACAAACCATGGTTCTTTTATCAAATTTTATGGATGTTAGGTCTAATATACTACTTGGGTCAACCTTTTAGCATTTAAACCAACCGGATCCGGCCAGAATTCTCTCACCTCTTTCTGTTCAAACTGGCCACAACTGGCTGCTCATACTTACATTAAGGTATTGTTTTTAAAATATACAATTGTTTCTACTTTAGGCAGAAGGCCAGCAATTTCAAGGGGAGGCAAAAATCGTTTAAATTGACCCCAGTACACACTGGTGCTTTATTTTATCAACCCCGTAAGGATGAAAGGCAAAATCTCATAGATTTGATATTATAAAGTATTTACCGTGAAAATACAATAGTAAATATAGAGTAATGTAAATGCTAAAGGGTTAACACTAGTTTAAAGTTTACTTTATTTCATGCAATTGGATCGTCTTGTTTGAGTTAGACATCAATCTCATGAATTAGGGAAGTACTATAAAGATCATGAGAACTGTGTCCCTTTAACTGGATAATTTATATATAAAGTTATTAGCTAAAAATTTAGATAATCATCATCATCATCATTGTTTTTACGCCCGCTTTTCCATGCTTGCATGGTTTGGAAGGGTCTATTCTTCACAGCATCTCTTCACTTTTCATGTTCTTTTGTCATCTCTGAATCATAGCAATTTGTGATCAGCTCTCACCACCTCTGCCTAGGTCTTCCTCGGTCTACTTCTACTGTGGCTTCCTTCCATTAGGATTTCCTGGCACTTCTTCATCTACTGATCATCATCCACGCGCATCACATGCCTATACCTACTCAATCTTCTCTCTTGCACACCACTTCAGATTCCACTTAAACCCAGTTTCTCCCTGTATAACATAATGCAAAAGTGTTCATTCTTTTTTTTTTTGCTTTGTGCAAACAAAGGCTAAAAGATAATATAACAAAACAAAATTACATATCAAAATAGTATTTGAAAAATTACCAGGCTTTATAACTTGTGTACAGTAACATAACTAGCAATCTGCTGTTATGAGCATTGTATACAAAATACTCAAGCATTCACTAACCATATGTAAATACTACTTGCAACTATAAAACAGATAAATTGTTTATTTCTCTTTCTAAAGATAAGAAAATCAATATCAGCTTCTAAACCTCATTAGAACTAACTGACTTGAATTTCAGCAATCTAATGGTGCTAATTAAAAAATATAAATTACTGAATTCCATACACACACTCAGTCACATTCATGAATAAAATAAAATAACTGCTGCTGTATATTTGGACTTCAACAAAGATGAGAGTAAAATGAAATAAAAAGATGTTTACAACAAGCTTCTCACTACAGAATCAATTGAAGAACTACAAGAATCATTCAAAGCATGGAAGAGTGGTCTTCTGGTGAAGGTTTAAATGGACAGATCAAAGTACTAATTAGTAAAAATTGAGCACAAAAACCCTGTGCATTCAGAGATGTTTTCAATAAGCAGGAAGAGAGTAGGTACAAACCTATTATTGTGTATCCAATGGTAGCTATGGTTACAGAAGTGGTAGGATGTCTGGCAAATTAATTGGAAACCAGGACATTAGATGAACTAGATATATAAGAGTAGCTAGTAGTAATGAAATCAAGTGAATGGACTACTCAGATGGCTTGCTAAATGTAGTAGATATTATCTAGGTAATATAATTAGTGCTGGAATTGCTATTGTTTTTGGCAACAAAAGATTTTTCTCTGAAATGTGATGACTGTATGAGGTAAAACTGTCTTGTATGGACATTGAATGCTGAAAGTTTGCAGTGTTTGGAGAGAAATGAAACTAGCATGAAAGGTTGAATGCAAATATGGATCGAGAAAATGGCTGATCATTAAAGACATCTGACGATGAGTATAGGAATGTTTTTTAATGTGCTTAGATAATAAATGGTGAGTGAAAAAGTGCTGTTTGTTGATATAAAGTAACCATATGAGAGGAAGGCTAAGGAAGTCATGAAATGATTTAGTGAGGTCAGATTTGGGAAGGTCGAACCTTTGTTGGCATGCCAACTGTTCATTTTTCATTTGTTGTCTCCTAACATTTCTATGACAATGACTTCAATCATCTCCTCTGCTTCTTTTTTCACTCATCTCTAGTATTAACAGGAACATGTGAGTAACAAAATGTATGTTTAATACCCCTACCTTGTTCTTGAGTGCCCTCAGCATAGTCCGCTATGTTGCAAACATTTCAACCAAGATAACTTCTTTCCACTAGTCTTGAAAGACCTGAAAATGTTAATGGGTGCATCTCTACCTCCTCTAATCAAAACAAATTGAGAGAGAAAGTAAAAGAAAAGAAAAGACTGAAAGTTACCTTAGCAAGATTTTGAAAATAATAAATTGCCATGGTAACTTTCAATCACTCATCCTTTCTTTTATATTACTTTCTCTCTAAATTCCCTTCTGATTATTATCTTGGCAATCTAACCCACTTGCATTGCATGGCTTTCTATACAAACAAACTTTTCAGTTTCATACTCCACAATACTTCAAACAAACTATCACACTATATATATATAATCACTGTTTAATGTTTATCTTCCATGCTTGCATGGATTTTATATATATATATATATATATATAGAGAGAGAGAGAGAGAGAGATGGGGGTGTTACCAGTTTAAACTATTAAGACCATTGTTCAGCTTAGTATGCAGTATTTTAAAAAGTAGTTTGTTGGTATTATAATAGGGCAGAAACTAATAATATATATATATAGGTACAACATAAGTAATAATCAAATTGTCTTTAAGCATTTAATAGCTTACGATCGTTTTGTGCCTTAAACACAATTTGATTGTTATTTATGTTGTATTTCTGCTCTATTATATCTGATATCTTACATTGAGCTACTTATCTTATTGGTAATTGGGTAATATACAATATTACCCTTATCTTGTTTATATCATTATATATAGGTATAAAGTTGTATCTGCAGTAGGGAAGATACCAATCAAATTGTTTGAGGCAGTCACAAAGCACTCAATGGTGCATAAAGCTAATACATTTTTCGTCCAGATTAAACACGTAAAGTTATAAAAGTGTGACACCATGAATAAATCAACCAATTGTATGTGGCTATAGTCTATAGTCACGACGACGACGACAAATACAAACAGGTAGGAGGCTAACCTGGACCATCTCAGATTGATAAAAATCTTTGATAGGTTTCTTGGACTCCGAGAAAAGTGCATCATGAGTTGCAATCTGCATATGCAAGTTATAAGTACACCTGATGGGTGTTTTTGCAGTGACTCGGGAGTCCTTTCGTCAGCTGGTGTTTTTTCATTATTATCTCCTCTTGGTTTTGCCACGAAGAAACATATATATATATATATATATATATATTCCCTTACTGTCTTCGAAGCAAGGTGGTATTTATTTATTCACCATGAATATATAAATTCTTAAACTATCTCAACCATTCCATAGATTTCCTCTTCCTTCCCAGGTAGTCTTTCAATACTTTGAGCCCAGTGTACGTACATATATTTATCTCTCTATAATTCTTTATTTTCCTAGAGCTTAATGCACATTTCTTTATTTTCCTATTATTTTTCTATTTGAAACGGTTACCATGCTGGTTATTTATCTCACAATTTCTCACACACTACCATAGACTCACTGATCAATCAAACCACAGCAACACATATACCTTCACCCATCACCCGTGGCAACATATGCTGCTGCTACTACTACTATCTTTCCTATCCCCCCTCTCCATGGAGAAATGTTTGTCTATCGTTATCTTTGGATAAGCTGAAGATGATGGAACGACCCTGAATAAATATGAACCCACGTGTTCCCAGGCGACCATGCAAATCCATAATTCAGATACAGAAAGCATACACCCACGCCCACCTCTGAAAAAACCACCCTCCCCCACCATTGTCAGCAAATGCCCTAAATTCCATATTGGTGCCATCAAATGAACACAATGAAAGGAAGAATAGGAGAAATTATAGAGATGTTAGAGTGAAAGGACATTGATGTATGTTGTGTGCAGGAGACTAGATGGAGAGGAGAGTTAGCTAGACTCCTTGTAAGCAAAAAACAGTGCTACAAATGGGAAATGATTACGGGTTAGGTGGAGTAGGTATTCTATTAGTTGATAAATGGGTAGATAAGGTAATCTCTGTGAACAGAGTGAACGTGTGAATCATTAAACTCAGACTAGTCCTGATAAAATAATAGCTACAATTATATCCACATACGCACCCAATCTGGGTTGTCAGTCCCTAATGCTCGCTACTATGCTAACGAATGACAATAACTTCCTAATCATTGCAGGGGACTTTAACGGACATGTTGGGAAACACTGTGATGGCTTCTACAGAGTCCATGGAGGCTATGGGTATGGCGCAAGAAATGAAGAAGGTTTCAGGTTCCTAGAATTCTGTGACACCTCAGATCTATCGATATGTAACACAAATTTCAAAGAACTCGACAACCACATAATCACATATAGTTCCGGGGAGCATGCGTGTCAGATAGATTTTATCCTTACCAGAGGATGAGATAGACGGATGGTTGGGAGGTACATTTCTTTGTAAGGATTGTACCTCCCAACATAACCTAGTAGTTAGCGACCTCATTATCAGAGCTAGACAAATTTATAAAAAGAAGGTAACCTTGAGAAGAAAGATTTGGAAGCTGAAAGCTCCCTCAGCCTGTAATAGATTTAGGGATATTTTGCTTGAAGCCTATGACCGTAAAGAAGAACAGATAAAGACATTCAACATAGAAGAGAATTGAGAGTCCCTAAAAGATAACCTACTGAAGGCGACAGACGAGATCTGTGGTTGGAGCAAGGCTACAGAGAGAAGAAGAGTGACTTGGTGGAACAATAAGGTAGACGAGACAATTAAGGCCAAGAGACAGGCATGGAAACAATGGGAGAATGGGAGAAGCAGGGTACACTACATAGAGGCCAGGCGGGAAGCTAAATGACAAGTATACCTAGCAAGGAGGAAAGCAGAGGATGAAAAATTCCAGCATGTTTTGCAGTGTGAGGACCAGAAACAGGAGGTATTCAGGATTGCAAGACAGTGTGTCAGGGAGAATTATAATGTTGTTGGGAAGAAGTGTGTCCAGGATGATAAAGGTTCATGTACCCTCACAGATGCCGAGAAGAAAGCTGCATGGAATAGCAAGTATGAAAGGTTACTGAATGAGGAGAATGCATGGGAGACGGAGACCCTACCCTAAATAGACCCTATAGAGAGCCCAGCTGTACAAGTCAGCAGCAATGTAGTAAGTAAGTCTATTAAGGATATAAAGACTGGGAAAGCAGCCAGTCCATCGGGAATAGTTGCAAGCATCTGGGTCGGTAAGTCACACCTTAACTACATGTATTGTAAACCAAGTAATATTAGATGGCATCATACCACAGAGGTGGGTGTTCTGAAAGCACAGTAGCCAGAGTAAGAACGGGATGGAAGAAGTTCAGGGAGCTACTACCACTGTTTGCTACAAAAGGCTTTTCCCTCAAAATGAAAGGCAGACTGTTTGATGCGTGCATACATACAGCAATGTTGCATGGCTGCTGTGTGCAGAAGACTTGCATAGATTGGAACAAAATGAAGCTTGCATGCTCCGATGGATGTGTAATAGTAATATATGTAAATGGCAAAGCATAAACGTACTGAGAGAGAAACTAGGCATAAGAGGAATTGGATGCAGTGTGCAGTAGAGGAGATTGCATTGGTATGGACATGTGATGCGTATAAAGGATGGCAGCTGTATAAAATGGTGCAGAGTCGATAGAAGCATTGGAGTGGGGAGACCCAGGAAGACTTGGGACAAAGTGATAAAAGCCGACCTTGCTCAATTGCACCTCTCAAAGACAATGACACAGGATCGGGATCTCTGGCATTATGCAGTATTACAGAAGACCCAACTT
Source organism: Eledone cirrhosa (assembly GCA_964016885.1). NCBI lineage: Eukaryota > Metazoa > Mollusca > Cephalopoda > Octopoda > Eledonidae > Eledone > Eledone cirrhosa. The sequence goes on from OZ024742.1 coordinate 231,621,609, forward strand.
CCCACGGGGACAGGTCAAGACTAACATATAAATAGTATGCTCCACCCCACCTACTCCCAAACATCTCCCATGAGGACAGGCTGAAGCATACATCCAATGAAGTTTCCAGCCCACACTGTAAAGTGGTCATATAGGCGTCATAGCCAAATAGCCAAAATCACCCAGCACTCAATGTAAATGAGGTTGGTGCTAAGAAGGGCATCCAGCTGTAGAAACCAAACCAAAATCGGTTCTGTATGAGCACGACATGGTCACCTGACCTGTCATTGCTCACAACAGGATAACTCATCTAACCCATGCCTGCATGGAAAAATGGATGTTAAACAGAGATATGATGATGATGATACACATAATAATCATCATCTATGTGTGTATATGTGTCAGTAGATGTCTGGTTGTATAATATCACATTCTGTCTATCAGTATCTACTGTATTTTTTTTTTCATCTTTTATGACTTTTATTTTTTTTTTTATGACATTTTTTTTTTTTTTTTTTTTTTTCATGTATATGTTTATGCATATATGTATATGCATATACATATATGTGTGTGGCTGATTTATATATCATTATTATAAAACTATGAGGGTGGTGGATTGGGATTATTGGTAGAACAGTATAAGACAAATGCCTAGCAGTAGTTGTTCTGGCTCTTTACATTCTGAGTTCAAATCCTGCCGAGGTCATTTTTGCTTTTAATCCTTCTGAGGTTGATAAAATAAAGTACCTGTAAAGTACTGGGTCAATTTGATCAGCTTTTCCCTTCCCTAAATTTCTAGCCTTTTGCTAATGTTAGAATTAACTATTCATTTATTTTTTCATCTTTTTATTTGTTCTTATTTGTTGATTGTTTTTGCTAATTTGAATAAAATATATAAAGCAATATTAACCCTTTAGCATTTATCCTGCTGAGGTTAACTTTGCCTTTTATCCTTACGGGGTTGATAAAATAAAACACCAGTAATGCACTGGGATAATTGCTGGCCTTGTGCCAAAAGTAAAAACAATTATTCTATATTTACTATTGTATTTTCATGGCAAACACTTTACCTCACATAATATTAAATCTATGAGATTTTTATATTATTTATTTTGTGAACAATACCTTAACATCAGCATGAGGGGCCAGTTACAGTCAATTTGAACAGAAGGAGGTGAGAGAATTCTGCCCGTATATGGCCAGTTTAAATGCTAAAGGGTTAACCAATGTTAACTCAACCTGTGTTCTCCTCTGACATGGTTCTGAGAATGAACCAAAATGGATGGGTAAATTCTTGAATGCAAAAGATATTTATTTATTCTCATCATCATCTCTTTTGGGACTTTTGGCTAAAATCAGAGTGTAGTATCTGTTACTATCTGATAAGGTCTGAATATGGGGCCGTCAATAATAAACTGGGTTTTAGTACTAAGAAATGCGTTAGAGACTTGCTCTGTCTTTGCCACAAGTTGATCTAGTATTGCAGTATTTCAGGATTCAGCCCTTGTAAAGAATTCAAGGCAGTACCTCAGCATGGCCATAGTCTAAATAGTAAAAGAGAAAAGAGAAATAATTGTCATTGTCTGTATATTTAGTTTTTTCGGGGACATGATAACTGCTTTAGTACTGATACTATGATAAAAGACTCCCAGTACATCCTGTGAAGCAGCATTTGTTGTTAGGAAGGGCTGTAGAAACCATGTCAAAAATGGAACGTATGAAAGATATGATCCTCTGATCTGTCTAAATAAGAACTTATATATGTTGTCACAACTGACCAACCCATGCTAAAGTGGACATATAATGACGATGTTGATTATTATTATGATGTAAATCAGCCTGTAGTTTTGCTCTTTATTTTTTATAATTAAATAACAATGAGCTGTGGTATAACTAAAATGATATTTGTCATAGAACTTAATGACTCTGTCCTTTGTAGAAACATTATGATTGCATGACCAGAACACCCAATATTGTAGCAGTCAGATTTATATTATACTCTCAGGAATTGAATATATATAGATACAGCTATTCCAAAATTTATTAGAGCTAACTATAGCTTGTCAAAATTCCATTATATTTTTATTTAAAAATAACCCCCCAAACTTATCCATTTACCATTCCTGTATAATAGATAGCATATCTGAAACATGAAATAAGAATTAGCCTGACTATGTGCCTACTTATTTCTGATTATCTTTTCAGTTCACATCCTATCCCCAGATAGTAATACTTGGTGAGATATGAACAAGAGATTTCTTTAAAATTTGTTTATATATATATATAAATATATATATATTGGATATAAGTGTATATGAACTGTATATACACACATATATATATATATATATACACATATAAGAAAACTCATCACTAGAACAGCCATTAAAACAGCTAAATGCTGTCAAAGACAGTGATGGGCAAAAATGCCAACAGAAAAATAAATCTTTCTGCTGGTATGATGTGTGTGTGATAAAAAAAAACCAGAACAGAGAGAAGGACAGAAGAAAACAACGAAAAGAAACTAATAGGATAGTGACCTCAAGCTGTGGTGTCTGTCCTAAATAGAAAGCTAATCATAGCTATGTTAAAGTTAAATGAAAAATCAATGTTGTTTCCAATTGAGACAAAGTGCGAGTGTATTTGAATACCTATAAAAATGAGAACACTCACCACAAGAACAGCCGTTAAAACAGCTAAATGCCGTCAAAGACAGTAATGGGCAAGAATGACTCAGCGGCCGGTGGTCAACAAAGAGACTTCTTTCCTCCTTTTATCTGTGCTATTTCTTTTATCACATACATCATACCAGTAGAAAGATTCATTTTTCTGTTGCACTCTCAATTAAATCGTGCAAAACCATTTGCTGGTTTGAGAGCTGATGAGGGTGAAGATGCGTGTGTGTGTAAACCTGTACATTGTCTTTCTTTATTTCTTCCAGTTGCTTCTGTGCACCAGTGCACTTCTCCTTGTCTTCCTCCACTTTGGGTCTTTTCTGTATTTCATCTGCCTGTCATCCACTTTGTGGATTGTCACTCAGTTGACCACTGACCCCTGGTCTATGTCCTCTGAGGCGTTTTTGCCCATCGCCGTCTTTGTTAGTATTTAGCTGTTTTAACGGCTGTAAAAATAGTTGGAAACTATTGGTGATTTCAGTTTGAAACCATTTATGTTTTTAATAAATTGTTATAGTCATTAGGCTACAACCATTCTGGAGCATTGCTTTGAAGAGATTTAGTTGACCATATCAACCTACATTACTTATTTTTAAAGTCTTGTATTTATTTTATTGATCTCTTTCTGTTGAATCAATAAGTTATGAGAGATATTACAGAACATAAACAAACAATAAACAAAAACACAAACATGGATGGACTCACACACACACACACGTGACAGTCTTCCCTACATACACACAATGGGCTTCCATATATACACACAATAGGTTTCCATAAATACAACACAATGGGCTTCCATATATACACACAATGGGCTTCCACAGAGCTTCCATCTACCAAAATTTCCCTTACACAGTATTGGTCAACTTGAGGCTATAATAAAGAAACACTTGTCCAAGGTGCCACATAGTGGGAGCGAACCCCAAATCATGTGGTTACAAAGCGAACTCCTTAACCACACAGTCATTTTTCCACCTATAAATTATTTTATTTCTTGTGTATAAAATTTCTACTTTTTTTAATAACAAAATCTCATTGCATATTTTAGAGAGCAGTTGAACCACCAGAAGTGAAGCATGAGAGATTATTTGTCGTGTCTGTATTAGGATTTCTTGTCAACTTGATTGGTATATTTGCTTTCCAACATGGTCATGGACATGCTCATGGAGGAGGTGAGTTATATTTTTATTTTCATCTTTCAGGCTATAAATTTTTAAATCTTGTTACTATTACAAAATGTCAATGTATAAGAAGTACACTTGGTTTTTCATTTATCATGTAATTATTTGAAGGATGGAGAATAAAAGACAAGAAATAAATAGAGATAATATTGACTTTATTTTTTTAAAATTTAAATTTTTTATTTATAGTAAATCAACTTTGGGTCCACTGTGCATGTTTTTGAATCAACACTATCCATACATTTTTCCTCTTTATTTGTGAGAAGGCACTAATAGCTATTAGCAATGAATATATGAGGCACAATGATTGAGGGAAAGGTGCTACACCACTGTTCAAGTTTTACCAAAAAAAACCCCCAAAAACCCCAATAAAATACAACCATCACTCACAATCGAGTAGGACTTGGTTAAATGTACCATACTTTCACTAAGGTGCCCATGCAATCACGGGCAGACACCAACTTTCCCTCCATTGATCCAGCAGAACATTTGGAAGAAGAGAGGCCTGAACAAGCACTGGGCTGTACTTTCTTTATCACCCTGAAAGAATGAAAGGCAAAGTAGACCATAGCAGGATTTGAACTCAGAATGCAGAGAGCTGAAGCAAATATCCAGTGCTAGAACGACTCAGACAAATCAACTGCCTTTCAAGTTTTTCTTCAGACATTATATAATGGTTTCTGATTTAGGCACAAGGCCAACAAGGGGAAGGGAAAGTCGATTAGATCGACCCCAGTGTATTACTGTTACTTTATTTTATCAACCCCGTAAGGATGAAAGGCAAAGCTAACCTCAGCGGGATTTGAACTCAGAACGTAAAAGGCCATAACTCTATGCTGCTGAACATGTTGTTCTTGAGAAAGGAGCCTTACCCTGATTGCTTCAGTTTGCCAGACTGACAAAAAACTAAGTTCCACTTTTAATTCATGACTTAATGGTTTATAGTAGAAGTTATCCAGTTTTAAGACTTTTTCTCTATAAAAAACACAACCACAAAAAAACATTCATGTAGATTGAATGTTGTCATACAGATTGAAGTAGGTTGTTTTTTTGTTTTTTTTAGAAATGCCTGACTAATCTTCATACTCTAGTTTTCTAACTCTAAATAAACATCTAGTTTCATTTTGGAAGGTGATTCTTACAAAGTTATATTTCAACTTGTAGGACTTTTCTCTCTAGATTAGCCATTAAGCAAAATAAGTACATGTTTAGAGCATCAAGAGAAGAGGGACACTATTCTATTTAAATTAAATGTATTTCTCATCCCTCCTCCCTCAATATTTTTTGCTTATATATTGGTGGGTACTTTAATCTTTTTAAGGGTTAGGGCCTCAAAGGGACTTAATCTGGCCCTGCCAGCATTCATGATCTAACTGTTGGCACCTTCATTCTTGATGGGGAAGAAACAACTTATTCATGTTTTTTTTTTCTAATCAAGACAAAGTCAACTTGTTTTTTTATATCCTTCTCAATGGTTAACTACTTTTCTATAGCTTGTATTGTAGATGGTAATTCATTTGTGTCAAAGAATTTGAGAAACCTTGTTTTATTTTTTGTTGCCATGGCAACTCTCATGAATATTAGTATAGCTATCCCAAGTTTTCCTGGTAAGAGCATCACAAATCTAAGTTTTGATGATAATACCAGAAACAGTCTCATTTATTATGTTATTTTTAATTGTCAGGCACAAGTAAAGAATTAAATCACTTAAAATGCTGTCACAATATTCATATATACTCATTGGCCTGAATATTAACTGTTGGTTAAAATATATTTTAATAGTGTAAAATTTTCAGTGTTATTTTTCAAGTTTTATATATATATATATATATATATATATGTGTCAAGAGATATTGTAGATACCAGCAATCTATACCATTGCCAAATAAATGATATAAGCCAGGACAATGTGGGAGAATGTTTTCTGGCATACAGAACCTCAGGCTTAGTCTTGTATACAATTTTAGATAAAATATATTTATTAGATGTTCTAATTTCAAGCCTATGTTGTTTTAATTACAAAACACACAACAGTTGTGTACAATGCACAGTATGGGTATTTATAACATGAATATCAATGTTTATCAAAATACATTTGAAAGAAAAAAGAATACTTGTTACAAATTTTTAATAAACAATTTCCAAGGATTGGAGAAAAATGACCAAAATTATTTGTACAAGTCATTGGCTGATAAAAAAGTTTGGAAGATAACAATCAACAAAGTAGCACATTAGTCAATAAGATTGAGGAATTGGTGATTAAGATTACACACAATGAATAACTTGACAGAAAACATGACTTACTGAACCGTTTGAACTGCCCATTATAAGGATTGACCAGCCACATATAAAACTTACGTTCTTTGTTAGCCTGCCTGAGATCCCACTACATTTTTTGTGTACCCATAGTTTGCATTTGGAATATAGGATGGAATTTCTACCTATTCCTTTTCTGTACACTGAGTAGGGCCCTTTCCCTGAGGAGATCTGGACCCTGTTTTCCTTTCTACTTACAAGAACTTTAGTCTTTACCAAGTTGACTTTAAGACTTTTTGATTCTAGGCCATGATTCCAGGTTTGGAGGTTCTCTAATTTTTCCTCAAATTCAGCTATAATTATTTGAGTATTAATCCTAATGTTCCTGTTACCACAGGGATAGTGTTTGTAGTCATTCTCAATGGATTCATTGTTTACATATGCATGTAAGCTTATCACCTGTATAGAAACAATTGTAGACATTAAAAGTGGATTTAATTTGAAAACCTTGGTCCTTTTCATTTTAAATATTTATGCTCTGCTACCCTCACTGTCCTGAACAGGAAGAACTGTTGATCATTCCAGTATAATAATTACTTACATATATACTAGCATGGACGATAGACGTTAAATGATGATGATGATGATGATGATGATATATATACACACACACACACACACACACACACACACACATATATATATATACACATATATATATATATATATACATATATATATATATATATACATATATATATATATATATATACATATATATATATATATACATATATATATATATACACATATATATACATATATATATATATATATATAAGTGTCACTATGAAAGGCTACTAAATGAGGAGAATAAATGGGAGAAAGACAGTCTCCCCCATATCGACCCGATAGAGGGACCAGCAGTGTTAGTCGAGGGGAGTATAATAAGTAAGGCAATCAAGGATATGAAGACGGGTAAGGCGGCTGGGCCTTCGGAAATAGTTGCTGAGATGCTGAAGGCATCTGGCACGGTGGGACACACCATGGTCACCCGCATAGTTAACCAAGTCGTACAGAATGGGGTTGTTCCGAAGGACTGGCATAGCAGCATCATCGTTAACTGTTATAAGGGTAAAGGAGACGCCCTAGATAGGAGTAACTATAGAGGCATTAAATTAATCGACCAGGTCATGAAGGTCACGGAAAAAGTAATAGCGCAACTAATCAGAGAGAGAATTGACCTAGATGAAATGCAGTTCGGGTTTGTGTCAGGCAAAAGCACCACAGACGCCCTTTTCATAGTACGACAACTACAGGAGAAGTACCTAGCTAAAGGTAGACCCCTCTACTTAGCTTTTGTCGACCTGGAGAAAGCCTTCGACAGAGTCCCCCGCTCCATTATCTGGTGGGCTCTTAGAAAACTAGGCGTTGACGAATGGCTTGTGAGGGCTATACAAGCCATGTATAAAGAAACAGTCAGCAAGGTTAGAATTAACAACGAATATAGTGAAGAGTTTAGCGTAAAAGTTGGCGTCCATCAGGGCTCTGTTCTCAGCCCCCTACTATTTATTATTGCCCTTCAGGCTATAACAGAGGAGTTCAAGACAGGCTGCCCATGGGAACTCCTATACGCAGACGACCTGACACTCATAGCGGAATCAATGACCGAGCTAGAGAAGAAATTCCAAACATGGAAGCATGGCCTAGAGTCAAAAGGACTTAAAATTAACCTGGCTAAGACCAAAGTTCTAGTTTGTAGGAAAGAAAACAAGGCGGCGGTCCCTTCTGGGAAATGGTCGTGCTCGGTGTGTAGGAAAGGCGTAGGTAGAAACTCCATTTTATGTCCTAAATGCAAAGTATGGGTGCATAAAAGATGTAGTGGGATCACAGGTAAGCTAACTAAGAACATAGACTTTACATGTGGCCGGTGTTCTGGTGCAATAAGTAGCAGCAAGTGCCCACAAAATACTAGCTCTTTCAATTGCGCAGAGGGTTCTATAGAAATAGTGGACAGCTTCCGTTACCTGGGCGATAAAATCAGCAGTGGGGGAGGGTGCTCTGAAAGTACTGTAGCTAGAGTCAGAACTGGTTGGAAAAAGTTCAGAGAGCTTATACCACTATTAGCTGCTAAAGGGTTCTCCCTAAAAATGAAAGGCAGGTTGTACGATGCCTGCATACGAACAGCAATGCTGCATGGCAGTGAGACCTGGGCATTGTGTGCAGAGGATATACGCAGACTAGAGAGGAACGAAGCTTGCATGCTCCGCTGGATGTGCAATAGTAATATACGTGAACGGCAAAGCATAAACGAACTAAGGAAAAAATTAGAAATAAGAGGGATCAGATGTTGTTTACTCGAGAGAAGGCTACGTTGCTATGGACACGTGATGCGCATGAAAGTCGATAGCTGTATAACAAAGTGCAGGGCAATAAAGATAGACGGTAGCCACGGAATAGGCAGACCTAGAAAAACATGGGATGAGCTGATAAACTCCGACCTCACACACTTACACCTCTCCAAGACAATGTCACTGGACCGAGACCTTTGGCGGTACTCAGTAACAGAGAAGACCCGCCTTGCCAGTAGGCATCTCTAACAAAATACACCCCGTCCCGCCACCACCCCCACCCCATCCACACCACCCCGTTCTATGTAAAGTTATGTTGGTGCCGCGCCATCCAGGCCGAAACAAATGAGATCGTGTAGGTGTCACGACAAAAAAACACACAGTCCACGCTGTAATGTGGCCGTGTAGGCAACACGGTAAAAACCTCCCAGACCCACACTGTAAATGTGGTTGGTGTTAGGAAGGGCATCCAACTGTAGAAAATCTGCCAGACAGTCCTATGCGAGCAAGACAATCACTCTTGCCTCAAGTGGGACTACCCCCGTCCAAACCCATGCAAGCGTGGAACACGGACGTTAAACGTTGATGATGATGATGATGATGATATACATATATATATATATATATATACATATATATATATACATATATATATATATATATATACATATATATATATATATATATATACATATATATATATATATACATATATATACATATATATATATATATATATACATATATATATATATATATATACATATATATATATATATATATATACATATATATATATATATATACATATATATATATACATATATATATATATATATATACATATATATATACATATATATATATACATATATATACATATATATACATATATATATATATATATATATACATATATATATATACATATATATATATATATATATATATATATATATATATATATATATATATATATATATATATATCAGAATGGAGGCAGTAAAAACCAGTTAGACCATTACTCACCAGAGTACTCAATACTTGGGTTAGTAGAGTGGGTAATATGAAAAATTTGGGATCCTGACAGCTGGAGCTCAGCCGTCGGGGTCCCAAATTTTTCATATATATATATATAACATTGAAACTTTTTGAAGTATATTGCTTACCATTCAGTTAAAATATTCAATGTTTCATCTTAGGTACTAAAGTATTACCAAGGAACACAAACTTGTAGTTACTAACTGTAGAATATTTTCTTTTTTTTTTATATAATTTATTTTTAATAGCAAAAAAATTATCTTCATCTCCTTTATCCTATTGCCTAATGTTTAGATATTTCCTTTAAGTATTCCAAGAATGTCTGTCTAACCACTAAATCAGGGGTCAGGAACCTGCAGCTCATTATCCTATTTTGATTGGCTCTTAGGCACTGTGAATTAATTTTTTTTAAAAAATCAAATCTGCAGTTATGTATTGAAATATAGGCTACGTCTTGTGACCTGGATATTGAAGCAATTTCAGATAAGATTCAAAGCCAAAAATCACATTGACTAAGAAAAATGTTATGTTTCCTTATATGTATTTTTGTTTATCCGAGTTTTTAGAATAGTTACACCATATCCCTGAATTTCGTATGAGGTGACAGAAAGGGATGGTATCACGAAGAACATCTGGCTCTAAAACATTGTCTCAGCCTATGCCAGGATGGATAAGTAGACATAAAAATGGTGGTGGTGATAATGATGATGATGCAATTTTGATAGTATTAACCTTTTTTTTTTAAATCTTAAAAGTTTTCCCACTCCGCTACCAAGTAAACAAAAGAAATTATTTGAATATTCAAGGAAAGAAGAAAAAAAAAACGAAACACAAATGTTTACTATTTAGCAAGGATTCAGCACAATTTAGTAAACAGATATGTCATTTTTTTAAAAGATTTTAAACTTAACCTTTTAGCATTTAAACCGGGCATATCTGGCCAGAATTCTCTCACTTCTTTCTGTTCAAACTGGCCGTAACTGGCCACTCATCTTAAGGTATTGTTCTCAAAATAAATAACAACAAAATCTCATGGATTCGGTATTATGTGAAATAATTATATAAGATAAAGTCTTTACCACAAAAATACAATAGTATATATAGAGTAATGTAAATGCATATTTTGTCTTTATTCTAATTTTTAATTCATTTTTGATGCTTTATTTAGATCATGGACACTCTCATGGACATACACATAGCCATGGACTTGGTAAATAATGACTTTTTTTAATTTTATACAATGTCTTCTTAAGTAATTGTTTATTTAAAAGTACAAAGATAATAAAATAAGATAAGAATGAAATTACTGTATCACTTTGTAAGGTGGTTAGCATGAGGAATGCTACTACTCAACCATATAAATCTTGTCAAAATCGAACATATCTAATTGAGATGCAATACTCTAACATGTCTATGAGGACAGTAGTTGCAATTAAGTAAAACAACCTGTCCAACCCATGTCAGCATGGAAAAAATAGATGTAAAATAATGATATAACATGTTTTGGCAGAGTTCTTCCTCGGATAAGGATTTGCCAACATGTATCATTACTATTGTATTCTAGTGATTAATCTATTAACCCTTTTGGTACTAACTCACCTAAAACTACATCTGGTTCAATAGAACAAAACAATCTATTTAGAAGGTTCCTTTTTAAATTAAAATATTCCAACATCATTTTATATATTTTGTTATAAAATAATGTTTTATTAGAGTGTTACAATAATGCAAATGGGTTATTGAATGTTAAAAATAATGATAACAAAGATATTGAAATGTTACCTTGGAGTTGTTAAATAGTCCTTAATATTTTGGGATAAAATCCTTTCATGAAAAGAAAGTTTAAGGAAACTAATTTGGAGCTGGATATAATGCTACAAGATATCCTTCTTTAACGTTTTTGTTATCATTATTTTTAATATTTAATGTCCCATTTGCATTGCTGTAGCCTTCTAATAAAATACACTATTTTTACACTTAATACAATGTTTCAAGCAAACTATAACATCCTTTGTGTTATGTTACAAATACTATCTTTAATATAATAATTTTAATAATTTTAGAAAATTCCTCCAAATTTTTCATTGATTCAAATACAGTTGTAACCCTTCCATTATCATATTTCTGTATCAGAAATATGATATTGGAAGGGTTTCAAATTTATTGGAATAATTTTCAGTTTTTGTTGGAACACGGTGAAATGTTATGTTTTTTTAATTAATGTTTTTGTTTAATACTTGTTATTACCAATGATATGAGTATATTACTTACTGAATTAGGTATCTAGAATTAAACATTTCCACAATCACATTTTGTTTTATTAGGTTTAGAAGTAAAGCTTTCCGACCATGATTCTCACCATGACTCTCACCATGATTCTCACCATGACTCTCACCATGAACACAACCATAATCATAACCATTGTCACAATCATGGCCATGATAAACCAGTTAATAATACACCAGGAAGATCATCGCAAATTTCTCAAAAACAAATTATGCAAGGTTTGTATTTTTAATTTTCTTTTTTGTCATCTGATATCTGAAATCAGACTAGCTAATAATTTTGTGCATCTTCAAATTCTATAAATATATATATTTTTTATTTGTTATTGTAATTGTTACAGCTTATATCTATGTAGGTTTAGCTGGCCTCCTATGAGATTGCCTCTCATAGGAGGTTTCTTGGGTTTTTTAATGATAGGGGTCTATCATGAAAAGACTCTGCTCTGAACAAGATGCCAGTCCATTGTAACGGTTAACCCCCAGCTATTGCTGGTACTAATTTTTTTCAGCTGAGTGAACTGGAGCAACATAAAATAAAGTGACTTGCTCAAGAACAAAATGCACTGCCCGGTCCAAGAATTGAACTGATGACCTTATAATCATGATTCCGACACCTAATCACGAGGCTTTTAGATTACTGTTATTAATTTTTGAGAATACTATTTCAATGGTCTCCAATCTTTTTTATATCACAGATCGGCTTCATGCCAGACAATCTTTCCGCGGGCCGGTAATATAATAATAATAATGAAATTATTGTGTACAGTGCTCAGGTGCACTACAACTCATCAAAGGTGCATGTATAGTACATAGAATAATGTACAAATGTCAGGTAATAAACAGTGTATGAGTCATGATATAATAACAATAACGAAATATTGTGCACAGTGCCCAGGTGCACCACAACTCATCAAAAAAGTGCATGTACAGTACATAGGGCAATGCACAAACATCAGTAAAATGAACAGTGCACAAGTCATGATACACACATGTGTGCATGTGTATGGAAGGGGTACATCAGGTGTAGTAGTTGCACATATATGTTATTTAAGTGCATTTCGATAAAGAGAGCAATAATAAAAAGAGCAATTTATTAAAGGGAAGAAAAAATGTATAATCTTTTGACTCTCATGTCAATCTTTTAAAATTGAAGTCCAATATTCAATAATAATGAAATGAAATTATTGTGTACAGTGCTCAGGTGCACTACAACTCATCAAAGGTGCATGTATAGTACATAGAATAATGTACAAATGTCAGGAAAATAAACAGTGTATGAGTCATGATATAATAACAATAACAATAATGAAATATTGTGCACAGTGCCCAGGTGCACCACAACCCATCAAAAAAGTGCATGTACAGTACATAGGGCAATGCACAAACATCAGTAAAATGAACAGTGCACACATGTGTGCATGTGTATGGAAGGGGCACATCAGGTGTAGTTTTGGCGTATTTCGGGAAGCATGAGTGTCTTAAAGGATGCAGTGTCTCGGCAGCTAACAATTGACGCAGGCAGTTTGTTCCATGTTTCAGCAACTCTGAGCGTGAAAAAATGTCTGTGAAAGTCATGGGAGCTGTGCTGTTTTCTTATCTTGTAGGCATGTCCACGTGTGTTAGATACATGGAGATCAAAGAGGCGCTCAGGTTTGCAGTTGGCGAGATGGTTAAAAACTTTGTGGGTATTCACCAAGTCCACTGCCAGACGTCGGAGCTTCAATGAATCCATGCCCAGGGAAGCAAGGCGTTCAGAGTATGGTAGGTGTCTGATGGAGGGTATGCGCTTGGTTGCACGTCTCTGAACAGTTTCCAGGAGGTCAATGTTCCGAGCAAGATAGGGGTTCCAGACTGATGATGCGAATTCCAAGTGTGGTCGCACCATAGCTGTATACAGTTTTAAATAGATGGCTGGAGAGCGGCTAACAAAGGTCTTGCTGAGTGATGCCAAGACACCCTCGGCCTTCTTGACAATCTTAGAGACATGCTTTGTCCAACGCAAATCGTTGCTGACAGTAATTTATCTATTAATTATTTCTTTGCGGCCTGGTAGTTTTGGCTGGCTAGTTGAAAAATGAAATTTCTTTGGAACTCATTTGAGAACATCATCATCACCGTTTTACGTCCATTTTTTCATGCTAGCATGGGTTAGACGAGTTAATAGAAACAGTATTTATTAGTAATATGACAGATAGTTTCATATCTGTAATTAATTTACAGATTTGTTTGTGAATGGGCAGGCTTTAAGTGTTTACCCTAACTTTAATTGTAACCATCATGGCTTAGTGGTTAGAGCATTGGGCTTGCAATCGGAAGGTTGTAAGTTCGATTCTCGGAATGGGTGGTGCGTTGTGTCCTTGAGCAAGACACTTTATTTCACGTTGTTCCAGTTTACTCAGCTGTAGAAATGAGTTGCGACGTCACTGGCGTCAAGCTGTATCGGCCATTGACTTTCCCTTGGACATCATCGGTGGCATGGAGGGGGGATGCTGGTATGCATGGGCGACTGCTGGTCTTCCTCAAACAACCTTGCCCAGACTTGTGCCTCCGAGGGGAAACTTTCTAGGTGCAAATCCCCTGGTCACTCATGACCGAAGGGGGTCTTTACCCATAGGGTATTTGTGGAAAGTTGGTCATATTGTTTCAGTCAAACATCAGTTTGATGAGTGCTTAGAATAATGGTCTCTAATTTTGGCACAAGGCCAGCAATTTAGTGGAGTGGGGATAAAGTGTAAGTCAATGAAATCAACCCTAGTCCTTTACTGGTACTTTATTTTATTGACCTCGAAAGAATGAAAAGCAAAGTTGACTGTGTCAGGATTTGAACTCAGAATCTAAAGGGCCAGAATGAATACTAGTAAGCCCTAACAACTCTGCCAAGTACACTGTCCTTATCTAAAATAGATATTTTAATTTCTATTGTGTTGCAGTCATAGTGCTGTTTTGTACTTTTCAAGAATGTCTTGCTAATGCAGTTCCATGTGGTTCAGGACATTAAGAATTAAAAAGCCAATACCAATGAACATTGCAGGCCCTCAGTACTAATAATAAATACAAACATGTAATTTTAAACATTGTTAATTTGGCAAAGGAATATTAGAAATTTACTTTAAATATGCTATATATTTTAAAATTATAGAAACATCAGGCAATGTTAAAAAATTCTGTATTGTAGAACATAAAATAATGTGATGGTTTATTTAATGTAACCAAGTAGCCTGGTAAAATAAGAATACTCTCTTTTAAGAAAAAATGTTTCTATTCATGTTTGCAGAGGTTAATGTTGGAAGATTATTGTTTTTTGTTTGTTTTTTAATGTACCAGTAAACACAAGTCAGTTATTAGTGACATCAAAATCAACACAAGACAGAACAAATGGAGACAAGAAGTTTGGAAGCTAAAGGACCTTTCAGTTAAATATAGGCTTAGAAAGGCCCTACATGATGTAGTAGATGAGAGGGTGATGAGCTAGGTACATATAACATGGAGGTCAACTAGAAATTCCTATATGACAACCTTTTGTAAACTACTGAGGAGACATGTGGCTGGAGTAAAGCCATTAAAGCCAAGAGACAATCAAGAAAAGAGTGGAAAAATGGGGGTAGCAGAGACTGGTACTACGTAACTAAGCTTGATGAACTAAGGGAGAAACTGGGTTTAAGATGAATCCAAAGTGGCGTGCAAGGGAGAAGACTGCATTGGTACAGACACGTGATGCTCATGTATGATGATCAATGGGTGAAGAAGTGTCAGTAGAAGGAAGCCACAATAGAGGTAGCCCAAGAAAAGCCTGGGCAGAGGTGGTAAGAGCTGATCTCAAATCGCTGAGACTCAGAGGAGATGACAAAGGAACGCAGCAAGTGGTGAGATGCTGTGCAGAGAAGGATCTGTCCAACCCATGCAAGCGTGTAAAAAATGGACAAAAACGATGATGGTGGTGATATATATATATATATAATAATAATAATAATAATAATAATAATGAAATTATTGTGTACAGTGCTCAGATGCACTACAACTCATCAAAGGTGCATGTATAGTACATAGAGTAATGTACAAATGTCAGGAAAATGAACAGTGTATGAGTCATGATATAATAACAATAATGAAATATTGTGTACAGTGCCCAGGTGCACCACAACTCATCAAAAAAGTGCATGTATGTGTGTTTATATCTGTGTTTGCATGTGTGCATCCATATCTGTGTTTGTTTAGGCCTTGTAATTTAGAGGTTCAACACAAAGAGAGTGACAAAATGCATATCAAACTTCAAAAAATATGTACTGGGGTCGATATGATTGACTAAATATGCAGTAGCCAGTATGGCCGAATTCTAATGACTAAAAGTGTAAAAGAGTAAAAGTGTTATAACTCTTTAAAGGGACATAACTTTGGTAAGTAAACCATTTGACAAATAATTGTTTCTAATTTTGGCACAAGGCCAGCAATTAGCCAGTGCATTACTGGTACTTTATTTTATCGACCCCGTAAGGATGAAAGGCAAAGTTAACCTCAGCGGGATTTGAACTCAGATCATAAAGGGCTGTAACTCTTTGCTACAAAGCATGGCGTCCGACCCTCTACCGATACTGGCGATAAAATTAGTACAAATCTACATACTGTGGTCAGTATAATTAACCCGGTTCTTGCAGATTCTTGTCAATCGATTATCTTTCCTTTATCCATATTCCTTACCCAATTCCATTATATATATGTTTAAACTTATTCAGTATTGTGAAATTTATGTTATTATTTTTATACCCAGGTCAGACGTGAGCATCGTATTTTTTTTTTTTTTTTTTTTTTTTTTTTTTTTCCAAAGATAAATTATGTTTAGAACACTGTTGATCAATTGGGAAGCTTATAGAATGAACGATTCAGTTTTGGAGTAGATGGGAATGGAACAAAAGTTTTTGATGATGGTCAAAAGGAGAAAATTGTGCTATTTTGGCAATGTTATCAGAACACTGTACCCATATCCTTAGGGGATGGGGGGACAGAAACGAAAATGGTGTGACAGCAATCGAAGACTGGGCAATGAGGGATCTGGCAGAGTGTATATCTACAGTACGGGACAGCAATATGTGACAAAAAGTGGTGGTTATGTCTGAGGCTCCCAACCCTCAACCATGAGGATGGGATTTTATTTATTAGTTATGTCTAGAACTACATTATCCAACTTGTCTGACTCTTTTTAAGATGGTAGGATGTGCTATGAAGGAAGTTTGGCTGCTGCTTCTAGTAGGTCAGGTAACTATAAAGAGAGGCTTCCTTGTTGGCTCATGAAGTCTCATTGAAGTGTAGTTGTTAAATCATTTGATGCTATACCGGCCAAACATTAACTTAATAATAAGAAAGCTAGATTAGGGAATCCTTTCAAATTTTTATTTTAAAAATGATTTGAAAATCATATACAGTGTCTTTCATTAGAAATATGCTAATGAAAAGGTTAAACATTTTAAGGTTTGGTTGTGACATTGAATATTAGTAAACCTATTAGTTTTGGAGCTCCAATGGTTTTTATATATGTTGCCTCTACATGTATGAATATGGGAATGTTTTTATATGTGTGTATGTATATATCACTGTCATCCTCATTTTATATTGCATGCACACACACACATGAATCTGAGTTTGAGATTTACCCTAAATCAATATGCAAGTGTTGAGCACTTTGCTCTGATATTGAAGTCTGTTGATTCTAAAATATCATATTACCAGCAGCTATAAACATCTGTTAAAGAATATTCCCATTCTGACTTTGCTATTTAATATGGTTGACCAAGAATTATAGATGAAAATATAATATAAAAGTTTAATGCACATTTGTATCACACTCCTTACAACATTTACTCAATGGCATATTCATCATCATTATCATTTTACATCTGCTTTTCAATGCTTTCATGAGTTGGACTGGTCTTCTTCAGTGCAGTATCCCACAATAAATACAGGGTAAATTAAGCGTTACTGTGGTAGAGGGCGACATGAAGGAAGTAGTTAGGGCAGTTTTTAAATGTAATTAGCATTTTTTTTTTGTCAAATTATATTTCAAACATCAGCAATAGATATAATTTAATTTATTTACTAAATACTTCTATATTCTTGATTATTTTCAAAATTAAATGATGAGTCCAGCATGGAATAAAATAATGATGATGTCTCTCTCTCTCTCTCTCTCTGTTTATATATATATATAGAATTAAAAAAATGCGAAGTAGTTTCAAATGTTAAAGTCCTTTATTGATAAGGCTGTGATACATATTTCAATGATGACAGTGGCCACGCAATTCCGCACAACCAGTGCCATGATCTCGTCAGATAGCCTCATTACATATTAAGGTAATCTTGAGGCAATCCAAACTAAAACGACAAGGGAATGGACAAAGATGATATTTTTGAAGCCTTCACCCGATATATATATATATCATCATCATCATCATCATCACCATCATTTAACGTTCATTTTCCACGGTAGTATAGGTTAGACGGTTTTGTTCCATTTGATGTGGGAATGGTCGTAAGACCATGTCTCGCTCACACGGAAGCGTCTCTGGCAGGTTTTTGTTTTACAGCTGGATGCCCTTCTTAACACCAACCACATTTACAGTGTGGACTGGAAGCCTTTTCACCTTGTCTCCGACATGGTCACCTTACAGTGTGGACTGTTGTGTCAGCGATACAGTGGATGGAAGGGGAGAGGGCAGGGGGGTAGGGTGTGGCGGTGGGGTGTACAATGAGTTCAGAGGTGCCTACTGACTGTAGGTTTGTATGCAATGGTAGTCGGGTCTTCTGTACAACTGCATGGCGCCAAAGGTCTCGATCCAGTGTCATTGTCTTAGAGAGGTGTAGGTGGGCAAGGTCAGTTTTTATCACTTTGTCCCAGATTTTTCTTGGTCTACCCACTCCGCAGATTCCATCAATTTTCATTGCCCTGCACTTTTTTATGTAGCTGTCATCCTTCATACGCATCACATGTCCATACCAACGCAATCCCCTCTCCAGAACACAACATTTGATACCTCTTATGCTTAGTCTCCCTCTTAGTTCATTTATGCGTCACCTTTCGCGCACGTTACTATTACACATCCATCGGAGCATGCAAGTTTCATTTCTTTCTAATCTACACAAGTCTTCAGCACACAATGCCCAAGTCTCACTACCATGTAATATCACCGTTCGTATACATGCATCATACAATCTGCCTTTCACTTTTAGAAAAAAAAACCCTTGTGGCCAACAGCGGTATTAGCTCTCTGAACTTTTTCCATCCCTTCTAACTCTGGCTACTACACTTTCAGAGCACCCTCCTCCACTGCTGATTTTGTCACCCAGGTAACAGAAGGCGTCTACTATTTCTATAGAACCATTTGGGAAGTTGAAAGAGATATCATTCAGTGGATCCTTGCTACTTACTGCATCTGAGCATCGGCCACATATAAAATCTACATTCTTAGATAGCTTACCTCTGATCCCACTACATCTTTTATGCAACCATATTTTGCATTTGGGACATCTTACACAGTGAGCATGGCCATTTCCCAGAGGGTACCTATGCCCTATTCTCCTTTCTGCATACTAGAACCTTAGTTTTAGACAAGTTGACTCTAAGGTCTTTTGATTCAAGGCCATGCTTCCATGTTTGGAACTTCCTCTCTAGTTCAGCCATAGATTCAGCTATGAGAGTTAGATCATCTGCATATAGAAGTTCCCATGGACAGCCAGTCCTAAACCCCTCTGTTATAGCCTGTAGCACAATTATAAACAGGAGGGGGCTAAGAATGAAGCCCTGGTGTACCCCTACCATTACGCTAAATTCATCACTATATTCTTTGTTAATTCTAACCTTGCTGACTGTTCATCTATACACACATATATATATATGTACATATACACACAGTCAATGTATGTGTTCGTGATTGTGATAGCTAGCAGCATATATATATAGAAAGAGAGAGAGGGGGGGGGATACAATGGTGTAGATTTAATTATTTTAACTATAGTAATATTGGTTTCTTGATTTAATCGACTTTCCCCTCCCCCCAAATTACTGGCACAAGGCCAGTAATTTGGGGGGAGGGGAAAGTCAATCAAATCAACTCCAGTATGTTACTGGTGCTTTATTTTATCGACCCTGTAAGGATGAAAGGCAAAGTAAATCTCGGCGGGATTTGAACTCAGACCGAATCCCACTGAGGTTAATATTAATAAAACACAAGCTGTGAATCCATTTAGGCAAAACTTAACACCCCTCTTCTCTTAATCACAATTTCACTTGAATCTTAATTACTAGATTGCTTCTCTCATTTTATTATGTAACTGTCTTTTTTTCATCAAGTGGCAAGATGTTTTCAGTATTTGTTGGCATGCCAATATATCCCATATGCTCAAACATTGCAAAGCTTTAGGGTTGATTGATATTTGAGCTTTGATTTTGTTGTTTCTACTTGTCTCTTAACATTCTGTAAAGATTCAGCAAATAATATATCAAAACAGGTATTTTAATTTAAATGTTTATAGTACCTTTTGTCGTGGACAGATCATTTTGTAAATTTGCAGTAATTATTTTTTTTAAAGTTTGTTAATTCAAATGTTTATAGTACCTTTATTAGCAAACAGCTCATTGTAAAAATTTGCAGTAAATATTTCAAATCAGGTTTGTTAATTTAAGTGTTTATAATATCTTTACTAGTGGACAGATTGTGAAAATTTGCAGTAAACTAAAGACTTTTTAATGTGATGTAGTCATAATGCTGCTTTGTACTTTTGAAGAATATCTTGCTAATCTGGTTTCATGTGGTACAGGGTATTAAGAATTAAATAAGGCATTTGTGTCTAATTGTTTCTTCATAACCACATGCCCCTAAAATTGTTACTAACAATATTAGATGAATTCATAAGTCTCTGTTTTTATTTGCTTAGTAAATTTACAACTTTGAGAAAAAGGTATGCTTTTATAATTCAACCATCTGTAGATATTAGTGGCATACATAAAGGTACTGTGAAACCATATCTGTCAAATATTATTATTTGATATAGATGGATTGGCAGTATCGGTAGAGGGTCGGACACCATGCTTTGACGCATAGAGTTACGGCCCTTGCCATTCTGAGTTCAAATCCCGTCGAGGTTAACTTTGTCTTTGATCCTTACAGTGTCGATAAATAATGCACTGGGTAATTGTTGGCCTTGTGCCAAAAATAGAAACAATTATTACTATTTCTAAATAAAATATAAAATAGTTAAATTGTAATACATATGTATGGTCCCGTAACTCCTGATAGAGTTGTAGGGGTGCCATATTGACATACAGTGTTTCTTGGGCATTTTAAAGCCTGGTAGAGCCCAACCCTCTCCAGGCCTGGGTACAGCAGATTTCTTCCTGAGAGAGGAAGAATCAACCCTAGTACTAAACTGGTACCTTTTTATCGACCTCGAAAGGATGAAAGGCAAAGTTGGCCTCGGTAGGATTTGAACTCGGAGAGCAGAGAGCTGGAACAAATACTTAAAGCATTCTATCCGACATTCTAACCACTCTGCCAATTTGCCTTAAAATTGTAATATAGAGTGATTAAAAATAATGCAAATCATGTGAGATTGACAGTAGTGTAACAGTGTATTAATACCATTCATTGGCTCTAAACTAGTACCAAATATATGTATGTAGAAATTACACCACTTTTATGATGGCAACACTATGTATTTTATTTTTTGTCTCCTATGCCTTTTGATAATTTGGTTTTATGAAAATTCTGAAACTGCTAGTTTTGTAACATATTTGAGATAAAGTTTAGCAGATTTATCTTGACTCTGAATTTCTTTGTCATAGTTTTTTAAGAGTTGGTGTTACTTATGATGGGAAAGAAACAAAGACTTGATGGTTGCTGTTGACTGCTATACCAATCCTTTTGAGGACCCCAGATAATGAACTTTTTATAATCTTAGACTTTGAGGAACATGTAGTTTTATGGCAGCATGACTTCACTGATTTGGAAGTGAGCAAAGAAAATATGGAAAGAAAGAATTCAAGGACAATTTGTCTTTACTGAGTAACTAGTTTATTATTATTATTTTTTTTTTATGCCTCCATTCACAAGATTATGCTTTTATTTAAGCAACTAACTTTGTCTAACTCTTTTACTCTAGAAATGCCACCATTTAGAATTCTTATACTCTTCATATCTTTTTATAGAAATTTATCTAGACTAAACGTTAACTGTACTAACCTCATCCATATTTCACATTCAGTCTATAAGATCCTTGCAGTCCTTTCTTTTCATACACAGTTAAACTGGAAGCAGAGTAAGCAGCAAAGGCAGTGCCTTTATCTGCCGAGAGTCATCTTGATTGAGAAGTGGCAAAAAGGGGTTTCAGCATTATTAGTAGAAATCTTTTCGTCAAAGAACCAGAAATTCTTGCAGAATTTAGAGAAGTGAGAGAGCTTGTAGATGATGCATGAAGGCTTTCTTTGCTCACCTTCTTTTAATACTTTGTTACAGTGCAAGAATGCCTTGATGACAGTATTCTTTGCTTGTATAGCAGATTTGCAGAAACATTTGAGAATTTCAAAGTTGTATGAGAGATATGGAGGCCATAACTTGGAGGTGGATGCTTTCAATGACCCATGTAACTATCGCAGATGAGACAGAGTAAATATCATTATAGAATTGGCTGGGTTAGTCTGATGGGTTAAATGAACTGTAATAAATACTAAGGCCTTCGCTGGGGAAGAATGTGTTGCCCAACACAAGATGGTTGTTAGTGACGTCAGAATAGACACAAGATGGAACAAGATATGCAGGAAAATATGGAGATGGAGGGTTTGGAAGCTAAAAGACCTTTCTGTTAAATATAGGTTTAGAAATGCCCTACTGAATGCATTTGATGAGAGGGGTGGTTCTAAATACATATAATGAAGGGGACAATTTGGAATTTTTGCGTAACAACTTTCTGCGAACTACTGATGAGATTTGTGGCAGGAGTAAAGCATGAGCCAGACAGAGGGTGACCTGGTGGTGGAGTAAAGCATCAGCCAGACAGAGGGTGACCTGGCAGTGGAACAGCACAGCGGATAGAGCTGTTAAAGCCAAGAGACAGGTGTGGAAAGACTGGAAAAATGGGGGAAGCAGAGACTGGTACCAGGTAACTAAGAGAGAAGCATAAAGTATATGCTTCTGCTATCTAGGTGACATACTTAGCATTGGAGGAGGCTGCTCTGAGAGCATAATATAATAGCTAGAATAAGGATAGGGTGGAAGAAGTTTAGAAAGCTACTCCCACCGTTGACAACAAAAGGTTTCTCCCTACGTACAAAGGGATGACTGTATGACACTTGTGTGTGAAGTGTGATGCTACATGGTAGTGAAAGATAGGCTATGACTGCAGAGAACATACGTAATGGATGTGCAATGTAAACTTGAGAGAAAGGCAGAGCTTAATGAACTGAGAGAGAAACTGGGTTTAAGATGAATCTGAAGTGGCATGCAAGAGAGAAAATTGCATTGGTACAGACATGTGATGCACATGTCTGATGATTGATGGGTGAAGAATTGTCAAGAAATCCCAGTAGAAGGAAGCGGCAGTGGATATAGACCAAGAAAGACTTGGGCAGAGCTGGGGAGAGCTGATCTCATATCACTGAGACTCACAGAGGAGATGAAGGAATTGGGCGTGTGAAGAGATGGTGTGCTGAAAAGAATCCGTCCAATCCATGTAAGCATGAAAAAAATGGACGTAAAAATGATGATGATTATCATCATTATCATCATCTTCATCATCATCACCATTTAACATGTTTTTTTTTAGAAGTGTTGGATGGGTTGTCACAGATGAAGTCAGTACTCAATCAGAGTTCACTGTGCATTTTATCATGAAATCAGCATTAGAGAGGCCATCACATCTTTGACATGACTGATTAATCTCCTCTTTTTTAGCAAGTTTTCTATATCTGGATGTCTTTCATCATCATCAGGTTTAGCGTCCGTGTTCCACGCTTGCATGGGTTTGGACGGGGGTTTTCCCACTTGAGGCAAGAGTGGTTGTCTTGCTCGCATAGGACTGTCTGGCGGGTTTTCTACAGTTGGATGCCCTTCCTAACACCAACCACATTTACAGTGTGGGGCTGGGAGGTTTTTACCGTGTTGCCTACACGGCCACATTACAGCGTGGACTGTCTGGCGGGTTTTCTACAGCTGGATGCCCTTCCTAACACCAACCACATTTACAGTGTGGGGCTGGGAGGTTTTTACCGTGTTGCCTACACGGCCACATTACAGCGTGGACTGTCTGGCGGGTTTTCTACAGCTGGATGCCCTTCCTAACACCAACCACATTTACAGTGTGGGGCTGGGAGGTTTTTACCGTGTTGCCTACACGGCCACATTACAGCGTGGACTGTCTGGCGGGTTTTCTACAGCTGGATGCCCTTCCTAACACCAACCACATTTACAGTGTGGGGCTGGGAGGTTTTTACCGTGTTGCCTACACGGCCACATTTACAGCGTGGACTGTGTGTTTTTTGTCGTGACACCTACACGATCTCATTTGTTTCGGCCTGGATGTTGTGGGACCAACATAACTTTACATTGAAAGGGGCGGTGTGGGTGGGGTGGAGGTGGTGGGACGGGGGTGTGTTTTGATAGAGGTGCCTACTGACTGTAGTAGGTTTTTACTTTGTATTTAGGTAAGGCGGGTCTTCTCTATTACTGAGTACCGCCAAAGGTCTCGGTCCAGTGACATTGTCTTTCTTATTACCAACCACTTTACAAAGTTTGACTATGTAACAACACAAAGAGGTTGTCATTCCATTGACACAGCTGAAGACTCCTTTCAGTCCCTTTTTATTTTGGCATGATTTCTACAACTGGATGCCTTTCCTTACAGAGTGTACTGGGTGCATTTTTCATGGAACCAACAATAAAGAGCTTGCCGTTGTGACTGAAGAATCCTTTCAAATTTTTTTAGCATGGTTTCTATAGCTGGAAGCCCTTCCTAACATCAGCCACTTTTACAGAGTGTACTGGGTGCACTTTATCATGGCACCAGCAGTAAGAGACTGTCAGTCCTTGACTTGACTGAATAACTCTCTCTACCCTATGGGGGTGTATGGAAGTGCCATGGGTAAATGACTGTAGTGGAAAGGGAAGATGACAGAATAATGTCATATGGGGATAAGTATAAAGTCATGAGTGCGTAACAGGTATAGTGGGGTTCAAAGGTGTCATGTGGGGCAAAGAAGGGGGTGACAACTCCAACCATGAAAATCATAAATCTTCCCTAAAAGTTCACTTGTCTTTAAAAGGGCTTGGATATATTTAACCTACTAAACTACATAAAACTTTCCTGGTTTTATGATACAAAACTGACCATTTAAAAATGTTCATGCTTATATCAAAACATTCCACCATAATTATGTTTAAGAAATTCTTGTTAAATAATATTCCAAAATCTTGATTATTTCCAAAATTAATTGACATACATTAGAGATAAGAGGGATCAGATGTTGTTTACTCGAGAGAAGGCTACGTTGGTATGGACACGTGATGCGCATGAAAGTCGATAGCTGTATAACAAAGTGCAGGGCAATAAAGATAGACGGTAGTCACGGAATAGGCAGACCTAGAAAAACCTGGGACGAGCTGATAAACTCCGACCTCACACACTTACACCTCTCCAAGACAATGTCACTGGACCGAGACCTTTGGCGGTACTCAGTAACAGAGAAGACCCGCCTTACCTAAATATATAGTAAAACCTACTCCAGCCAGTAGGCATCTCTAACAAAATACACCCCGTCCCACCACCACCACCCCCACCCGATCCACACCACCCCGTTCTATGTAAAGTTATGTTGGTGCCGCGCCATCGAGGCCGAAACAAATGAGATCGTGTAGGTGTCACGACAAAAAAACACACAGTCCACGCTGTAATGTGGCCGTGTAGGCAACACGGTAAAAACCTCCCAGACCCACACTGTAAATGTGGTTGGTGTTAGGAAGGGCATCCAACTGTAGAAAACCTGCCAGACAGTCCTATGCGAGCAAGACAATCACTCTTGCCTCAAGTGGGACTACCCCCGTCCAAACCCATGCAAGCATGGAACACGGACGTTAAACGTTGATGATGATGATGATGATGATGATGACATAAGCAATATATTTCATTAGTACAGAATTCCACTTTAATAATAATGGTCATCACCATCATCCTTTCTATGTCCATTTTTCCATGTTTGCATGGGTTGGAAGGGTTTTTTTCCAGCACAGCTTCTTTCCACACATTGCATTCCTTTGTCATCTCCTCTTTGAAGGTCAGCATTTTGAGATTTGCTCTCACTACCTCTGCTCAGGTTTTCCTTTGCTTTCTTAATAATATCAATTTAGCTTTTTCTTGTCACCTATGTTGTTTACAAGAACTATAGAACTTACTTTTCCTCAACGAACACAAAGTAAAAAGAGTAGCATATTCTTTTTAACAACAATAATAATAATGAAATTATTGTGTAAAGTGCTCAGGTGCACTACAACTCGTCAAAGGTGCATGTATAGTACATAGAATAATATACAAATGTCAGGGAAGTGAATAGTGTATGAGTCATGATATACATGTGTACGTGTGTATCGAGGGGGAACATTAGGTGTAGTGTAGGCGAATCTCGGGAAGCATGAAGGTTTTAAAGGATGCAGTGTCTCGACAGCTAATAACTAATGCAGGTAGTTTGTTCCATGCTTCAGCAACTCTGAGCGTGAAAAAATGTTTCCCTAAGTCATGGGAACTGTGTTGTTTTCTGACTTTGTGGGCATACCCACGTGTGTTAGACACATGCAAATCAAAAAGCTACTCAGGGTTGTTGTTGGCAAGATGGTTAATAATTTTGTGGGTGTTTACCAAGTCAGTTGCCAGACGCCGGAGCTTCAATGTATCCATGCCCAGGGAAGCAAGGCGTTCAGAGTATGGTAGATGCTTGATAGAGGGTATTCGCTTGGTTGCACGTCTCTGAACAGTTTCCAGACAGTCAATGTTTTGAGCAAGATAGGGGTTCCAGACTGGTGATGCAAAGTCTTAGTGTGGCTGCACCATAGCCATGTACAGCCTTAAATAGATAGCTGGAGAGCGGCTGACAAAGGTCTTTCTGAGTGATGCTAAGATACCCTCAGCCCTCTTGATAATGTTAATGTTTCTATTAAGTGTTTTGGATTATTAAATAAATGTCAGTTTATTTATCAACTTTAAACATGTTTCATTGTCTAATATTCAAATAGACAGCGGTAACCACAAACAACAAATGTAATTGTTTATACTTTTTTGGCACAAGGTCAGCAATTACCCCAGTGCATTACTGCTGCTTTGTTTTATCGATCCTGTAAGGATGGAAGGCAAAGTTAACTTCAGCGGGATTTGAACCCAGAACGTAAAAGCATTACTCTATGCTGCAAAGCATGGTGTCTGATGCTCTACCGATATTGCCAATTCACTGCCCTCATGAATTTTTGTTGTTGTTTTTTTCTATTTGTTGGACTCTGTTTATTATCTGATATGGTTATGCTAATTTTTTTTTTATAATTGAAAATAATTCCTCAGAAAAATACAGTCTACTTTGGGTGAAATGAAAGTCTCCTCTGCTGTTGTCTTTCTCTTCTCTTTCTACAATTCCAACCTCTTTTATTTGCCTGTGCTGACCTGTTTTATAGGCTTTCTTAGCTCTAATATGCTTTTATGGTATCTTAAGTATCAGGTTTAACAATACAAACCCTCAAGCCTTATTTTAACCTTTTAAGGAGGAGGATTTTCTTTTTTCAGATATAGTCTTTCAACATGATTCCATAGATTTTTCTGAGATAATGGATTTAGAAGGAATTAAAAGGGTTCTCATATTGTGTGTGTGTGTGTGTGTGTGTGTCTATAGGGAGGGTTGAGATATCTACTGTACAGTAATGTGCCGTGTGATGTATGCTTGATACACTTATGTTGTAATGTTATTAATATGGAAATTTGTCAGGCCTGAAAAGCTGTGTTGGTGTTATTGCTAGTTTAAACTTGTATTTGTTAAACTTACCATGGCCTTCAAGGTAAATGAGTTCCTTCATAGCTTTGACCCTTTAGCATTTACATTACTCTCTATCATCATCATCATTGTTTAACATCCATCTTCCACCCTAGCATGGGTTAGATGGTTTTGTTCCATTTGATACGGGAATGGTCGGGAGACCATGTCTCGCTCGCACGGAACCGTATCTGGCAGGTTTTTTTTGCTATTATATTTTTTGTGGTAAAAGCTTTATCTCACATAATATCAAATCTATGAGATTTTGATGTTATTTATTTTGAGAACAATACCTTAACATAAATATGAGCAGCCGGTTATGGCTAGTTTGAACAGAAAGAGGTGAGAGAATTCTGGCCGAATACAGCCGGTTTAAATGCTAAAGGGTTAAAGTTTACCCGTGGAATGTTTGGTCAGAAGTGGAGTTTAATATCCAATCTTTTTTCTGTGATGATTTAGCAGAATATATCTAAAAACAGGGCCCATTAATTGAAATATATTTACTCTATTTACTATATTTGTCTCTAGTGGTGGGCGACAGATCATTGTGAAAATTTTCAGTATTAGAGTAAAGACTTCAATGTTTAATGTGATGCAGTCATAGTGTTGGTTTGTATTTTTCAAGAATGGTTTGCTAATGTAGTGTCATGTTATACAGGGCATTAAGTAATTTAAAAATATATTTTTCTGTTCTATTTAGAAGTACTATAATCTATTAGCTTTTTCTTTTTTTTTTTGTGAATTCTATTGTTGTTATTTGATATGTTTTGCTTTTATCCCTTTTGATTTCAACTTACCTGGGATTGCTCTTATTCTTTGATACAAAATCATGCTTTAAAGTATTTATGTTTAAAATAAAAAAATTTCCACTATAATTTTATGTAAGCACTTTTTTTGTTAAATGATATTCCAAACAGCAGCTTAATATACCAATAGATATAATTTAATTTATGTTACTAAATAATAATAATAATGATTTCATTTATTAGCCACAAGGGCCGACATGTAGGGGACAATACAAAGACAGGGACAGTGGGGGTTTACAATAAGGTCGAGTAAAAGTGCACAATGGCAAGACTAATTTAACAATGAAAATATAAAATAATAAAATATAAAAATATAAAATAAACTATGCATAAATATAACAAAATAAATTCCCCGATAGGGGGTGGACGACCCTGGGGTGATTCGGGTACCCCACCAATCCTGAACCACCCTGCGCTTCTAGGGCACCCAGGGAGAGCACCCCTCTCCTTAAGTTAGCCAGCCTATAGGCGCATGGTCAGAGTAGGCCCATTCACACGAGCCATTCTCGCCACATTCACCCACCTTTTAGCAAATGTACTGGGGGGCAGCACTTCTCTCTCCACCCTCACCCTCCTTTCCAGGTGAAACTTGAAGAAGTTGATGAGGGATTGGCCGAAGAGAAAAGTGTCTGTCTTTAGTCCTTTCAACCTGGTCCACCATATAATCTCTTTCGCAACTGCCACCAGACAGAGGAAAATTTCCTGCTCTTCCTGGTGGCGGCTCGATCTTCACTATGGACTCGGCCGGATTCGTTCCACACGCGACAGTAGCTGTTCGACATAACTCCACAAGACATTGGACAAGTGCGTGCAGAACGGTTTCGTCGTTCTGTGCGCATTTTGAGCAGGTCCGTCTGACAGCACTTCCGTGCCTGTAGAGTTTATCCCGAACCGGCAGTGCCCCCCGGTAGCACTGCCAAGCGAGGGATTTCTGGAAATTGTCCATCGTCCCCGGCTCAAAAGTCCTCCGGTACAGACTGGTCAGTTCGACTTCGTCGAGGCCCAAAGCTTCTCCGAGTGCGTCATCGCACTTGCCCACCACTAATCCTCTATAGAACTTGAGAGTGGAAGTTCCACTGATCGCATTGCCCGCTTGGTAGAGGGCAGTGAGTGCCTGGCAACATTCCAGGTGCCAGTCACCCAGTCTCGGTCTCTTCTTGACCCAGGACTGCAGCTCAGTCAAAGAAATGAGCTGCGGAAAGGCCCGTCTGATAAACGGCGACCACACCTGTTCACCATTGAGGCAGAATATCTGGAGATGTCGTAGCCTCAACAATAATAATAATAATAATGAAATTATTGTATAAAGTGCTCAGGTGCACTACAACTCGTCAAAGGTGCATGTATAGTACATAGAATAATATACAAATAGTACATAGAATAATATACAAATGTCAGGGAAGTGAAAGTGTATGAGTCATGATATACATGTGTGTATGTGTGTGGAGGGGGAACATTAGGTGTAGTGTTGGCGAATCTCGGGAAGCATGGAGGTTTTAAAGGATGCAGTGTCTCGACAGCTAACGACTGATGCAGGTAGTTTGTTCCATGCTTCAGCAACTCTGAGCATGAAAAAATGTTTCCGAAAGTCATGGGAACTCTACTGTTTTCTGACATGGAATAGTGGATGCATAATGATGATTACAATAATGAGTAAACACTCACATACTAAATATGGAGTGGAAAAACTTCCATCAACTGGCATTATCATACAGAACACTCCCATCAGGGTTTGTTTGTTTCTTTTCTTTTGCTTATACCCATTATTGACATGTGGATGTGTGTTAGTGTAAATAGGGCTTTTGTATAAGACCATTTCTTTTCAGAGATCCTTCAGTTGTTGAAGAAGTGTCATTTCAATTGAAACATTATCTCTTCTCTCCTATTTGCATTTTATTTTTACTGATAAATTGCTTATTTTATTTAACCCTTTAGCATTTAAACCCGACTGTATCTGCCAGAATTCTCTCACCTCTTTCTATTTAAACCAGCTGTAACTGGCTGCTCATACTAATAAATAATATTAAAATCTCATATATTCGATATCATGTGAGATAAAGCCTTTACAGTGAAAATATAATAGTAAATATAGAGTAATGTAAATGCTAAAGAGTTAATAAAATTTAAAAAGTTATCTGAAATATTTTTCATTTTTATCCAACAGGTGTGTTTTTGCATATACTTGCTGATACATTAGGAAGTGTTGGAGTTATTATTTCTTCCGGTCTCATTCATCAGTTTGGCTGGATGATAGCTGATCCCATATGTTCAATGTTTATAGCTACCTTAATAGGTGTCAGGTGAGTCATATTATTCATATTGTAACAATATTTTTTAAAATCATTTTCATTTCTTCACTGATTTTATTTTACTGTCTGCTATTGTAAGAGTTCCTTTCACAGTCCCTTTTCACTGAATCTATTCTCTGACCTCTACCACTGACCCATTTCTGTGACCCCTTTCACTGAACCTTTTCTGTGACCCCTTTCACTGAACCTTTTCACTGACCCCTTTTACTAATCCCTTTCACTGATCCCTTTTTTTATCCTTTAACTGATCCCTTTCACTGATCCCTTTGTCTGATCCCTTTCACTGAACCCTTTCACAACCCTTTCACTGAACACTTTCACTGATCCCTTTCACTGACCCCTCATTCCTACATGACAATGATGCCTAGTATTACTTTTGATTATATTCAGAGATTCTCTTTGGTACTTGTCAGTGCAATTGAGCAGATGTGTATATATTACTATGTAGGAGTTGTGTATGAATGGACCTTCATTGGTTTCGACAATGAACATTCCAGTTGTTTGATCAACTGAACAGTCTGTTTATGAAATTAACGTACAAGTATTCTACAGACACATGTACTCTTAGCATAAATCTCAGGGAGATTCAGTGTGATACAATGTGTGACAGGGCTAGTCCTTTGAATTACAGGTACAAAAAGCTTCCAAAAGGCTACCAAACAGTTTCTATCTGGCTAATTTCACTCACAAGGCATGGTTGAACCCATGCATACCAGCCTCCTCTCTCCACACCTCCAATGTTGTCCAAGGGAAAAGGAATGCCCAATACAGCTTGGCACCAGTGACGTCGCAACGCAATTCTACAGCTGAGTGAACTGGAACAACATGAAATAAAGTGTCTTGCTCAAGAATACAACGCAAAGCCCAGTCCGAGAATCGGACTCACAACCTTATGATTGTAAGCTTGGCGCTCTAACCACTAAGCCGTGTATGTGTGTGTTAATGCTTCATTGGTTCTGATAAGTGTTCCAATTGTTTGATCAATAGAACATCAGCTCATGAAATCAACGTACAAGTAGCTGAATATTCCACAAACATGTGTACCTTTAATGTAATTCTCAGAGATTCTGAGTGACAGTGTGTGATAAGCACTTCATTTTTGCCAGTTGGGTGGACCGGAGCAACATGAAATAAAATGTCTTGTTCAAGAACAGAAAGTGTAACCAGGAACCAATCTTACGACTTTATGTTGTGAACCAAACACCCTAACCACTAAGCTTTGCACCTTCATGATGTGCATGGAATTTACACCTGCAATGTTGCGACGTCACCTTAAGAATAAGCGCAACTATGCCTCCCCTGGTCTTGATGGTGTGACATACCTGCTTCTCAAACGTGGCGGGTATTTCCTTTTGCGCCAGCTTTCTTTCTTCTTTCAATACTGTCTCAACAATAGTGCTACTCCGGAGCAGTGGAAAACTGCCAGTGTCATTCCCCTGTTCAAAAAGGGCAACCGCATGTCACCTGTCAACTATCGTCCAGTCAGTCTTACTAGCTGTATGGCCAAACTGATGGAATCCTGTGTCAGAGAAACACTTTGGAACTTCTGGAGCTCTCACAGCCTCATCCGGCCCTCACAGTTTGGATTTATCCCTAACTCCAGCTGCTGTGATCAGCTTATCGAGTTCCTTGAAGACATCACCCGGATCACTGACAGCGGCTCAGGGGTGGATGTTGTTTACCTTGACTTTGCTAAGGCTTTTAATTCTGTGCCACACAAAAGACTTATGGCAAAACTCTCTGCAATGGGTGTGAAGGATGATCTTTTCGACTGGTTGAAATCCTTCATTCTCAGCCGAAAAGAAGTAGTCACAGTTCTAGGACAGCATTCTTCACCATATGAGATGTCATCTGGTGTACCACAAGGATCTGTTCTTGGTCCCCTTTTGTTTGTGGCATATATTAATGACATAGATGCCAACTTATAGAATGCCACGGTACTGAAATATGCAGATGACATCAAGCTGTACCTTGAAATCAAAAGGACTGATCCTGAAATTTACAATTTTTTCCTACAATCGGACCTGGACACAATGCAGCAATGGATCACAGACTGGCAACTGAAGCTGGCTGTGGACAAGTGTACCACCATGCATTTTGGAAGGAAAAATCCAGCGTCCACATACTCCCTCCACAACACTGATATCAGGAAGTCCTCTTGTGAACGTGACCTGGGCATTACTCTCAGCAGCGATTTGCGTTGGACAAAGCACGTCTCTAAGATTGTCAAGAAGGCCGAGGGTGTCTTGGCATCACTCAGCAAGACCTTTGTTAGCCGCTCTCCAGCCATCTATTTAAAACTGTATACAGCTATGGTACGACCACACTTCGAATTCGCATCATCAGTCTGGAACCCCTATCTTGCTCAGAACATTGACCTCCTGGAAACTGTTCAGAGACGTGCAACCAAGCGCATACCCTCCATCAGACACCTACCATACTCTGAACGCCTTGCTTCCCTGGGCATGGATTCATTGAAGCTCCGACGTCTGGCAATGGACTTGGTGAATACCCACAAAGTTATTAACCATCTCGCCAATTGCAACCCTGAGCACCTTTTTGATCTCCATGTGTCTAACACACGTGGACATGCCTACAAAATCAGAAAACAGCACAGCTCCCATGACTTTCGTAGACATTTTTTCACGCTCAGAGTTGCTGAAGCATGGAACAAACTGCCTGCGTCAGTTGTTAGCTGCCGAGACACTGCATCCTTTAAGACACTCATGCTTCCTGAAATACGGCAAAACTACACCTGATGTACCCCTTCCATACACATGCACACGTGTGTATCATGACTCGTGCACTGTTCATTTTACTGATGTTTGTGCATTGCCCCATGTACTGTACATGCACTTTTTGATGAGTTGTGGTCCACCTGGGCACTGTACACAATATTTCATTATTATTGTTGTTATTATTATTGTATCATGACTCATACACTGTTCATTTTCCTGACATTTGTCCATTATTCTATGTACTATACATGCACCTTTGATGAGTTGTAGTGCACCTGAGCACTGTACACAATAATTTCATTATTATTATTATTTTATTATTATTAGTATATATATCATGATCTTCATTTTAACATCCGCTTTCCCTGCTAGCAAGGGTTGGATGGTCTACATAGGCCAAGTCAGTACTGAAGCTGGGCTACTTACCTCCCAGACAGGCTAGGGATCTGCATCTCGCTTATGTACGGTCTCATGTTCAACCGAGTGCGCAGGAGAGGTTGTCATGTCTTTGACACAACTGAATGACAAAGTATAGATTAGCTGAGAGAAAAGCTGGGTATAAGAGGTAACAGATATAGTGTGCAGGAGAGAAGACTGCACTGCTATAGACATGTGATAAGTACAGATGATGATCATTGGGTGAAGAAGTGTCAAGAGATCCCAGTGGAGGGAAGCTGCAGTAGAGGGAAACCAAGAAAGATCTGGACAGAAATCTCAAATCGCTAGAGCTCATGGAGGAGATGACGGAGGACCAGGATGAGTGGAGGGATGATGGTCTGCAGGCAAATATCGATTAAACCCATGCAGGCAAGGAAAAACGGTCATAAAATGATATGAGGATGATGATACACACACATACATGTTTGTATGTGTGTGTGATGTGTGGTGTTCCTAAAAACCGTCTCACTTTAATCACTTGATTGTACACTACCACCACTATTATTATATTTTTATGGATAGATCTCATCATCTGTCATTCATAAACTGACACACACAGCACAACGGAGAAAACTGCCAGTCTTGCTGTTGTGTCATATGTATTTTATGGTATATTTTTTTAAGGCTGAATGACCTTTCTATCATGAATCATTTTACAGCATGGATTGCTGTGTGGAGTTTATCATGCCACCAGCACTGAAGATGTCATCTGAGGCCAGACTAAAATAAACATTTTTTATTCTCTTCTAGTGTAATACCGCTTTTGAGAGATTCTGCTGGAGTTTTAATGCAAAAGACCCCGCGACAACTAGAAGCATTATTGCCTGGATGTTATCAAAGGGTATGTTTTAATTTTCTCAATAATTAATTTTAAAATTTAATGTTCACTATAACTATGTATGAAAACAAAGACTTCTTACATCTGTGTGTATCCAGTTTAGAACATGTACACTGTATCCCTACATGTCGTAAGAAACAAATGAAAGGGTTGGTGTCAGGAAGGGTATCAGGCTGTAAAATATTTTCTTATAAAAGTCCTATCCAACCCATGCCAGCATGGAAAATTCGATGTAAAAACGATGATGATGATGATCTTCGGGGTTGAATATTTTGGAGGAAGGAACATTTAATTAAATCAGCTTTGATATATTACTCATAATATTTTATGAACCATGTGCAAATAAAAGGTAGAGTTGAATTGGACATGATTTGAAATTGAAATGTAAAAGAAATATAATTAATTACTGCAAGACGTTTTGTCTAGTTCTCTGCTAACTCTGCTATCCCTCTCTACTCTCACCTAGCAGATAAGTATTTCATTCTTAACCCATTAGTATTTAAACTGGCCATACCCGGCCAGAATTTTCTCACATCTTTCTGTTAAAACCAGCTATAACTGGCCACTCATACTGATGTTAAGGTATTGTTCTCAAAATAAATAATATCAAAATCTCATAGATTCAATATCATGTGAGGTAAAGCCTTTACCGAGAAAATATAATAGTAAATATAGAGTAATGTAAACGTTAAATGGTTAATACTTAATATAATTTAACATTATTTGAGGTGTAATATAAATTGAGATGTAATTGAATGTATTGTTTTTCTCTGACAGAATTAAAAGATTATAGAATTATACAGTTATTTATATTTAGTTTAATTACATACTCCAACAAGGTCAGGTGGATTTATGATAATTGTATATTTGGTTTACATACTTAATATTTCTACAGATTTGTGTTGGTTTTGACTCATATATTTTGACTTAGGTCTTCAATACTCCTACTGGTTTGTGCTAGTTTATATTCATTGTAATTTACATGTATCTAATGTCCCATTTGAAAATACTACAAGCTCGCATCTTATGTGGTCTAGATAATGTATTTTTTAACGTATGTGGCCAGAAAATATTGGTTTCTAATTTAGGCACAAGGCTAACAATTTTAAGGTGGGGGAAAATTGATTAAATCGACCCCAGTGCATTACTGATACTTTATTTTATCGACCCCGTATGGATGAAAGGCAAAGTTAAGTTTGGCAGGATTTGAACTCAGATCGCAAAGGGTCATAACTCTGTGCCATACGCTCCACTAATACTGCTAATCCACTGCCCTCTGGTCAGAAAATATTAAAAACAAAATTTACAAAAAGCTGTCAAACCTTTAACATTCTATCCAGGACAAAACCATATCTAATGTATCTCCTTCCACTATCACTTTTTTCTTGGGTTTTCTCAATGTCTAGAGAAGCTGATATACTCCCTCTAAAATATTGACTCCCATAGGTGCTTTATACAACATTCTTAACATGTGGTTCTTGAAAAGGAGGTGGGGGAGAAGGCAGTTAATCATATAAAATACAAGCCCACTATATTGATTAGAAAAATGAAATAAAATATGAATTAAATTAAGATTCCCCAAAGTCCTTCCATGTCTTAACTTTGGATGTCTTTACTGTCTGTGCTGCAATTCTTTGTGCTTGCTTGTAATGCAAGTGCAAGAAGGGTGATTCATTTCCAAGCCAAGATTTGTAGGCCTCCTTTGTTCAGGGGGCATCTTTGACCTCTTGATTGAACCAAGGGGTCCTCCTGCCATCTCATGCCACACCAAGCCTCTTTCACCCACAGCATTTAACAGCTGAAGCAGAAACCTCGGCAGAATTGTTCTGCTAGAGAACAGGTCGCAGGTGTTGGATAGCAATATGACCACCAGGTATGATGGTTAGTTGCGATATAAGTTGGCAGTTGCCGGACAATAGGCAACCACAGACAACAGTGGTAAACTACTAGGGAAAATTGAGCAATGGGTGACACCTGTAGCTCCCAAGAAAACTCTCACAACTCAGTTTTCTTGGGAGCTACAGGTGTCACCCATTGCTCAATTTCCCCTAATAGTTTACCACTGTTGTCCGTGGTTGCCTAAACAAGACGAGTAAAGGCCGCCTCTAAAAACAGCCTAGTCTTAGCGGGTTTGAGAAAGTACCAGATTGGTGACTAGCCAAAACTGCAATGTGGTGAGAAGTACGAATAAGAAGCATACAGCATTGTCCTTTGTGCAGGTTAACAAGGGATGCATTCAGGCCTTAGGCAGAGGGGCCTATTTGAAAAATATATTGCAGTTTCTATTCCATGCTGTAAAAGCTGACGATGGGCCTGTGACCTGTCCTGGGAGGCATGGGATGGACGCACAAAGATTGCGTATCTTGAGACCCCCAAAGAAGGTTCTTAATGGAGCAAACCTTAAA
This sequence comes from Eledone cirrhosa, assembly GCA_964016885.1. Classification (NCBI taxonomy): domain Eukaryota; kingdom Metazoa; phylum Mollusca; class Cephalopoda; order Octopoda; family Eledonidae; genus Eledone; species Eledone cirrhosa. Next base: position 231,658,956 of record OZ024742.1, read on the forward strand.
ACTATTCATATTAAAATAAAGTTGAGTTTTCTTGTAACTACAACACAGCTTTGGTTAACTGTAGTTTGTTACAAGCAAGAACCTCTTTTAAACTTCTCATTGACAACATATGTACTGTTATTCATTAACTTTGACTTTCATCCTTACGGGGTCGATAAAATAAAGTACCAGTAATGCACTGGGTAATTATTGGCCTTGTGCTAAAGGTAGAAACAATTATAAGTATTGTAGAATCAAAGTGTTTCTCATATATATTAAACAGAACTTCTCGTTCTTGTTTTATTTTCTCCTTTCTGACAGCCATCACCTCCTCCCATTAGCTCTACCCTCCACTCTCTTGTTGCCTTACTGTCTGCCTAGTTAACTACAATAGGCCAGAATGACAATCAAAGTCAAGATGGAGTTATTTCCCTTTGACAGTTTAACATTTGAACATATATCAATGGATGGAAAATAATTGTTTCTACTATTGGCACAATTACCCAGTACATTACTGGTACTTTATTTTATCGACCCCGTAAGGATGAAAGGCAAAGTTAACCTCGGCGGGATTTGAACTCAGAATGGCAAGGGCCGTAACTCTATGCGTCAAAGCATGGCGTCCAACCCTCGACCGATACCACCAGGAAAATAATATAGACTAGTTGACCCCATGGAAACCCACAGTTTAATTAGAAACAACCACCAAATTTGGCATTGCTATTACCACCAGCACAATCGCTCTCCCTCTTTTGCACACACACACACTTACTCTCCTCTTTCCTACATGACAGACGTTTTACAATATATATATATTATATATGATGATGATATATATATGCACATACAAATGTATTCTTTGAACAATTAACTTTATTTATAATTGTATGTTTTATGTAGTATAAGTAAACATGTATTTTAAAATAAGCTGAAAAATTATACATTATTTCAATTTGTCTTTTAGGTTAGTCAGCTTGAAGGAGTTTATAGTGTGCAGGAACCACATTTCTGGACTCTTTGTAGTGAAGTATATGTTGGTACTATCAAATTAGAAGTTGCTAATGATGCTGACTCTAAATATGTCCTCAGTCAAACTCATAATATTTTTACACAGGTAAGCTGAAATTGAAATTTTTTCAATATTTTTTTTTACTGGTTTCAGCCATTAGAATGCAGCCATGCTGGGGCACTGTCTTAAAGGACTTTAATCATACATATCACACCCCAGTACTTATTTTTTTAAACTTATTTTCTACTTATTTTCAACAGTATATATAGAGTAATGTAAATGCTAAGGTGTTATGGTTCTGTAGTCTAACAAATATTCTTAGGTAGACGAAAAAGTATCTTCGAATATTTTAAAACACCAAAGTAAGAACTTGTATGAAGTATATTACTACGTAATAGTTGCATGTACATTTATGTATTTATGAAATTAGTATAAACATTTTCTTTTCAATTCTTTTCAGGCTGGTGTTCGTCAACTGTATGTCCAACTTGATCATACACCCATGTAATACCATTTTTATTTCATTATTGAAGAGATCTGAAAGTTAAAAGAAAGAGGAATCCATGTGGATTTAGTTGGTTATGATTGGCCATTATTTTATGCTGTATAAATGAGAACGGATCTGTGAGAATCTATAAAAATTTTGCTTTGTTCAGAAATTTACTGTTTGTTCCTTGCTTTAAATTTTCGTTATATGGAGAGATTAAATGCATGTTTCTCAATCAGGACAGAAACTGTGCTTTTCTACAGATTAATTTTAAAATCTCAAGCAAAAAGCCTACATTTAAAAGAACTCTAGCAGAGAAATTAAGAAACAAATCCAAAAAAAAAAAACAATAAATATCTTTCTTGATCTCTATTTTTTAATTATGTATGTATATTTTTTTGTTATATATACTTTAAATTTATTGGGATTATTGCTATTTTATTTAGCTGGATTAAAGTACTAATTTGCTATTACATAAAAGGACAAGGAATATATACTATACATATTTCTCTTGAATAAAAACACTGTTTCTAAAATAAAGTTTCATGGCATTAGAGTTTTTTTTAATTTTTGTTTATTCCTGCTTTTTATTAACTTTTCAATGTTAATATTATTTTTGCACATTTGCGCATATAATTTGAGTTCTTCATGTCATTCAATAGAAGAATGTTTCAGTATGCAGTGCAAGCTTTTGTCCAACCTAGGCCAACATGTAAAACCAGACACACCTCCAACTGAGTTGAAGGCCACCAACTTTTCCTGGGTAATTTTTGTTCCTGTCAGTGCTTCATATTCCCTCAGAGCAGTGTCGACCACCTCATTGTGTTGCACCCCCATCCCACACAGCGGGGGCACCAGTGACGGTCGTAGCTAGTTATTTGTGCCCTTTGCTGGGCTTTTTAGGTTTATCCCTTTGACAACAAGAACTATATCTTTAACAAGATGTATTTCATGTCCTTACTGTGGCAAAATTCATAAAATTTTCTCAACTTTAGAGACATTGGATTGTTATCAGAACAAGTGTTTGATGTCGTTTACATGGAGTCATCAAATTTTCTTAAATAAGTGACATTAAATGGTTGTGGCATTGTATGTGTATTTGTGTATGTTTTCCTGTGTGTTAGCAGACAATTTGCCACTGAAAGAATATATATTCTTTATTATGGCTAAGAAGTGAGTCCTGTTACTCTGGACAGATATGCATACATACATATATAGATATATATACAAACATACATACATACACACATATATATATATATAGAGAGAGAGAGAGAGAGTCATATTTAGCAACAAGTCACTGATACTTTAGAATTGTCTTCACTCGAAGATGAAAAGCGAACACACACACACACACACTTGCTTTCTAAATCTTTCTAACTCATTCTACTCCTCTCTCTCCCTCTCTCTATTTGAATATTTCTTTCTTAGTGTGTATATGAATGTAAGTATTTGTGTGTTTGTGTGTTTATTAGTATATATATTTATGTGTGTTTGGTTAAGTACACATGTTCAGTGATACAAACGAACTTTCGACCTGTAATATTCCAAAGAACTGGCTAGAAACATCTCTCTCTCTCTCTCTCTCTCTCTCTCTCTCTCTCTCTCTCTCTCTCTCTCTCGTTTATTTGAATACTCCATTAAAAAAATGAAGAAACAGCAATTGCTCTGAAGGTAAATGTATTTCATATTAATTATTTTAAAAAATTTTCTAGTTAATTTTGTCTAATTATCTTTTGTCATCATAAATATAAACATTTTAATTGATTTAATAATTCTATTTACCAAAAACCCACATTCGAATAAGATTTAAACTTTTCAACACACACGTGTATTTGTGTATATTTATATATATATTATATCTAAACCTACATATGTATATATATATATATATATATGTAATTAAGTATAAGTTATATGTTTAGATTACATATAGCCCAGCCTCTATGCACTCACTCCATGAATTTTTGGATATCGCATGTTGTAAATAAGAATCTGCAAGTCAGAGTGTACACTATACATTAAACAGTGGTTAGACGGCTTAGTGACGGAACAACTATACTGTGCCTAACTGTAACAGTTTCATTACCGTGTTCTATATGAGCTGATCAATTGCAATTGCTGCATACAGAAGTCATTTGATGATTCCAAAAGATTAGAAAGATCTTATGACTATGACCAACAGGGTAAATCATCGGTGGAGTTCAGTTCTAAAACTAATGGAAAAATGTATATATCATCATCATCGTTGTCATCACCATTTGACGTCCACTATATGTATATATATATATATATGTATATATATATGTATAATCCCCCGTACCATTATCTGGTAGACTCTTAGAAAACTAGGAGTAGAGGAATAGCTTGTGAAGGCTAGAATTAACAATGACTATAGTGAAGAATTTAGCATGCAGGTAGGTGTCTGTCAGGGCTCTGTCCTTAGCCTGTTTCTGTTTATTATCACCCTACAGGCTATAACAGATGAGTTTAAGACTGGTTGCCCATTGGAACTTCTGTATGCAGGTGATCTAACTCTTATAGTTGAATCTATGGCAGAATTAGAGAAAAAATTCCAAACCTGGAAGCATGGCCTAGAATAAAAAAAGTCTTAAAGTTAACTTAGTAAAGATTAAAGTCCTAGTTTTTAGAACGGAAAATAGGGCCAAGTTTCCCTCAGGGAAATAGCCTTGCTCAGTGTGCAGGAAAGGTGTAGGTAGAAATTCTATCCGATGCTCCCAAATGCAGGCTATAGGTACACAAAAGATGTAGTGGGATCACAGGCAAGCTATCAAAGAATGTAGGTTTTTATATATGGCCAATTCACAGGTGTAAAAAGTAGCAAGAGCCCACAGAATATTAGCTCTTTTAAATGCCCAGAGGGTTCTGTAGAAATAGTCAACAGTTCCTGTTATCTGAGTGACCAAATTAGCAGTGGAAGAGGGCATTCTGAAAGTACAGTAGCCAGAGTAAGAACGGGATGGATAAAGTGCAGGGAACTACTACCACTGATGGCTACAAAAGGTTTCTCCTTAAAATGAAGGGCAGATTGTATGATGCATGTATACGAACAGCAATGTTGCATGGTAGTGAGACCTGGGTGCAGAGGACCTGCAAAAATTGGAAAGAAATGAAACCTGCATGCTCCAATAGATGTGTAATTGTAATATTCATGAATGGCAAAGCGTGAATATACTGAGAGAGAGAATGGTCATAGGAGGCATCAGGTGCAGTGTGCAAGACAAGAGATTGTGTTGGTATGGCCATATAATGTGTATGAAGGAGGACAGTTGTATAAAAAGGTGCAGGATGATCAAAATCAAAATTGATGGAAGCTATGGAGTAGGAAGGCCTGGGATGAGGAGATAAAAGCTGACCTTGCACAATTGCACCTCTCAAAGACAACGACACAGGATTGAGATCTTTGGTGTTATGAAGTAATACAGAAGACTTTCTTTTTCCCATGTGCATACATTTGGTAGGCACCATTTAACTGCTATCCTTCCTCCCCTTCCATACATCTTCCATGACCTAACACCCCCACCGACATCCTCCCACGCCTTCACACATCCTGTTCTAGTCCCTAGTCCACATTGTAAAGTGGTTGTTTTGGTGCCACAACAAAAAGCACCCAGCCATACTGTAAAGTGGTTGTGTAAGTGTCATGACAAAAAGCACCCAGCACACTCTCTAAATGTAGTTGATGTTAGGAAGGGTATCCAGCCATAGAAACTAAGCCAGAAACAGTTCTGTATGAGCAAGACATGGTCACCTGATCTGACTTGTCTCAAATGGGACAACCCAACTAACCCATGCTAGGGTGGAAAATAGACATTAAATGATGATGATAATAATTGTTTTTACTATTGGCACAAGGCCAGCAATTACCCAGTACATTACTGAATGATATATATATATATGCATGTTATTGTGGAGATAAAAGTAGAAATATTTATTTATCTATGTATATCTGTATGTATACATATATTTGTATATGCATGTATTCATATACAATGATTTCATGGCATGGATATATTATAGTAAGCTATTAACCCTACCAAGTCAGAATTAGGCCTGGTCAGTAACAACCTACTTAGAAATTAGAATAGGAATATTAATAAACAATGTAAGCTTAACCAATGGGAAAATAGCCAAGCAGTGTTAGATTGGCTTAAATTCCTTAAACATACAGATAAATTTATCAAATTCGATATCGTGGATATGGCCCAACGATATACAGTGACTTACTTGATAAGGTCCTGGACTTCGCTGGCAGATTTAGCGATATACATGACTTGGATCAACTGGTAATATCTCGCTGCAGTAAAACCCTCTTCTTCAAAAAGTGGGAGGCCTGGATAAAGAAATCCATGACAAACAACTTCTTTGATATTCCTATGGGGTCGTTTGACAGTGCAGATATTTGCAATTTGGTGAGGCTCTTTATCTTGGATACCAAACAGGTTTATACCGAGACAATGGTTTGGCCCTTAGAAACCATAAAAATGCCCACGACTTTGACGCTTTTAGGAAAGAGTCAATCACTAAATTTGGCAAACTAGAGCTGAAAATCACTGTATCCACCTTACTAGTGTTAACTTCTTAGACTTCAACCTAGACCTACGTACACACACCCATAAACCCTTCCATAAGCCTAGAAAAATCTTTAGATACACAGGAACTCCTGCCATCCCCTCTAGTTTTTAAAAATTAGCAAGTGAATCTTGCTGTTTTCAATAGGCAGCCCCCTACTATATACAGCCTTATGCAATAGTGGCTTCTCCAAGAATATATCCCACTTTCCAAGCCACTCCCCAAATACTAATATGAAAAAAACTAGAAATAAAGCAAAATTCTGGTTCTCATCTCCTTTCTCATTGAATGTCAAAGAAGTTTTTAGCTGTCACACGCACTTCTCCCAGGACACAAATACCACCAGATCTCTAACTTATAGGGTCAAAACTGGATACTTATGTGCTTGGAACATGAAGTCACACCTCCTGTATAAACAACAGAGTCCCCAAATATATGGATGTTCTTGTAAAAAAGCTAAGTCATGCCTGCTGGCAATGCAACACCCCAGTGATTTTATTCAAAGTTGAGGTCTCTCCATTGAGTCAACACCACCAAAAGGAATTCTGGAAATACGTCATTGTGTTAGTGAGCCAGTTTAAAAATAATTTCCTTAATCATGAAATGACCTTCAGATACCCAAATAAAAGAACACCACAAATTTGGCAAATAAAATATGGTAACTCAAAGACAAGAACATAGACTTCTCCATCAAATGGAGATTATGCAATGATGAAAAATGGTGGATATTGAATAATCTCCACAATAATATTAAACTGTTTAACGCACATACAGAATTCTTCTTGTGATGTCCTCGCATTTTTAAATACCTTTTAAAGAACTGGCCTCTTTAACATTTGTTTATGTGTTTTCTCCCAAATCATTCTTAATTCACTGATTATTTTCTAGTCCCCTTGTATTTATTAGCTACTTAGTGTTTGTTTTTTCAGTCAAGTTGTGTCCCCTAGATTGGGGCTCTCTTCTTTTTCCTTTTTGAGTAATCATTTTCCATTTCATATTCATCGGGACAGGTTGAACAAGTTGGTCCTTGGGACTAATGAAATGGTATGGCGCCATTGTAGTAACTGACCTTAATGATTATATTTAATCTCACCCTATGGACTTAAGTCGATCTATACCTTGGATATCTTTACCAACCTATTACTACACTATATAATACACTTCATTTTTGCATTTGTTTTGCAAAATTTTTTATGTGAAAATGTGTTGAAACAGATATTGTTATACTTTGGGAGGGTCATGCTGCCAATAAACCCCATGCACCAATTAAGTGTCACAATTTATTATTATTGGTTTAGTAACTGATCTTTCCATCAGTTAATTTAATAACTGGGTGGTTGTTTAATTGTTAATTGTCTTGGACTGTGACAACCCATCCGACACATGCCAGTGTGGAAAGTGGACGTAAAATGAGGATGGTTAGATTTTTAAAATTTAAAACCTGTATGTATTTCAATTCCAATTACTTGTGCCAAGCCGACTTTGCATGTAAAATTGGGAGATTGCTGTGTATTCTAATTTTTTGTGTTTGAAAGACTCCCCAAAATTGAAGTAGCCCGGGCCCCGCAAGGTCTAAATCCAGCCCTGTATACACTGACAGGAAGGTCAAAGCCAATCCACCAGGTATTGTAGTCAGAGATCGCGAAGAAAAGAAATGCTTTATAATCAATATATAGAAATGTAGGGTCTAAAAACAGAAACAATCCTTATAGTAATAGGTGCTCTGGAAATGATAAAAAATATGCAGATAAATATATAACCAAAACCCTAGGACTTACAATTATGCACAACATACAGAAAATAGCACACCTTGATACTACACACATATAAAGAGTATTTTCAATACAATAAAAATAATACTGCATATACCCAGGTGGTTTCTAATATAGGCACAAGGCGAGCAATTTGAGAGGAAGGGGAAAGTTGATTAAATCAAATCTAGTAATTCATTGATACTTTAATTTATTGACCTCAGATAGATAAAACATATAGTTGACCCCAGCAGAACTTGAACTCAGAACATAATAAGCCAGAATAAACGCTGCAAAGCACTAACAATCTGCTGATACTGCTAATCCACTATACTCACCATCCTCATCATCATCATCACCATAATAGTAATTGTTTCTACTTTAGGCGCAAGGCCAGCAACAAACTCCAGTACCAACTGGTGCTTTATTTTTATTGACCTGTAAGGATGAAAGGCAAAGCTAACCTCGGTGGGATTTGAACACAGAACACAAAGGGCCGTAAATCTGTGCTGCGAAGCAGGGTGTCTGACGCTCTACAGATACAGCCAATCCACTGATCTATTATCACCATAGTAATAATTGTTTCTACGTTAGGCACAAGGCCAGCAATTACCCAGTGTATTACTGGTACTTTATTTTATCGACCCCGTAAGGATGAAAGGCAAAGTTAACCTCGGCGGGATTTGAACTCAGAATGGCAAGGGCCGTAACTCTATGCCTCAAAGCATGGCGTCCGACCCTCTACCAATACTGCCAATCCTAGTAATAATGATTTCTAGTATAGACACAAGGCCAATAATTTGGGGGGAGGGGAAAGTCGATTAAATCGACCCCAGTACGTTACTGATGCTTTATTTTATCGACCCCATAAGGATGAAAAGCAAAGTTAACTTCGGCAAGATTTGAAATCAGACCACAAAGGGCCGTAACTCTATGCTGCAAAACATGGTGTCCGACTCTCTACCGATACCGCCAATCCACTGCTCTATCATCACCATAATAATAATGATTTATTACATTATCATTAGAATGCAAAAGTTATGGAGCAGAACACAGTTGATAAAATTGATCTTGGTGCTTTATTATTGATCCAGAAATGATGAAAGTTGTCCTTTGTAAGATTTGAATTCAGAATCTATTTTTGAATAAAAGGTGTAAATGTAGCGCTCTAGTGATTTTGTCACATCACTACCTTACTTCTGTGACCACTATTAATAATATTGATTAATATTGTTTGACTTTTTCCAATCAGTTGCATTGACGCATGTGGTTAGTTAAATAATAATAATAATGAAATTATTGTGTAAAGTGCTCAGGTGCACTACAACTCGTCAAAGTTGCATGTATAGTACATAGAATAATATACAAATGTCAGGGAAGTGAATAGTGTATGAGTCATGATATACACGTGTGTATGTGTATGGAGGGGGAACATTAGGTGTAGTGTAGGCGAATCTCGGGAAGCATGGAGGCCTTAAAGGATGCAGTGTCTCGACAGCTAACAACCGATGCAGGTAGTTTGTTCCATGCTTCAGCAACTCTGAGCGTGAAAAAATGTTTCTGAAAGTCATGGGAACTGTACTGTTTTCTGATTTTGTGGGCATGCCCACGTGTGTTAGACACATGGAAATCAAAAAGGTACTCAGGGTTGTTGTTGGCAAGATGGTTAACAGTTTTGTGGGTGTTTACCAAGTCAGTTGCCAGGCGTCGGAGCTTCAATGTATCCATGCCCAGGGAAGCAAGGTGCTCGGAGTATGGTAGATGCCTGATGGAGCGTATTCGCTTGGTTGCACGTCTCTGAACAGTTTCCAGGCGGTCAATATTCTGAGCAAGATAGTTCCAGACTGGTGATGCAAATTCTAAGTGTGGCTGCACCATAGCCATGTACAGCCTTAAATAGATAGCTGGAGAGCGGCTGATAAAGGTCTTGCTGAGTGATGTTAAGACACCCTCAGCCCTCTTGACAATTTTAGAGACGTGCTTCGTCCAACGCAGATCGTTGCTGACCGTAATGCCCAGGTCACGTTCACAAGAAGACTTCTTGATATTAGTGCTGTGGAGGGAGTATGTGGACGCTGGGTTTTTACTCCCAAAATGCATGGTGGTGCACTTGTCCACAGCTAGCTTGAGTTGCCAGTCTGAGATCCATTGTTGCATTGTGTCCAGGTCAGACTGCAAGCAAGATCTATAGTGTTCAGGATCTGTCCTTTTTATCTCAAGGTACAGCTTGATGTCATCTGTGTACTTTAGTACTGTGGCATTCTTTAAGTTGGCATCTATGTCATTAATATATGCCACAAACAAAAAGGGGCCAAGAACAGATCCCTGTGGTACACCAGATGACATCTCATATGGTGAGGAATGCTGTCCCAGAACCGTGACTACCCCTCCTCGACTGAGAATGAAGGACTTCAACCAGTTAAAAAGATCATCCTTCACACCCATTGCAGAGAGTTTTGCCACAAGCCTTTTGTGTGGCACAGAATTGAAAGCTTTCGCAAAGTCAAGGTAAACAACATCCACCCATGAGCCGCCATCAGTGATCCGGGTGATGTCTTCAAGAAACTCTATAAGTTGATCACAGCAGCTGGAGTTGGGGATAAATTCAAAGTGCGAGGGCCGGATAAGACTGTGAGAGTTCCAGAAGTTCCAAAGTATTTCTTTGACACAGGATTCCATCAGTTTGGCGATGCAACTAGTAAGACTGACTGGACGATAGTTCACAGGTGATGTGCGGTCACCCTTTTTGAACAGAGGAATGACACTGGCAGTTTTCCACTGTTCTGGAGTAGCACTGTTGTTCAGACAGAATTGGAAGAAGCGTGATAACTGGTGCAGAAGGAAGTACCCACCACGTTTAAGAAGTAGGTACGTAACACCATGAAGACCAGGAGAGGTGTGGTTGCGTTTATTTTTTAGGTGACGTCGCAGCATTGCAGGTGTAAATTCCATGGTTGTAATAGAATCCGTCATAGGTGGTGGAGACGGTACACTCTGGTCTTCAATAGTGAAAATGCCTGCATAGCATTCAGCAATGAGCTCTGCGCATTCCTTGGGGTCGTCAGTAACCTGGCTTGAGTGGGGATTGTGAAGAGGACCAACTGGAGAGTGAAGCCTCTGCTTTGAGTGAACATACTTCCAGAACACCTTACTGTCAGGGATGGTTGCTATGTGCTGCTCAAATTGAAGCACTGCCTTTTTTGTCACCTGTTTGAGGTGGTTGGACGATCTATTTCACCTCTTCCTATTAATGTCTGATTTGTGCAGTTTGTACTCACGTTCAGCATTGCAACGTTATTTTCTGGCAAGACGGACTGCTGCAGTCTCCCAAATTGCACTTTTGGGATGTTTTTTCCGCTTACATGGCACCGATGCTGCACATGCTGTCCATATTGAGCTCAGGATGTTCTGGAGTACAGTGTTGACATCTCCAGAGTCGTATAACTCGAGCCAGTTTGGCCGTTGCAACTCGGTGCTGTAACAGTTCCAGTCTGCTTTATTCCAGTCAAAGTGAGCAGTTTGGAGATGGTTGTGGTTCTTGTTACTGCCCATCAGGGATAGATTGGCATGATCAGAGTCACCTAAAGGTTCCTCAGCAGTAACACTAATGACCGTTTCAGGAGTAGTGGTGAAGAGTAGGTCCAAAGTATTGTCACCTCTTGTTGGGGAGGTGACTACTTGGGACCAATTCGAGTCCAGCACTAGCTCAAGGAAGTCATTTGCGCTTGGCAGCCAACGAAAGGTTTCCCAGTCAATCTCAGGGTGATTGAAGTCTCCTGCAATGAAAACATAAGTGGCTGTCTTCCTGGCAGCAGCTCTGAGGATATCACAAAGTTCAGTGTCCTGATGGTAATTTGGGGGACGGTAAATGACTCCAAGTAGCAGTGTTGACATGGTCATACGCATATCGCAGAAAAAAAATTCCTGCTGTGATTGGTTCAAATCAACACAGGGAATTGTCGACAAATTTGACCGAACGTAGACCATTACACCACGACCACGATGATTATGCGGTCTTTACGAAACAGGTTGTAGCCAGTCATGCTGAAAACCCCATCACAGAGTAAGGGATGTGCTCAAGTTTCTGTGACTGTAATGAAGTCAGGGTTGATACTTTTGATGTAGGAGTAAAAAAGATGAATCTTATTGCATAGACTACGTGCATTCAAGGACAACAATTTGTACCTTGATTCCAGTATATGATTATGTGCAGGGGATGGCAGGTTGTTCTGATTTAGTTTCCCAGAGTTTTTTCAGTTTCTTTATTGTCAGTTGTTGTGGGTACAGTGTTTTCAGACCAGCTGGTATCTCTTTTCCATGTTTCACCAGCCTTAACAAACTTCCATATCTGCCCATCATCACGTAGGCTGAAGCTTTCATGTTCTGCCGAGCTGCGGTTTAAGGAAGCTGCAGCATGCAACTTTGGGCGGACATCAGGTGGAAGACCAGGGCGTGTTCGGAAAGCAATCTGACTTTGACGCCTAGCTTTATCAGAGGCTACAAAGTATGAAATGTTAAGGTAATGATTACTATAGGGTTTTAAATTATAATTTTCTGGCCTATTAACTTTACTTTTAGAGTTTATATTTCCAATATTTATGTCTACATTATGTTTTCATTTGTGGAGCATAACACCTTCCTCTCACCACTTATCCTTTACAAACCCATTAACCTCAACTCTATCTCAGTCACACCAAATCAGCTATTCCCTTGTCACAATTCTTTCATCTTCACCACTGGAGTATTTATAATGTACTGTCTGTCTGTAGTGAATGGAGTTATAATGAAAGCTTTAATAATTGCTATTCCCAGTGGTCTTTGGAAGGAGATATATGCACTCCATGAAGGATACATTTGTGTTGAGAAAACTGTTAGGGCTACATGTTTTGATAACAAACATCTTGAAACTTCCCATCCTACCCCGTGCTGGTTTTATTTTAAAATATGTTCATCTAGAAATCTTCCATCGTAATTCTATGTAATAACCTTTATTAGTTATGTTCCAAGCACTAAATAATTGTTTCTACTTTTGGTACAAGGCTAGAAATTACTCCAGTGCATTACTGGTGCTTTATTTTATCGACCCTGAAAGGATGAAAGGCAAAGTTAACCTCGACGGGATTTGAACTCAAAACGTAAAGGGCCATAACTCTATACTGTAAAGCATGGTGTCTGATGCTCTACCGATACTGCCAATTCACTGCCTAAAAAAAAAAAAAAAAATTTTGAAATTGGTAGTATCTTATATTAGAAATATGGTAATGAAAGAGTTAATATATCTTAAAATTTGGGAACTGAAACCTGAAGAAACTTTAGCAGTTTCATGAATTTCTTTCACTCTCATGATCTATTTTGTTGGGATAGCAAGAGTGTTATCCTAATTCTTGATTACTCTACTTATTACTTGGAGGTCTTCATTGCACATTTATTCTGGAGAGGATCATGAAGGTAGCATCCTGAGGCATGCCTTTCAGAGGTTCCTCTTTGAAGCACCCATCACCAAATGATCCAACTGGATCACTAAGCACGACAAACTAAGATTATGGATGTTATCCAACCACTTTTCTTGTGTTTTACCTCTCAGTCTCCTGCTTGTAGTCTTTGTCTGTAAAATCTGTCCTGTGATTCTTTCCTTAGACATCCTGTTCTCTTGATGTAGAGAAGACATACTTGAATTTTCTCCTTCGAAGAAATCACCAGCCATACTTGATAAAGAACTCGTTTCTTCATCATACAGTTTTTCTAATTCAAAGCCATGCATGCAGGCATTAAACACAAATACTCCCAAATTAGGGGGAAAATGTTTGTTGAGAGTTAATCAACACTAATTCTTTCCCAAGAATGTATTATCCTAGCCTGAAGAGTGTTCAGTAACAAACATGCCACATGTGTCAGAACTCACAAGTTGTAACAAAATGTAAGCTACACAGCATATTCAGAATTGAATGCCAAGATACAGGTTATACCTTTATATCATTTTTAAACACATTATCCTCATCATTAACTTCATCATCATCATCATCAATATTCATGGTAAAAAACTAGTATTGCCAATCTACTAGCTACCACCAACCAGGCATTTGCAATAAGATGATATGATCTGTGTACTTACACATGATTGAATGACGTGTATTGATTTGACTGCATCTCTGCATGCTAGGACTTGATTTTTGATCATAGTCATTGATCTCTGTCTAAAGTTATTGCTAATAAAATATGCTGCTAATACATACATTATTTTGGTTTTAATTACAGTGAGGCAATGTGAAGTGTCAAACTTTGAATTCTAGCTCAAAAGATCTTTACTAACATATTGATGTGTATGATATTGTAACTGCCAGAATTAAGCCCTCATAACCAAGTTTGTATTTTGTACAGACCTGTAATTCCTGATGGAGTCATTGAGGTGCCATAGTGACATACAGTATGTCCTGGGTATTTTAAACCTGAGAGAGCCCAGCTACTCTCCAGGTCTCAACACAGTCAATTTCTTCCAGAGAAGGCAAGAGAGAGAGAAAGGGGAAGTGAGAAAAAAAATTGACCTCAGTACTGGACTGGTACTTTTTGTTTTACCTCAAAAGGATGAAAGGCAAAGTTGACCGTGGCGAGTTTTGAATCCACCTATCCACCCACCCACCCATCCACCCACCCACCCATCCACCCACCCATCCATCCATCCACCCATCCACCCATCCACCCATCCACCCACCCATCCATCCATTAGTCTGTCTGTCATTCCCTCCATCTATCCAAATTTAAAAATGTGAATTAATAATTCCTACAATGAATTATAAATTTAAGCTATATTACTTCAGTTGTGTCACACAAAATTCAAACAATGATATTTATTACTTAAAATAATTTCCACCATTATCATCATTATTTAATGCCTGTTTTCAATATTTACATGGATTAGGGACATCTTTTCCAGCACAGTACCTTGACAATTTTTGTGGTCCATTGACATTGCCTGCATGAGGTTCAACATCTTGAGATCAAGATCTTTGGTACTTCTTCCTCTTCCACTAGTTCCTTCTACCAAGATCAATTGGCACCTCTTTATCTGACTCTCATCACTCATATACATCACATATGCAGTCTTCTCTCTTTCACATTAAATCTGATTCTTTTTATAGCCAGTTTTTCTCAGCTTATTTGTCTGCCTGAAACTGCTCCTGGTTCTGTGATACAACTATTCATTTTAAAGCATTTATATCCAAATTAAAACCTTCCATCATAATTATGAACTTTTTAATTATATTCTGAATATCAACTTAATGAAAAAGTTATTTTAATAAAGCCCTTTATGTTCTTGGTAATTTTCAGCATTAACTGAAACAAATGGTTATAAAAGGGTTTAGTTATGTTTATAAATGTTTGTTATGAATAAGAGTTAGAATGTTCATCTATGATTGTTCTGAATAAAAAACGTCTTCCTCTGTCAGCAAAATGAGAGTAGGAAATGAGTTTAGTGAGGAATTCAAGGTACAATACAATTAGGAGTTCATCAAGGTTCAGTTCTTAGCCCACTACTATTCATCATAGTCCCCCAAGCCATAACAGAGGAGTTTAAAACTGGCTGTCCATAAAAGAACTAGAAAATAAGTTCTGTCTATGGAAATGGAATTTGGAATCAAAAGGTCTGAGAGTAAATTTAGCCAAAATCATAGGAAGTGTCCATAGAAGTGGTTGATATCTTCTGCTATCTAGGCAACTTAATTAGAAGTGGAAGAGGAGGGACCGAGAATATAATAGCTAGAATAAGAAGTTTAGAGAATTACTCCCACTGTTGACAACATAAGGTTTCTCCCTACATACAAAAGGGAGGCTGTATAATGCCTGTGTGCGAAGTGTAATGCTGCATAGTAGTGAAACAGGCAGTGACTGCAGAAGACATGCGTAGATTGGAGAGAAACGAAGCTGCCATGCTTCGTTGGATATGCAATGTAAATGTGAGAGAAAGAGAGAGATTATATGAATTGAGGGCGAAATTAGGTTTAATAAGAATTTGAGGTGGTATGCATTGGTTTGGACATGTGTTGCACATGGATGAAGATCGATGGATGATGAAGTGCCAGAAAATGCCAGTGGAAGGAAATCACAGTAGAGCAAGACTAAAGAAGACCTAGCTGGAAGTGGTGAGAACTGACCTCAAATTACTGAGACTCACAGAGGAGATAATGAAGAAATGCAGCAAGTGGAGAGATGGCTGTACTGAGAAGGACTCATCCAACCCATGCAAGCATGGAAGAATGGATGTAAAAACAATGACGATGATGATGATGATGATGATAAGCAAATGTGTTTAGAAACAATGAGCGAAATTTTAAATTCTGAAAGCTTCATTGAATTTTTTGGCTATAGAAAAAATGGACATTAGCTCATACAAGACATGAACCCACATCTTCATGCTTGCCAGGCAGAAAGGCTACCATTACACCAATGTGGCAATCACATGTTCTTGTACACACATAGCAATAAATAAACAGCTGAAGGTGTGTTTAGAAATGATGAACAACATTCAAAATTTATGAGAAAGTTATAAGATTTATCAAATTTTTTTACTATAGAAAAATAGTCTAAATAATAGGGCATATAAGCCCCCTTTTTTCCATAAAACAGAACAACCTCTTCTCCTAATTTGGTACTGCTCATGATCCTACATTACAATATCAAGGTCTCACACTTTATACCTAAAATCTGACTGAGCTCTCCAAAGGACAAATGATTATATTAGCTCATCGTTTTTAAATATATTAATATATAGACATTTTTGTCAAAATTTACAATATTATAATTGTTATTAAATACATTTCTTTTTCTTTGGGTGTTTCTTCTGTTTTTGAGGTTGGCTGGAATCTCAGCATTGTTTTATGTGCAAGCCTACATTAATGTACTTTTAATTTTCATTTAGTTTCTTGCAAGGAGATGCTGGAGATCCCTATTTGCATTGCTGGATTTACAATTGTGTTTAGATGTGCTTAAACACAGGGTCCCGTTGGCCAGCAGGAAGCCCATCTTCCTGCCCCCAAAATTTTTTACAATGAATTTTCCAAATGTTTAGGGCCTGATAAATTAACTAACACAGGGCCTCATTTGTCCTTAATCCAGCACTGGCTATTTGCTTTAATCCGAACCTGATCATAAGCTCCGAAGAAGAGTTAAAATGTTTACTTCAACTTAGCGTGTTAAATAATGGTGTTAATCATTAGGAATAATATACAAGAGAGATGATAATCTCATACAAACATGTGAACCTTAGTAGAAATTTCTTTATACTTTTGTTCTCAGTAGGTAAATAATTCGTAGAATTCTGGTGTTTGGGAAGGAGATATTCCTTCCTTCTAGTCCAGTAACTCCAGATAGAGTTGTAGGGGCGCCGTATTGACGTAAGGTATTTCTTTGGCATTTTAAGCCCGGCGAAGCCCATCCCTCTCCAGGTCTGAATATAGCAGATTTCTTCCAGAGAAAGATAGAAAGAGAGAGATTGGAAATGAGAAAGAGATATAGAGGAAGAAGCGACCCCCAGTATTTGATTGGTAGTTTTTTTATCGACCTCGAAAGGATGAAAGGCAAAGTTAACCTCAGCGGGATTTGAACTCAAAGAGCAGAGAGCCAGAATGAATACCATAAAGCATTCTATCTGACGTTTTAATGACTCTGCCAATTCCCCACCTTAAGGAGATATTACCATTCATTAATTGTTAGTTATATTCATTTTTTTAATACTTTGTTTTCTAATATTTCCTTTCACAAACAGTATCAGAGTAAAAGGTGGCATAAGTTTCCTCACAAGTACTTGATATGGTTATTTTTCAAAGAAATTTGTATTGGTGCCACAAAAAAACACACCCAGTCCACCCTGTAAAATAGTAGTACCGGTGTCACAATAAAACTCACCTAGTTCACTCTTGTAAAGTGGTAGTACTGGTGTCATGATAAAACACACCCAGTCCAATCTGTAATGTTCCACAATCTGTAGTTCCACAATAAAACGCATACAGTCCACTTCTTTAATGTGGTAGTGTTGATGCTACAATAACCGCCCTCCCTCCACTCTGTAATGTGGTAGTGCTGGTGCCATGATAAAACACACCCAGTCCGCACTGTGAGTGTTGTGCTAGCCATGTACAGAGATGCTGTTAACAAGTTCAGAGTTAACAATGAGTACAGGGAAGAATTTAGCATACAAGTAGGGTTTCATAAGGTCTAATTTCACAGCCTCCTTCTCTTTATAATAGTCCACCTGGCTATAACATAGGAGCTTAAGGTTAGATGTCTGTGGGAACTCCTATATGTTAATAACATATATAGATGAATCTATAGCAGAGCTGCAGAAAAAAATTTCAGACATAGAAGTAAAACCTGGAATTGAAAGATCTAAAAGTAAAAGGCAAAGACCAAAGTTTTAGTATGATATTAAAGGAGATATATCTCTGATGCCATCAGGGAAATGGCTGTGCTTGATATAAAGAAAAGCAGTTCATGCTATGCTAAAATGTAAAGTACTGTCACAATGTATCCCATACAGTTGACCTCTTCATGGTAGAATATACTGTATAGTACATCGTTTGGCAGAAGTAGGATATATCTGGGGCAATAGATCTGTGGATCACACCTAGTCATTTGGTTGACTACCTGTGTGCAGGGTCTATGAGAAGTGTGGGTACAGATGGTACATTGTACCTGGTCCAGTAAATATCCTGAGATCACAGAAAATGTTTTTAGATATTAAAGACTAGCATTCCCAGAAGGAAATATGGCTCAGAAAGAAACATTTTGCTCCCTGATAAAATTCCTCTCAGATACTCTGTCTGTATACAATAGGTCTGCTAGGTTAGAATTAACTTGGAGTTACACAACAAAAACAGGAGCAGTAACAATGTAATTTTTTCAACAAGTACATTGTGAAATATTGTGCTAAGTTATTTCTATTGACATTGTTTCTAAGCAAGTGATGTGTGACAGATGTGAAAGTGAAAGACACTTCCAAAATAACAGTTGTTGATTTTAAGAATCAATAACTGTAAGAACACGGATATCTCTATTCATGTAATTTCATGTCATCATTGATTTCTGTGTTGATTACTTTAAGCTGAGTTTAATGATGACAAATGTTATGTCAATTACTATATCAACCGTTGCTAGGTTTATGTTGTAATGTTTTGGGATGGAGCAAAAGAAAAAAATAGCTGTCAATTGGCAGTAGAAAATGGCTTTCTTAAATATACCACCAGCTTTGTACACTCCTAAATATAGATGAGACATTTGTTGATGACACATCAACTACTAATTTGAAAATAATTTAGTGAATCTTTTTAAAATGAATATTTAGGATTAAAATATCCAAGAATTCAAATTAACAAGCATCTTTAATTAACATATTATAACTGAGAAAAACGGATTAACAATAAGTGAATTTGGCAACAAGAACAACAACAAAGCAATTTTTATATAATCCTCAATTACATTTTAAAAACATGATTATCACTCTCTAAAACTATCTCAATCACATGTTCCTGTCACTTACAGTTTATATATTTTATGCAAGCCCTGACAAGTTGCATAAAAACTATAATTAGCATAAATTTTTATTAAGTGGCCTTGAGTGATTTACAAAAGGACACCACACTTGAATTGGTAGCAAAGAAAAGAAAACAAACAGTGAGATGAAATTTTCTATCAGTCTGATTGTCAACTGAAATAAAACGACTCTAGAATTTCTTGTTAGCTAACATCATTTAAATAATATAATTATCTTAAAGTCCATAACTTTTAAAGAAAGATGGAGGAGATTGTGAACTATCCAGAGATACACCAGAAACTCATGAAGCTTCCATGCTATTCTCGGGTAAGTGATGATATTTTTCTCTACATATTTTAACCCTTTAGCATTCACATTACTCTATATTTACTATTTTCACAGTAAAACTTTATCTCACATAATTATCTTACATAATATCGAATCTATGAGATTTTGATATCATTTATTTTGAGAACAATACCTTAATGTTGGATAAGCAGCCAGTTATAGCCAGTTTGAACAGAAAGAGTTGAGAGAATTCTGGCCATATACGGCTGGTTTAAATGCTAAAAGGTTAACACTGTTATTCACAAGAAATTATATAAAGAGAATTTCAGTTTTATTGAGAAGCAGTGTCAAGTTATGTTCTATTATACATGAGCTTAATAATTGTTTCTACTTTTGGCACAAGGCCAGCAATTATCCCAGTGTATTACTGGTACTTTATTACATGAGCTTAATAATGAAATATTGAGGAGGAAATCACTCAAATATAATTATAGTGTTATAGGTTTTGTGTCATAAGGTAGATGAGAAAACACTTTTCTTCTGAAGAGCACCTAACATTGCTAC
Source organism: Eledone cirrhosa (assembly GCA_964016885.1). Lineage (NCBI taxonomy): Eukaryota > Metazoa > Mollusca > Cephalopoda > Octopoda > Eledonidae > Eledone > Eledone cirrhosa. Next base: position 231,679,151 of record OZ024742.1, read on the forward strand.
CCCAGTGATGTGGGCCCAGACCGTTTGGGTGTGTGCTCTCTTGCCTGTGAGAGCCCATGTGCAGGCTGCTTTGTGGTCCCCCCGGCAGACAGAATGGAGAAAACATTGCCCTGGAGAATAACCATTCCAAATTGAGTGGCCAACTTTGCCCTGATAATAGTGAGTAAGGAGGTAATTCAGAGGCCAAGAACACCTATTGCCACAGGTTTGACCTCAAACCTATTGGAGAGCTACCAATAATTTGACAGTTTACCTTCCACATGAAATTGCATCAGCAAAACATTCTTGTAAAACATAATACAGCACTATGACTGCATTAAAAAGTGGTATAAAGAGAGGAAAATGTTGGTTGGCATTAACTGCCACAACCACTCTGTGTTTTCATCTCCGGATCTAACAGGCCTTTTTCATCATGTATGGTATAACTTAAATGTCATAAACTTAATTTTTTATATGTAAGTTCTTTTGTTATTTTTTCACTTTAATACTCCAAGAACAATGTTTGGACTAATTTGTCAGACACTGTAAACCCAGATGGACCAGCAGTACTGTCAATGGACCAGCAGTACTGTCAATGGACCAGCAGTACTGTCAATGGACCAGCAGTACTGTCAATGGACCAGCAGTACTGTCAATGGACCAGCAGTACTGTCAATGGACCAGCAGTACTGTCAATGGACCAGCAGTACTGTCAATGGACCAGCAGTACTGTCAATGGACCAGCAGTACTGTCAATGGACCAGCAGTACTGTCAGTGGACCAGCAGTACTGTCATTGGACCAGCAGTACTGTCAATGGACCAGCAGTACTGTCAGTGGACCAGCAGTACTGTCAGTGGACCAGCAGTACTGTCAATGGACCAGCAGTACTGTCAATGGACCAGCGGTACTGTCAATGGACCAGCAGTACTGTCAATGGACCAGCAGTACTGTCAGTGGACCAGCAGTACTGTCAATGGACCAGCAGTACTGTCAATGGACCAGCAGTACTATCAGTGGACCAGCAGTACTGTCAGTGGACCAGCAGTACTGTCAATGGACCAGCAGTACTGTCAATGGACCAGCAGTACTGTCAGTAAGGGTCTGAATTGTGTACATCCATTTTGACAGCTGATAATGACAAAGTATTTCGCATGTTAGCAATTTTGCAATATTATATGTGATGCTGGGGACGAGCTGATAAACTCCGACCTCACACACTTACACCTCTCCAAGACAATGTCACTGGACCGAGACCTTTGGCGGTACTCAGTAACAGAGAAGACCCGCCTTACCTAAATATATAGTAAAACCTACTCCAGCCAGTAGGCATCTCTAACAAAATACACCCCGTCCCACCACCACTACCCCCACCCCATCCACACCACCCCGTTCTATGTAAAGTTATGTTGGTGCCGCGCCATCCAGGCCGAAACAAATGAGATCGTGTAGGTGTCACGACAAAAAAACACACAGTCCACGCTGTAATGTGGCCGTGTAGGCAACACGATAAAAACCTCCCAGACCCACACTGTAAATGTGGTTGGTGTTAGGAAGGGCATCCAACTGTAGAAAACCTGCCAGACAGTCCTATGCGAGCAAGACAATCACTCTTGCCTCAAGTGGGACTACCCCCGTCCAAACCCATGCAAGCGTGGAACACGGACGTTAAACGTTGATGATGATGATGATGATGATGCATGTAGCTCCCTTATTCTTCTTTTGTTAAGTTATATACATATTATTATCATCATCATCATTTTATGCCCATTGTTCCATGCTTCCAATATATATGTATATATATAAAACACAAATTTAAATGATTTTGAAAACCAAACAATACATTAGGAAGAACATTAAATCACCAAGGTAACAAAAGAATCTTACCTTAGCAAATTTAACAATTTCCAAATATTTTTAGATTTAAAAACCCATTATCAAGGGAATAATCCTATGAGAGACTTAAACAAAAACCCAAAGGAATGACTTGCTTGTTTGGAGAGCAGATTTAAGTTAAATGAAAGGAAAAGACGTTAAAAATGTGAACGTCTGTTGTGATATGTTTGATATATGCATGTGTGTGTGTGTGTGAATGTAAGTGTGCTTAGTGGGATGTTTGTATGTGTGTGCATGAATGTAAGTTGATGTAGTGAAAGGTGTGTGTGAATTATCATCATCATCATAATCATCATGATGATGATGATCATCATCATCATGATCATCATCATTTTACGTCCGCTCTTCCCTGCTTGCAAGGGTGGGACGGGTCTTATTCAGCACAGCATCTCTCCACTTGTCACGGTCCTTCGTCATCTCCCCCGTGAGCTTCAGCGATCTGAGGTCTGTTCTCACCACCTTAGCCCATGTTTTTCGTGGTCTACCTCTACCACGTCTTCCTTCAACTGGCATTTCCTGGCACTTCTTTTCTTTACCCATCGGTCATCCTCCATGCGCATCACATGTCCATACCACCTCAGTCTCCTCTCCCGTACACTACATTCTATCCCTCTCAGACACAGTTTCTCTCTCAACACATTCATGCTGGGTCATTCACGTACATTTACACTGCACATCCAACGGAGCATGCTTGCCTCATTTCTCTCCAGCTGTCGCATATCCTCTGCAGTTGCTGCCCATGTCTCACTACTATGCAACATCGCGCTCCTCACACAGGCATCATATAACCAGCCTTTCGAATATGTATATAATAAAGTGGGGAAAATATGTGTGTGATATATGTATGTGGTATGTGTGTGTGCGAGTCTAAGTGTGTTTGCCTAGTGAGGACATAGATTTAATTTGAAAGAAAGAATGAAACTGGCCGCCAGGATGTTGGAATGAAATTACATAGTTGGAGACAGTTTGAAAGTCAGTCAGATATACTGTATCTATAATTCAAAGAGCCATCATTATCACACACATTGAATCTCTCTGAAAATTACATTAAGAGTACACATGATTGCCTCATTTCTCTCCAGCCGTCGCATATCCTCTGCAGTTGCTGCCCATGTCTCACTACCATGCAACATCGCGCTCCTCACACAGGCATCATATAATCGGCCTTTCGAATATGTATATAATAAAATGGGGAAAATATGTGTGTAATATATGTATGCTTGTGGAATGCTCAGTCACTTCCATGTTAATTTCATGAATAGGCTGTTTCATTGATCAAACAATGAGAATATTCATCACCGAAACTGACAGATGTCCAATGATTGATTGATCACGCGCGTGTGTGCTTTGTTTGTCCCTGTGTTTTTGCTTCATATTTGATACTGCTAACAGTGGTGTTTGTTTATGTTCTGCATAAACAAATTTCCTGTAGCTCAGCTGTTTGAAGTTGGAAGACTGAAACCTTACACACACATACAAATAATAACTGTTTCTACTTTTTGGCACAAGGCCAGCAATTGCCCCCAGTACATTACTGGTGCTTTATTTTATCGACCCCATAAGGATGAAAGGCAAAGTTAACCTTGGCAGGATTTGAACTCAGAACATAAAGAGCCATAACTCTATGCTGCAAAGCATGGCGTCTGATGTTCTACCGATACTGCCAATCCACTGCCCTTCACACACAAATATTTTGCCAAATATTTGCTTCCCTTTTTAAGCTGGTAGCATGTGATTTGAGGGAGAACTGACTGCTTTTTCTAGCAGGTTGAGTAATTAATTAATGACATGTAATTAAATAATGGCATTGAATAATTAAATTATGACATTTATTATATAAATAAGTCTTTGTACATGCCCAGTCAGGCAACAAAAATATTTGGAAGAAGTTAAAACAATAGTAGGAGCATGCATGGCTGTGTGGTTAAGGAGTTTGCTTCACAAGTTAGTTGTAAGAGCAGCACATACTGCAGGACCCATATTTTTAGGCGCTCTGCTCTAAGTGCTGCCTTTAGCCAAAGTATGATACTGCCTTTAACATTAAGTCAGATTTAAAAAAAATTGGGGTCCCTTTATATTATATGCTACATACCCCGCACTAACCTAATCTAGGTGTGGCACCTATGTGTGACACCTTGGGCAAGTGTCTTCTACTACAGCCTGGGATTGAACAGTGCCTTGTGAGTAAAATTTTGGAGACAGAAACTGCAAAAGTCCAATTGTATTTATATATATATATATATAGAAGAGCTTCTACAGGACTAAAACTGTTTCATTCGTGAGAAATCACCAGGAAGCTCTGTATTGAGTACTTTATTTTATCGACCCCATAAGGATGAAAGGCAAAGCTAACCTCGGCAGGATTTGAACCCAGAACGTAAAGGGCCATAACTCTATGCTGTGAAGCAGAGTGTTCGATGCTCTACCGATTACTGCCAATCCACTGCCTTTAAAATAATAGTTTCTTATATAGGCACAAGGCCAGCAATTTTGGGGGAGGGGAAAGTCGATTAAATCGACTCCAGTGTATTACTGGTACTTTATTTTATCGACCCCCATAAGGATGAAAGGCAAAGCTAACCTCGGCGGGATTTGAGCCCAGAACGCAAAGGGCTATAACTCCATGCTGTGAAGCAGGGTGTTCGATGCTCTACCGATTACTGCCAATCCACTGCCTTAAAAATAATAAAAGAATATATGACTAATAATACTCATTCTGTAAGATAATTGCATTCCATTTCTTTTATATACACCATGTATTGAGTTCATTAGATTCTACTGAATCACCTGTAAGATCTTCACCCATTACATTATATATCTGATCAATGTTGATACATACATAGTTGAAGGATTGGCAAGTTTGGTTATCAGAACTAACATACAGATATAGATACAACAAATATATGAATATAGTATTTCTGTTATAACTATAGTGTTGGGCTTTTTAACCCTTTCATGGCCATATTTCTGTCTATGTGTTTTAATGACTTTTCTTTGTTTTTGTGCCTCTCCTTTGTTCTGGACAGAACAAAGGAGAGGCACAAAAACAAAGAAAAGAATCCCCAGTCACTGAAGAGGTCACAGAATGTCACAGAATGTGTGACGAAAGAACTTTGACAATATATAAACAACTACCTGGTTGTGGAACCAACCAACCAACCAGAAATTTATAAAATTCCTAAATTTATAAATTTATTATAATAAATTGAAGTGAAAGCAACTGGTGCGTGTGTTTCTTATTGGCAACATGACCCTCCCAAAGTATAACAATATATATATATATATATGGCAGGAAGGTATACGTTGCTGACGATAGCTAATAAGCTTTGTCAGTGTTGAACAAAAGAGCACGATGGTTGCTAGACACTGTACGGCTTAATTCGGGATGTTTGTTTCCAAACACACCGAGCATTATAATAAATGTTCGGTGAATCCATACGTACATATATATATGTGTGCATGTATGTATATATATATATATATACATACTACTGTATGTCGGTATACATATATGTATGTATGTATGCATACTTATATTTAAGTAACAGCCGTACTAAGAGTGAGAAATGAAATTTCGTTTCATTTTTTCCGTTTATCGTTTTCGGTTCGCCCGGCCGATTAACTCACTCGATATGCTAATTAGGCTGCTCAGCCGTTAATATGCATAAGGAAAGTATATACTTTCAGATGTTCAATCATCTGGCAGGAAGGTATACGTTGCTGATGATAGCTAATAAGCTTGAAACTAGTACAGCGTTCCTTTGTCAGTGTTGAACAAATGAGCAACGATGGTTGCTGGACACTACGGCTTAATACGGGATGTTTGTTTACAAACACACCGAGCATTATAATAAATGTTCGGTGAATCCATACGTACATACAGTATATATATGTGTGCATGTATGTATATATATATACATACTACTGTGCGTCTGTATACATATATGTATGTACGTATACATACTTATATTTAAGTAACAGCCGTACTAAGAGTGAGAAATGAAATTTCGTTTCATTTTTTCCGTTTATATATATATTTATATATATATATATATCATCATCATCATCATCATCAACGTTTAACGTCCGTGTTCCACGCTTGCATGGGTTTGGATGGGGGTAGTCCCACTTGAGGCAAGAGTGATTTTCTTGCTCGCATAGGACTATATAGGCATAGGACTATATATATATATATATATATTTATATATATATATATATATATATATAGAGAGAGAGAGAGAGAGAGAGAGAGTGTGTGTAGTAAGTGAGGCAATTAAAGTTATGAAGACTGGGAAAGCAGCTAGTCCATCGGGTATAGCTGCCGAGATGCTAAAAGCATCTGGGTCGGTAGGTCACACCATAACCACACGTATTGGTAACCAGGTAATACTAGAGGGCGTCATTCTAAAAGGATTGGCTCAGCAGCATCATTGTCAATGACTACAAGGGTAAAGGAGATGCACTAGATAGAGGAAACTATAGAGGTATAAAGAGGTCATGAAAGTAATGGAAAGAGTTATAGCACAGCTGATTAGGGACCTGATAAAACTAGATGAGATGCAATTTGGGTTTGTGGCAGGCAAAAGCACCACTGATGCTCTCTTCCTTGTGAGGCAGTTACAGGAAAAGTGCCTAGTTAAAAGTAAGCCACTCTACCTGGCATTTGTCGATCTGGAAAAAGCCTTCGACAGAGTGCCCCGTGCTATAATTTGGTAGGTTCTTAGAAAACTAGGAGTAGATGAATGGCTTGTGAAGGCTGTACAAGCCATGTACGGGGGAGCAGTCAGCAAAGTTAGGATTAACAATGACTATAGCAAGGAATTTAGCATACAGGTCGGTGTCCCCCAGGGCTATGTTCTTAGCCCTTTCCTGTTTATTAATGTATTGCAGGCTATAACAAAGAAGTTTAAGACTAGATGCCCATGGGAATTTCTGTTCGCGGATGATCTTATACTTATAGCTGAATCTATGGTGGAATTAGAGAAGAAATTCCAAACATGGAAGCAGGGACTAGAAAGAAGGGGACTCAAAGTCAACTTGACAAAGACTAAGGTCCTCGAAAATAGACGAGAAAATAGAACCCAGATCTCCTCAGGGAAATGGCCTTGCTCAGTATGTAGGAAATTCCATCCTCTGCCCCAAATGTAAACTATGGGTACACAAGAGATGTAGTGGGATCTCAGGAAGTTTAGTTAAGAATATAGGCTTTACATGTAGCAGTTGCACTGGGTCAGTGAGCAGCAAATGACCACAGGAAACAAGCACTACCAAACTCTGGGAGGGCTCTATAGAAACAGTACACAGCTTCTGCTACCTAGGTGACCGAATTAGCAGCGGTGGTGGGTGTTCTGAAAGTACAGTAGTCAGGGTAAGAATGGGATGGAAGAAGTTCAGGGAACTACTACCACTGCTGGTTGTGAAAGACTTTTCCCTCAAAATGAAAGGCAGACTGTATGTGGTGTGCATATGAACAGCAATGTTACATGGTAGTGAGACCTGGGTGTTGTGAGTAGAAGACTTGCTTAGATTAGAAAGAAACGAAGCTTGCATGCTCCGATGGATGTGTAATAGTAATGGACGTGAACGGCAAAGAATAAACAAATTGAGAGAGAGACTAAGCATAAGAGTAATCAAATGCTGTGTGCAAGAGAGGAGATTGCATTGGTATGGACATGTGATGCATATGAAGGATGACAGCTGCATAAAAAGGTGCAGAGGGCTAAAAGTTGATGGAAGCCTTGGAGTGGGAGACTCAAGAAGTCCTGGGATGAGGTGATAAAAGTTGACCTTGCCTAATTGCACCTCTCAAAGGCGATGACACAGGACCGAGACTTCTGGCGTTACTCAGTAATACAGAAGATCTGACTTTCTATGGGTACAAGCCGAAGTGAAGCATATTGACAGTATGCCCCCACCCCCTCCTACTATAAAATGGTTGTGTAGGTGCCACAGTAAAAAAGCACCCAGTACTCACTGTAAATGAGGTTGGTGTTAGGAAGGGCATCCAGCTGTAGAACTTGAGCCAAAATCAGTTCCGTATGAGCAAGACAGGGTCACCCGACCTGGCATTGCCCATGACAGGACAATCCATCTAACCCATGCTAGCACGGAAGAATGGAGGTAAAACGGTGATGATGATGATGATGAGAGCGAGAGAGAGAGAGAGAGAGAGAAAGAGAGAGAGAGAGGGGATGAAAAGTAAAGTTGACCTTGCCTGGATTTGAATTCAGAAATGAAAAGAGCTGGAACAAATACCATGAATCATTCCAACCAACATTCTAATGACTCTGCCAATTCACTACTTTCTGAGAAAGAGAAAACTGATGTGGAACCTACAGTTTCTCTACCAAGATTCCTCAGTCACATTTATACCTATATATATATATATATATATAAATGTGGTTACATAAACAGACACTCGTATACATATCACATATCCATCAGAGCATGCTCACATTTTTTTTATTTCCAATCTTCATAAGTCATCCATGCATATCATCATCATCATTGCTTAATATCTATTTCCCATGCTAGCAATCATTAGGTTTGAATATTCCTTTATTCATTAAATTTTATGTATGCTAAATTTTCTGTCTTTCAGAAAACCTTCATAGATGTTTTGCATAAGATATGTTTGGAGGAATCCAATGACATGATGGGCGTTTTAGATCAAAGTCGAAACGAAATACAAGATATGGCAAGCTCCATACAGAAAGAACAAAAGGCTTTCAAAGAGACACTCCAAGAACTTAGTAAGTTAATATTTTATTTCATTTTGAAAATTTTAACTCTTAAATGCCCTGTATCACACAAAACCATATTAACAAGACGTTCTTGAAAAGTATATAACAGCACTATGACTACATTACATTAAAAAGTAAAGACTTCACTTTAGTTTACTGCAAATTTTCTCAAAAATCTGTCAACTAGTAAACATACTATAAATATATGAATAAACAAACCTGTTTTTAGATATTTTATGCTAAATCATTACAGGATGTTAAAAATTGAAAACAGAATAATTAACATTCATATGCAAGTATGGAAGATGGACGTTAAACGATGATGATGATGATGATGATAATGATTTCTAATTTTGGCACAAAATCAGCAAATTGCAGGGCCGGGAAGTTGATTAAATCAATCTCAATACATGATTGGTACTTTATTTTATCAACTCTGAAAGGATTAAAAACAAGGTTGATCTAACTGAGATTTAAACTCAGAACATAAAGGGCCATAGCTGCATACCACAAAGCATTTTGTCTAATGCTCTAACGATTCTGTCAATCCACTGCCATTAGTTGACCCTATTGAGATTTCAACTCAGAATGCAGTGAGATTGAACAAATACCAAAGTATTTTTGATTTAACACTATAACGACTGTCAATTCCCCACCTTAATAACAGGATAATTAATTATTGCATTTATCAGATTTCAAATATATGTAAAAGTTAATCAGATTTGATTTAATTTTATGACACACCTAGAGATTATCAGTGACACAATAGTTTGAAAACCTCTCATCTAAATGGTGAGTGCACAAGAAATAAATGGACAAAAAACAGTTTAGCAAGTCGTTTAGTGTTCTTTTATTCACAGTTGTATAAAAATATAATAATATAATGCTTATAAAACGAAAACATAAATACATGTAGAATATACAAATATAAATGCATAAAAGAGAGATATAAAAACATAAAAAGAGGGGGGGGGGCGATTCACCACATCATAAAGATTAACTAAACACTTTGAGGCAATCCAACATGCTCACAGCATTGCCACAGATGATGGCAAGGCTAGGGTGCTGAAACAGCCAGGCACTCTCACTGCCATCACCTGACACTACAGTAAGGTGAGCCACCAGTGATGACAAGAAATTCGCTTTCAGTGGCCGAACGTCACCAAATATCTCGAATGCCACAGACTGGAAAAAAATAATTACTGGATAAATCCAGGTATTTCCGAATTTTATTATGTTCAGCAACGGAAACAGTAACTCTTGCATTTACTGCAGCGTCCTTGATGTGGGAGGGAGCAAAAGAGTCACTGACTGTGATGTCCTAGATGAGACACCTACCTCTTATCCAGGGACAAATGGTAAGGCCATCTGGTTTCTTCCCATCACTTCTGGATAATCCAACCAGCTCTAGAACTGAGGGGATATTTACCCGAGCCAAGGCCCACTTGATAATCAGGTTTAGCTTGGTGTGGCAGGTGAAACGACCAGCATTCAGGTGGCAGGACAAACCACGTAAACCTGTGGAGTTGAGGGATCCACCACAGCGACATCTCAGACTCCCACTAAAAGTGTAATGGAGATGCAGAGCTCATCCTGACTGAGAAAGCCACCAATGTTGGCTACGAGCAGGGCATCAATCCAGTCTCCTGAGAACTTTGTGCTTGTAGGAAGTAAGCGGCACTTAGAAAATTGATCGGAATGATCAAAGAAAGAGTTGAACGTTTACCACAAACGCAGATTGTCCCATACTCTCTACTTCTGTCTGTCCTCATCAGTAATGGGAACTGACAAACCCGGCTCTCTCCACTATAGTAAAGCTTCATCCAACTCCCTGGTGGAACTAGTCCAAGTTGGGAAGGAGAGGATATCATCCACTAAAGGGAAGCAAACGTGGATGGAGAAAAGAAAGCAAGGTAGGGACAAAGATGTACATTTGTGCAGACTGAGACCTTCAAACTGTTTGGGTAAGGCAGCTTGGTAGCTGGACCCTGGAGAGAGTCGAACATTGACCAAATCCTCGAGCTCACTGAATAATATGTCATTGAAGCATTGGAGAGATGACGAGGGGATCAAGGAACCAAAATATATGAATTTAAGGATCTCTGTTTTACAGTGTTATCATATAAACATTGCTATTTACCAGTTAGTTCCTAGTTTGTTTCTTACATCAATCAATATAAAAACGTTTGCTTTGGTAAATTTTTAATGGTCTGTTAACTTTGAATGTGCGTGTGTGTGTTTATGTATGTGCGTATTTATGTGTTTTTATGTGTGAATGTGTAAGTGTGTGTGTGTGTGTGTGTGTTTGTGTGTGTGTGAATGTGTGAGTGTGTGTGTGTGAGTGTGAGTGAGTGAGTGTGTGTGTGAGTGATTGTGTGTGTCTGCTGTTTGTTTGTGTGAATGTGTGAGTGTGTGTGAGTGTGTGTGTGTTTGTATGTGTGAATGTGTGAGTGTGTGTGTGTGTGTGAGTGGGTGGGTGCATGTGAGTGTGTAGGTGTGTGTGTGTGTGTGTGTGTGCGTGTGTGTAAATGTGCATGTGTGTACTTATTATTTATTTTATATGCAATTTTCACTGCAGGACATTTCTTTTATTACCTGTCAACTGGTAATCAGAAACCAGGTGTAACTCCAATCACTGCAGCCATGGAGCGTTTCACTGCTTACTCACCATGTGTTCTATTTTCTCTCACATGTCTCTGTTACATCCATGATGCAGTTTATGAATCATAGTTCTCTGTTATCCTTCCTAAGTTTGCTACTAACTAGGTAAGGACATTGTAGATCTAGCTAGAAACCTACAATATATCATCTCTACTGGAAGTATTGTATACTGCCATACGGGTGTTTCCCATGACTCCCTCATTATCATCATAGGTGGAGATCATAGGGAGCTCATATCTTTTCAATATATTTTCACTGAAGACAAGAACAAAGGCTGCACTCATACAAATACTCCCCGATTATTGGATCGTCAAGTATGAAATTTGTAGTGAGACATATGGTCATATGTTTTTTTCTACAAATTTCATACTTGACGACCCAATAATTGGCATGAAATCATTTGCCTACATACTCCAAACTTTGGCCCACAGACATGCTGTCTCCTCCACCCTCATATATCTCTCTCCCACTCTCTTTCTCTCCCCTCTCTCTTTATTTCTTGTTTCTCTTTCTCTCTCTCCCTCCCATTCTCTCTTTATTTCTTCTTTCTCTTTCTCTCTGTCTTTTCTTTCAATACTACAGTGGCCTCAACATCATGGATCTGTCTGCCCTCTTGCCACCTTCACTCATGTACTTCCAACTCCCTTATTTCATCTTATCTTATCACCCATATTGTGTCCTCCATGTTCTAATCCCCAAACTCGGAACTTAAACAGCCAGAACAAATGCCATAAAACATATCCGATGCTGCAACAATTCTGCCAGTCTGACCCACTTAACCCTTTAGCATTAAAACCAGCCATATCCGGCCAAAATTCTTTCATCTCTTTCTGTTCAAACCGTTCATAACTGACCACTCATACTGATGTTAAGGTATTGTTCTCAAAATAAATAATATCAAAATTTCACAGATTCGATAATATGTGAGGTATTATGTGAGATAAAGCCTGTACATCATCATCATCATCATCATTTTACGTCAGCTTTTCTCTGTTTGTAAGGGTGGGACATGTCTTATTAAGCACACCATCTCTCCATTTGTCATGGTCGTTTATCATCTCCTCTATGAGCTTCAGTGATTTGAGGTCTGCTCTCACCACCTCCGCCCATGTTTTTCGTGGTCTTCCTCGACTGCATCTTCCTTCTACTGGGATTTCTTGGCACTTCTTTACCCAGCGGTTATCCTCCATGCGCATCACATGTCCATACCAACGCAGTCTCCTCTCCCGCACACTACACCCTATTCCTCTTATACACAGTTTCTCTCTCAACTCGTCTATGCTTGGTTGTTCACACACATTGACATTGCATATCCAACAGAGCATGCTTGCTTCATTTCTCTCCAGTGAAAATATAATAGTGTATATAGAGTAATGTAAATGCTAAAAGATTAAATAGTTATTAAAAATGAACTATATCATGAAAAAATAAAAAAGAACTTTCAATCTAAATTCTATAAGAAATTTCATCTTTTGATAATTCTTTTGTAGAAACTCAGCGCACAAATCCTGATCGAAATACAGAATCACGGATGTCAACTGTATCAGAGGGGGTGACAAGTAGAGGAAGAATGAGAAAAAAGAATAAAAAGGCTTCTAATTCAAGGCCAATCAGCGCCTGTAGTTTACCTTCAGCTTCTAGTACTCATATTACTATTGAACAGGTATAACAATTATTTTTCTTTCTCTCTCTGTATATATACACACATGCACATTCACACACAGAGACAAACACATACATATAAATATGTATGTATGTATGTATGTATACAGTTTTCCAAGATATGTCAACATGAACCTGTTATCAACATGGACCTGTTATCAACATGGACCTGTTATTTTTATCTAAAGACATTTTATTCCAATTCCACCTCGCCCGTCCCGTCAATCTGTCTTATTCTTCTGATGAAGGACTAGTCACCTTCAGTAGGTTACCTTTCAGGAACTCCCACTGCTTCTCTATATCATATGTCTCTATTTGCTCTTCCTTGCTGTTGAAGGTGTCAGTCAACATGCTTCTAAATTTGTTACTATTTGATGGGTCTTTTAACTTCCATACTCATCTCCTCCAGGTTGGCTTCTGTTGTCGAGTTCTTCTAGCCTTGACTATAAGGTCGCTAACTACTAAGTTATGTTGGAAGGTGCATTCTTCACTGGGGAGGAACTTTGTGTTCGTAACTGTCACTCTGTCTCGTCTTCTAGTAACAATGAAATCGATTTGGCTGGTGAGGTCACCTGATCTATATATGATTAGGTGGCTGTCTCGTTTTCGGAAGTTCGTGTTACAGATAAATAGGTCATTGGTGTCACAGAATTCCAGTAGTCTGAAGCCTTCCTCATTTCTAGGACCATACCTGTAACCCCTGTGGATCCTATCAAAGCCATTGCAGATTTGACCCACATGTCCGTTGAAGTCACCTGCAATGAGTAGAAAGTTGTTGTCATTAATTTGGGAGGTAGTAAACATTAGGGACTCATAGAACCTGTCTTTTTGTATGTCTGGAAGTCCAGATTGAGGAGCGTAGGCAGATATAATTGTCATGGTTGTTCTGTTTAGTACAAGTCTAAATTTAATTATTCTGTCATTTACTCTATTTACAGCAATAACTTTGTTTACCCACTTTTCTGCTACCAAAATCCCTACTCCACCTAGCCCGTCGTCATTTCCCACCCAGAAAAATTTGTAGCATTGTTTTTTGCCTACGAGGAATCTAGCTGACATACCTCTCCATCTAGTCTCTTGTAGACAGTACACATCGACTTTCATTCGTTCAAAGATCTCTACAATCTCTCCAGATCTACCTTTCATGGTGCCAACATTGATGGTGCCAAATCTGATGTTATGGAGTTCGGGGGGAGAGCGAGAGGTAGATGGGAACTTGGTCGAGGGGGTGGGGAAATTTGGTGTTGGTTTTCCATGTCTGAAATAAAGAAGAAGAGCGATTGCGTGATCGTCCAGAGGTGGTTGGTGGATTCATATTTGTCGATTAGTAATGCTCCAACTTAGTAATCCATAAGCCATACAGAAACAAACATCAGATCTAAAAAATAACTGTGCTAGGAGGAGATTGAATTAGCTGGTGGCTAGTTTGTACTGCAGAGGTATGATTGGTTGATGTGGCAATGGTGGTGAGACAGGGTGAACGGGAGGGGAGTTGGGACAAGGTGAAAGAGAAAAGGAAATTTTGAGATGAAGGAGAAAAATGTGGTTAGAAAAAGCTATCTCACTTACCGCTTTTCATAGGCGCCGCTAAATCCCATGGCTGGTTTCTCCTCTTCCACGTGCGTCCAACTCATTAACACCCAGGAGCTGCCAAACTCGCGTCCACACCGTTCCTGGTCACCACTAGAGAGAGGCCAATCTGCTGGCCCTCCCGGTCGAGCACCCTTCCGGCCAAGCACCCTTCCGGTTGAGCACTCCCCAGCTTCCGGCCACCGCACACAACACCATACCCACAAAAGAAATGCATGTAAAGTGGTTCTGTTGATGACCAGTCCACACTATAAAGTGGTCATGTAGGTGTCACGACAAAAAGTGCCCAGTCCACACTGTTAAGTGGTCGTGTAGGTGTCACAATAAAAAGTGCCCAGTCTATGCTGTAAAGTGGTCGTGTAGGTGTCACAACAAAAAGCAATATAGAAATGGCTTCTACAGGACTAGAACTGTTTCATTCAGCAGAAATCATCAGGGCTTTCCTGATGATTTCTTCCGGATGAAACAGTTCTAGGCCTATAAAATTTATATTTATAAAATTTATAATAAATTGAAGTGAAAGCAACTGGTGCGTGTGTTTCTTATTGGCAACATGACCCTCCCAAAGTATAACAATATATATATATATATCATCATCATCATTTTACGTCCGCTTTTCCCTGCTTGCAAGGGTGGAACTATATATATATATATATATATATACAAGGTGTGTTGGAAAACAAACAGGACTTCGGGTGCATAAAAAATATTTCAAATCCAAACTGCAAAGTTTTCCCCTTCAAAATAATCCCCCTTGAGTCTAACACACTTTCCTATGCTTCTCTGCCATGCTTCCATGCCCTCCTGAAAGAATTTTTCCAGGATTCTCGGCAACTCCATCATCACAGCCATTTTGATGGCTTCCACATCTAGAAAACAGGTCCCTTGATGACTATTTTGAGCTTGGGGAAAAGGAAAAAAAAATCACACAGAGCCATGTCAGTGAGTAGGAAGGTTGCTCCAGCACGGCAATGTTCTTCTTGGCCAGGAACTGCTGAATGCTCAGGGCATTGTGAGCCAGTGAGTTGTAGTGAAGCAGCCACAAGTTGTCCTGCCACAACTCTCACCACTTCTCACACACTGAACAAAGCAAACACCACAGGATCTCTTTGTAGACATGCTGGTTGATTGTCTGTTCCTGTGGCAAGAACACTATGTGGATGTATAGTAGTTCCCAAGAGCAACTAGTCTTAAATTTCTCTGTTATAGCCTGTAAGACAATAATGAAGAGGGAGATAAGGTCGGAACCCTGCTGAACCCCCACCTGTACACTGAATTCCTTACTGTATTCATTGTTCATTTTAACTTTGTTGGTGGCCCCTCTGTACATGGCCTGTACTGTTCTCACAAGCCACTCATCTATGACTTGTTTTCTGAGGACTCACTATATTATGGGTCGAGGGACTCAAAAGCTTTCTCTAGGTCCATGAATGCTAGGTAGAGTGGCTTGCTTTTAGCGAAGTCCTTCTCCTGCATTTGCCTCACAAGGAAGAGGGCGTTGGTGGTGCTTTTTCTCAGCACAAATCCAAACTGCATCTCGTCTAGATGTATACGTTCTTTAGTCTGTTGTGCGATGACTCTTTCTGTAACTTTCATGACCTGGTCAGTCAGCTTTTTGCCTCTGTAGTTACTTCTCTCTAGTGAATCTCCTTTACCCTTGTAGTAGCTGACGATGCTGCTGCTATTTCAATCACTGGGAATGACACCATTCTGTATTACTTTGTTCACAATAAGGGTGGTTAGAATGTGCCCAACCGCCCCAGATGCTTTCAACATCTCAGCAACTATACCCGATTGTCTGGCTGCTTTCCCTGTCTTCATCTTCTTAATTACCTTACTTATTAGGCTGCTGCTTATGTGTACAGCTGGGCCATCTGTTGGGCACACTTTGGACAGGCTGTTTACCTCCCAAGTATTTTCCTCATTCATCATAGTGGCATTTCCAAGCAGCTTTCTTTTCAGTGTCAGTGAGGTCAAGTGTGCCGTTTTCATTACGGACGCATTTCTCCCCAGGCATATATATATATATATATATATATATATATATATATATATATATATATATATATATATATATATATATATGTATATATATATATTGGTAAACGGAATAGAAAATGCTGACAAATTGTTCACAGTTGAAAAATGGTTTAATTAGGAATAAAAGAGTATTAGTGATTGTATGGGTTAGTATTCAGTTGTGGTTTTAAG
>OZ024742.1:231698392-231853392 GCA_964016885.1 Eledone cirrhosa
TGTTTCAAAAATGTATACAAGCCAAAACATGATTCTATTGATTTAGTGGTGTGTAGGCTGATGGTGCATGTTAAGACCTGAATGCTGAACAGTTGTTTATGAAAAGCAGAAGGAGAATGATTTTATCTGCTAGCAAATGAGGAAGCTTTAATATACAGCCTTACACAGACATACAGAAAGACATAAATACACATACACAAGTACTTATGGACATCCACTTTAATCTCTAAAAGAAATATAATATCAATTGATATATTTAAATTGAAAATCAATCAAACTACGTCATTTATGAATGTATGTATATGTGTGTGTATGCATGTATGTATGAACAGATGAATGTATCTAAGCATGTATGTATGTATGTATGTATGTATGTATGTATGTATGTATGTAGGTCACTCTTGAGTGCTATTGGTAGCATATAACCCAGTACAACATGTAGCATGATCGGGTCATTGGCGACTAAACCGGCAACCTCACCAAGTTTACTTGATGAGGAGGGTGATTTTGGACTCCCTGCAGGATAAAAAACAAAATCTGACAAAGGGCGGAAGAACTCATAAGAGTCAAATGGCCATCCAAAAGTGTGTAAATATGTGTATACATATATACATGTGTATATATATGTGTATACTTGTATTCAAATGCATATATATGCACGGAGACATGGAAATAATCGGGCTGGATACCTGTTCGCACAGTTAAACCACTAAGAGTGAAGGACCCCTAGCCTTTGTCAAGGTATTCTTCTAGTAGAAGGCAACTCAGGAAACTGGGATAATCCCGATATAAAACCTGCGGCTTAGTAGTTACCGATGATGTTGATCTTTTCTTCTTTTCGAGTTATAGCTACTGTCGCTCAGAGAATGGGATTGGCTCAGTGCACAGTCTTTCCTCACTTTAAAAAGAATCTTCACGCACAGGCATTGCATGATAGAATTAATTAATAATTATTAATAATGTTATATCGTGCAATGGTCATACTCAATCATGTATGTATATGTGTGTATGAATGGATGTATTGATGTATCTTTGAAAATTATGAATTATGTGTAAGAGAGTATGAATAGATGCACGGAAGGGTTGCATGCATGTCTCCAGAGTAGAATGCAAAGGAAAAATGATTTAAATATTTTGTAGATACTGTATCATTGACAAATTGATAATTTATTGTTCTTGTGCAAAAGGGATATGTTTGCATATTTCTTTTCTTCTTTGTTTGGCAGAATCATTAGAACATCAGATAGAATGTTTTGTGATAGTTGTTCCAGCTCTCTGTGTTCAAATCCTGTCATGGTCAACTTTGCCTTTCATCCTTTCGGGGTTGATAAAAAAAAAGTACCAGTTCAGTAAAGGGGTCAATCTTTCTCCATATCTCTTTTTTTCTTACTTCCTGTCTCTCCTTCTCTGAAAGAAATTGGCTGTGTTTAAACATGGAGATAGCATGGGCTCTACCAGGTTTAAAGTACCCAAGACACAGTGTGTTATGACAGCACATCAGGAATTATGGCTCCAATGGTAACGTCATAAAAATTAAAAAAACAATACATAACTGAAAACCAAAGTCCAACACTTACTTCAACACAATATATAAGCTGTTATTGAAATAAGTTCTTATTGAAATATGGTGAGAGTTTGGAGATTACATATTGTTGAGAGGTCCTTTGTGGAAAAGGCAATCTATCTAGTATTGAAAACATATATGATATATTTATGTATGATTATCATATATAAGTCTTGCTACGAATGTTTTAAGCTGTGATCCTGTCCCAGCTATTTCAATAGCCATGTGAGGACACCAGACATGTGTTTCAGGATGTTTATCCATTATTGGTGACGTTTACTCACTCAGTACTGAGACAAGAAGAAGCTATAGCTTATATACCGTATATACTCAAATATAAGCTGATCCGAATATAAGCCACCTACCCTCCTCTAATTTATAAGCCACGGCTGAAAACATAGCAACCCTTCCAATCCATGCTAGCATGGAAAATGGGTATAAAATAATGATGATCACAAATATTGACATACAATTGTCATAGGGTTTGGTGATGATGTGGTTCAGAATGTTGAAACTCTGTATTACAAATGAAAGTTCTTAGTTCTAATCAAACAGACAAATAGAAACTGTAGCAATCAAGACATTAAGGGTAAAGACCCCCTTCGATCACTAATGACCATGAGATTTGCACCTAGAAAGTTAATGAGAAGTCATGATTCAATTCTCTACTTGGAGTGCTTAGAACAGATTGAGTGTAATGCTCAAGAAATTTTCCCCTGTTTTTCATATACTGAATTGGCTCAGTTGTGTGAACCTTTTCTTGGATCCCAGGGACTAGAGAACAATGGGTCAGCACCATTGAATTTTTTCACTTAAGCTTAATATAAACTCATAAATGTACAAAGGAATAGGTTTTTTTAACCAATCACTTACTTTTTAATTAACTGTTTACTTTTTAACTACCTACCTACATTATGATTATAACTATTCACTTTTTATAATTCTTTATAATTTTTTACATTTTATTGATTTATTTGCCTGTTATTATTAAAATTTTAATTATTTACCACTGATTCAGAATTTTTATAATCTTTTTAAACTCTAATGTTTTTATAATGCTTTACACCATTAATTTTGATACCCTTTAAGAGATTCACCATCACACTATGCTGCTTTTCAGCTAAGGACTAGCACGGCCTTCAAAGACTACATGGCGCTGGCAGACCTTGTAAAATACATCAAACTGTTGACTTTGAGTGGCTTTAGGACTGCTCGGAATATATTGTTGTCAAGTAACCCCTCCCCTGGTCATGTCTACGAACCCACAATGCATAGCATTATTGAGTGTGTGTTTTTGTTATAATCTTTTATGTAAATAACACTCAATGACGTTGCCATATGTCATGAATCATGACCTGATGACATAAGCTAGTCTGCCATAGAAATACATATAGTGATTTTGTAACATTAAAAAAATATCTGGAATCCGGCCTTCTTTTTTCATTGAGGTATTAAACTCTATTGCCGTAACAACCTCAAGTTACCACATCTATAATAGATGATATGCATAACGTTGAGTGCTTTGGGTTATTGCATCATAATCAGAATGATTAGATTTACCCATTAGTTAAACCATCCAACATAAATGATATATATGATATTTATATATATGTATAATCTAATGTAGGAAAAAGAGACTGTATTCCGGAACTTGGATTCTGCTGGAGTAATATTAGACAATGAACGAAAACGACAAGCAGCACGCCTTGAAGAATTAAAGTCACGTACCCGTCAAAAGCAAACGGACAATGCTCACAAAGCCAAGGAACTCATGGAAGAAGCAGATAATCTATCAAAAATGTAAGAAAAAATTTTAGTTATCAATTTATTTATTTTGATTTGTGCTAGTTGAAATAGAAACTCATAAACTGCTTTTAGTCCTGTTCTCTTCTTAATGCTATACTCTCACTGACACTAACTGAAGAACTCCAGTTTTTATCTACGTTAATATACTTTGCTGATATGCAACAAAAGATATAACATGTTTATGTATGTATGTATGAATGTACAACCTGTCTCATGGTCGGGTCGTCAGTGACTAAACCGGCAACCCCACCAAGCTTGCTTGGTGAGGAGGGTCATACTTGGACACCCTGCGGGATGAAATACAAGACCCGGCAAAGGGCGGAGGAACTCAGCAGAGTCAACAGCCATCCAAATAGTACTTTTTATGTTTTTACCTGGGAGTGAAAGGCCCCCAGTTGTTGTCACAACACCTTTCTAGGAGAAGGAAACTCTGAAAAAAACCTGCGGCTTCAGAAGCATCTGCTGATGATGACCAGTTCTCCTTTTTGGGAAGTGTTTTCGATGCTCAGAGAGTGGGATTGGTTGAGTGCAAGGCCTTTCACCACTTAAAAAACTTTCAAAGCACAGGCATTGCTTGTTTAGGATATGTTACAGGTTCGTGTGGCTGGCTATGGCTTAAAAGTGCACCAAACTCTATAATCTGACAATTGATTGCGATACTTTTAGCAGAGTTTGCAGCCACCATGTATGTATGTATGTATGTATGTATGTATGTATGTATGTATGTATGTATGTATATATGTATGCATGTATGTATGTGTGTATGTATGTATGTATGTATGTATGCATGTATGTATGTGTGTATGTATGTGGTCGCTCTCGAGTGCTACTGGTAACATGTAACCCAGTACAACCTGTCGCATGGTCGGGTCGTCGACGACTAAACCGGCAACCCCACCAAGTTTACTTGGTGAGGAGGGTGATTTTGGACACCCTGCAGGACAAAAAACAAAACCTGACAAAGGGCGAAAGAGTCAACGGCCATCCAAAAGTGTGTAAATATGTATATACACATGTACATATACATGTGTATATACATGGGTGCATGTGTATGTATATGCACAGGGACATAGAAATAGTTGGGCTGGACACCCGATCGCACGGTTAAAACACCCCTAGCCTTTGTCAGAGCATTTTTCTAGGAGGCAACTCAAGAAACTGGGATAACTTCTGATATAAAACCTGCGGTTCAGTAGTTACCGATGATGATGATCTTTTCTTCTTTTCGGGTTATAGCTACTGTCGCTCAGAGAATGGGATTGGCTCAGTGCACAGTCTTTCCTCACTTTAAAAAATATCTTCACGCACAGGCATTGCACGATAGAATTAATTAATAATTATTAATAATGGTATATCATGCAATGGCCATACTCGATAACGAGGGGGCAGCCATCATGTATGTATGAGTGTGGTGTGTGTGTGTGTGAGTGTGTAATATGATATATGTGCATTGCTTCCACATGTGGTAAATATTGGAGTACTTTCATTTTTTTTCTTTTAGTTATTTCCGCAATTTTATAATGGCTTTTTTCATGGCAATATATATTTTTTCATGCTTTTTAACACTAAATTATTAATAACAATATACCGTATTTGCCAGCCTATATTTTATGTTATATTTTAACGTTTATAGGCATTTTTATGGACCATGTCCAATATATGCATTTTTTTAAATTGATTATACAGAATGATTGCAGGTCAAACAAAAATTAGGTATAATGATGTATACTATTTCAGAGCACCAATTCTAATACCTAATTTTTGCTGGACCGGCAATCACTCTGTATAATCAGCTCCTGATTATTACTGGAATTCTATAAGAATCCAGCTTCTATAATTTTCGACGAAAGCAGGGGAGTGCGTGGATCTGATGAACCCCAACCAGCGTGAAACAGACGGTCAGCTTCTCTCCCTTCTTTCACCGAAAAGAAATAAGTGACATAGTCACTACTTTAAAACTGATAGCGTATGGTCTTCTAAATGTTTTTAATTAAACATACGGTATATTGCCAAATATATTATACATACATTCATATATATATATATATATATATATATAGTCAACAAGGAAAAATAACACAGGCAAACAATACAAAACAATGATGATATATTAGTTTAACACTTGATAAAAATTCGAAAAGAGTCTTAATGGATGCTAGTCCTTCATCAGAAGATAGAAGGAGAAGGAAGATAGGCGAGAGTAAGAAAAGAAAGAAAATGGGAAATAGAGAGAAAACCTTGTGTTGATGTTAGTCAGCCATATATAATATATATATATATATATATATATATATATATATATATACATACACATATATATATAGCAAGTAAAACGGATATTAAATGATGATTATGATATTGGGTTCTGATCTCGTGGCCTTAATAGTCTAGAAAGGAGAAAGGATTCAATATTTACAATAGAATATTGTAAATTATACACCTTGAAGTTATCATAGAAGAAAACTTTACCTTCAGGTGCTGCATCGAGAGATCGAATCTAGAACCATGTGACTGCAAAGTGGACTTCAGCAGTGCCATAGACATGACAACCTTCATAGTGTTGGTGATCACACACTCTATAAAGTGGTTGGTGATAGGATGGGCATCCAGCCATATAAAATCTGCCAAACAAAGGGTTGGGAGGACTCTTCAGCTATGCCAAAGACAACTTCTCTCGTGTTGATGTCAATAAAATACACTCGGTAGAGTGTGGGATTGTATGTTGGGCCCCCGGCCCATCTGGAGACCACATGCTTTGCTTGAGTACTGATCGGTCTGTGAAGACATAGCCAACCCTTGCTAGCAGAGAAAACAGGTGTTAAATGAGGATAATGATGGTTCAGGATCACATCCTTTTTTGCTATACCTGATGCTTCATTGACCATATACAGCTCCCATGACTTTCAGAAACATTTTTTCATGCTCAGAGTTGCTGAAGCATGGAACAAACTATCTGCATTAGTTGTTAACTGTTGGGATACTGCATCCTTCAAAACTTCCATGCTTCCTGAAATTCGCCAACACTACACCTGATATTCACCCTCCATACACATGCACACATGTATCTGTGTGTATATCATGACTCATACATTGTTCACTTTCCTGACATTTGTACATTATTCTATGTACTATACATGCACCTTCGATGAGTTATAGTGCACCTGAGCACTGTACACAATAATTTTCATTATTATTATTATGGGTTGGCAGTATCGGTAGAGGGTCGGACACCATGCTTTGACGCATAGAGTTATGGCCCTTGCCATTCTGAGTTCAAATCCCGCCGAGGTTAACTTTGTCTTTCATTCTTACGGGGTCGATAAAATAAAGTACCAGTAATGTACTGGGTAATTGCTGACCTTGTGCCAATAGTAGAAACAATTATTATTATATCTGTCAACATTTATAGCTAGTTCTTCTGTTAGGTCAATGGGTTTATCTTGAATCCCAAACAATTTGTTTGAAATTTCATTTATTGTTCATAATTTTTTTCTTCTCCTTTTTAGGTTAGATAAATGCAAAATCGAACAGCAAGGAAAAGTGAAAGAAATTGTGGAGAATCAAAGGAAAAAACACACTGGTTCTCCAATAGGGGCACAAACTATATATGTAGTATCAGGAAACAACTCTGACAACACAGCCAGCAAAGAAGTTTCAATGGACAATGACACTGCTGATAATGAGAAATTTTGAAGACACATATAACTCATTATTCTTTAAGTTGTACATAATGACTTTCTGCAAACATCTATCCTATATATTCAATATTTATTATATGACTAATCTAGTTCCTTATCATTTTAGTTATTAATAAAGGTGACAAAATTCTCCATTTCATTTCGTAAAGAAAGAGACATCCCCAATTGCTGGAGCATACATCTTTGTTCGGAGAGATATCACCTTATGTAGAATATCTATTAGAGACTCCTATGTCATGGTTAAGTGATGATCATATTCTCATCATTTAAACTTTCGTTTTTGTTTCCCTTGATATTTAAAAAATAGCCTTCAATCATATCTGATGTGAGAACTTCTTAACAAAATCGACCTCTTACCGCTGCCTGTCTTTCTTCTTTGAAATCAAAAATTTCCAATTAGAGTTGTCCATCATGGTGTCTTAATAAGGCTTTCTTTGACCTGTGTTGTATCAATTCTGGTCTGCCTCGTGGTTAGTTCTTCCACAGTTTTCTGTTTTTATAACAAATTTCTTTCACATACACACACACATATATATATTACTAAAAGTATATGAAAAAAAAGAGGGAATAATAAAACAAGAAAAAGGTAGGGAAGATCAGTACACTCAATTACATGCCACAATAAGAGGTGTTGGAGCTTCCCTCTAATAATTTTAGAGGCAAGCCAACACACCTAAAGCATTGCTGTGGGTAACAATGAGGCTGTGGCACTAGAATAATCAAGTTACCTTGCGAGGATCACTTGATACATCAGAAAGGCAAGTCACCAACGATGACAAGACTTCATTGTCAGCAGCCTAGGCCCACAAACATCTTGAATGCCACAGGCTGAAAAAAAGATAGTTTGCTGATAATTTCTGGTATTTTAGAATTTTATTCCGTATGACTATGGATGCAGTGATCCTCACCTCTATTGCAGCATCTAGGATGTAGGAAGAGCAAATGAGTTGCTAACAACCTTGGTGTCTGTTCTAACCTTCTAACCATACATACTCCTGAGTGAGAGATATCTCTCTTCACTTAACACTCTTCCTTAACTTTATACTAACAAGAATGCAACTCAGACACCTCACATCAGATTTGAACTACTTTTATGAATAGATATCTCCAAAACATCCTGTAATGGATATATGACAATATATGTTTCTTGAACCTTATCATTAACTACAATCTCTTTATATAGTGTGTTGGACCTCTGTTGGTTCAACAAGTGTTCCAATTATTTTGATCAACAGAACAACTAGGTTCATCAAATTAATATGCAAATGCATTCCACAGGCACATGCACTCTTAAGGTAGTTCTCAGGGAGATTCAGCATGACACAGTATGTGACAAGACTAGCCTTTTGAATTACAGGTACAACTCATTTTTACCAGCTAATGGGTCTAGAATAAGATGAAATAAAGTGTCTTGTTCAAGGATACAACATCCCATTGGGAGTTGAACGCACAACCTTACAGCCAGGAGCCAAACACCCTAAACATTAAGCCATGCACCTTCACATCCTTTTATATAATACTACACTTACTCTCTTTATTCGTGGTTTCTACACAGGTAAAATAACTAACTCATAACAAACTATAAAGATGAAGATAACAGATTTTCTGTTTTTGAATCAGTTTTATGTGAGTTTATAATAATTTGCACAACCTCTTGGTCAAGTGTCTTCTACTACATCTTTGTGCACAAACCTGTTGTATATATATAGGGATATAGGGTGTCCCCCCAAAATGTACACATATTTTAATTAGATTGCTGTTGAAGCATGTATACATTTCTTGGGACACCCTGTATATGTGTGCCTGTCTGTCTGTATTTATATCCTATGACTTAACAGTTCAACAAAAAGGGCTTGATAAAAAAGTTAGAAACACGAAAAAAGGTCTGCTGTGTACAGGGGCAGTGGAAGCATTTCTGAATTGGGAGGGGGCAAATTTGGTTAATTTAGTTGTAGTGATTAGTTTAGATGGGTCGGACACCAGGCTTTGCAGCATAGAGTTATGGCTCTTTATGGTATGAGTTCAAATCCCGTCGAGGTTAACTTTCTTTTCATCCTTATGGGGTTGATAAAATAAAGCACCAGTAATGCACTGGGATAAATGTTGGCCTTTAGAAACAATTATTAAATATCAACCAAGATGTAAAAAACTTCAATATGTGATAAACATAACATGTACATAAATTGTAGCGCATATAAAAATAGATGTGTGTTTTGGAAGTTTGGGGAGAAAAAAATTTTTTTTTTCTTGTTTAAGTAAGAAATACATCTTAATCCTTTTGATACCAAATCGCCTTAAAATCTTCCATCATAATTTTATTTTTAAAATGTTTAAGTAATGTTTTAAATATAAGTTTGCTAATGATAATACTTAGTTATTTCATTAAATTTCTCGAAACTTTAGGTTGTTTTCAAAATGAATTGAAACACAGTCATTAGATATATGGTAATGAATGGGTTAATGATGTATTTGCAAATGTTAAAGATATGCTATAATTACAAGACCTAAAGGACATATTGCATATTTATAAAATCTCATATTCATATAAACTAGCAGGACCTGTGGAGATTCTGTTTTATAAATGTTCTTTTTTATGTATGAATTTATATAACTTTATATTATTTTATTATTTTAGAGATTATCAAGATCATAAGCTAGAAAACAGATTTGAGGTTATTGCAAAATTAAAATTTAGATAACTTTGTCAGTAGGGCGGCAAATTGGCAGAGTTGTTAGAACATTGGATAGAATGCTTTGTAGTATTCAGTTCGGCTTTCTGCTTTATGAGGTCAACTTTACCTTTCATCCATTCAAGGTTGACAAAAAAAGTACCAGTCTAGTACTATGGTTGATTCTTCCTCTATATCTCTCACATCCATTCTCTCACCCTCTCTATCCTTCTCTGGAAGAAATCAGCTGTATTCAAACCTGGAGAGGATTGGGCTCTGCCTGGTTTAAAAATGCCCTACAAATGTCGATGTCAATACGATGCCCCTAAGACACCGTCAGGAGTTACGGGACCATACGTACATAGTGTTAGTAACAATATAATTGTTTTTACTTTTGGTACAAGGCCAGCAATTATCCCAGTGCATTACTGGTACTTTATTTTATCGACCCCGTAAGGATGAAAGGCAACTTCTTGTTCTAGTTTTATTTTCTCCTTCTTTCTGATAGCCACCACCTCCTCCTATTATCTCTACCCCATTCCCTTGTTACCTCACTGTCTGCTTAGCTAACTACAACAGACTAGAATGACAATTGAATTGGGAGTTTAATAATCGGAACACATATTAAACAGCAAAAATTAAGCATTAAGGATTTCCTCAATTGTATTTTATCAAATTGCAAAAAATGTAAAAAGACATTAAAGAATGGAATTAGTATTGTTGATCATATTGTAAAAACACGAACAAGAAATAAAAGGTATTATAAAAAAATGTATTAATATTTTATTCCAAACGTATGTAAATTTGTAAATACAGCACAATTCAACCCCGACACATCAGGATAAAAGAACATGTCACCCATAAGTATATTCTCCTATCATTTTTCGAGGTGCAGATGTTTATAATTTTTTGACAAAAGTGTCTAATTTTAGAGAGTATACTAGGTGTATATTTTGCGACACGAGCATAACCACTTTACAGATTTGACAAGGTATCTATATATATAAAACTGAAGATGTCTCTGTGTGTGTGTGTGAGTTCGAATGCCTAAAACTCGAGAACCACCCAACCAACTGTTTTCAAACATGTTTCAGGAAGTGTTCTGAGCAAAAAGAATTTCAAATTTTCTATGCCCCAGGGACCACATTACGTGATTTAGCGATCTCGCTCTATAATTCTTAGTCTTTCTCTTTTTAGATAGATACATACCTATAACGTCGCGCCCTTATAATATCTGTCTGTATGTCTGCATTACGTCACTTCCTTGAGGATGTCTGTGTGTGTGTGTGTGTGAGTTTGAATCCCTAAAACTCGAGAAGTACCCAACCGATTTTTTTCAAACTTTACATGTGTATTACTTATGTTTCAGGGAGTGTTATGCACATAAAAAATTCAACTTTTTGATCCCTAGGGCCCGCATTAGGTGAAAAACTGCGTTGTTTAACATTTTTAGGGGTTTTTTTTAGGCATTACGTCAGACCGATTTCCTTGAAATTGTAACTATGTATTAGTCAGTCTCTTCTTCATACCGTAAGCAAAGAAAATCCAACTTTCTTATGGCCTAGGGCCCGCATTAGGTGAAAAACTTCATTTTTTCAGCATCTTAAGGCTTTTTGGAGGCGTTACGTCTAGCCGATTTTCCCGAAATTTCAAGGCATATTAAGCACATAAAAAAAATTCATTTTCTTGATCCCCTAGGGCCCGCATTAGATGAAAACCTGCATTTTACCTGCTTCATCGAGGAAAATCTTAAAGATTATCCAGCCATCAGAGCATTCGGTTTATTTTCTTTACGTATTCTCCGGGCATGCAGTTTTTAGGTCTATTGGCGGCCCGCGTTCCAAAATACCTTATCCCGTGCAACGCCGGGTACCACTGCTAGTATTCAATAAAGGCAGTAAAACTAACAACTTATAGAGTGTACCATGTATATATATACACATATACATACATATATCAACAGTGGCAAAAAAAAGAAAAAGAAATTGACAAGAGAAAGAGAGATATGATATTAATAATATGTAATATGTATAAAAAAAAATACAAACTAATTTTAAAATTTCAAATTTACTACTTTTTTTTTTTAAAACGCAATTTCAAAATAATCTAAACTATAATAAAGCAAGGGCTGCGGTACTGCATACGGTTTATTTCTTTTAATCCGGTTAGTAAAATAAGTTGGATTACTTTGAATAAATAATTGTTTCTACATTTGGCACAAGGCCAGCAAATACCAAGTACATTACTGGTACTTTATTTTATCGACCACGTAAGGAATGAATGAATATTACATAATTTATGGGCACTATAAACGCTATTAACTGTCAGTCGAAGCAGCCGATGAAAGCAGGCGAAGGTGACGTCATTCGTCAAACATCGTTTATTTTCGTATTACTACCACGCGTAAGTAGAGTTACTTAAATGAAAAAAAAATTTTTTTCACGCGTTTTTTATTATTTTTTTTTTTATTAAAGCATATAGATGTAAGTGGAGTTACTTAAATGAAAATATAGGTAGCCCTTAAAAGGGCCAAATTAGAAAACAAATTTAAGTTAATTAGAAAACAAGTCATGGTTATCAAATAAATTGGATTTAATCATTTATATTTTCATAGTCATGGTTATCAATATAGAAAAGAAGTCATTTTCACCAACAGTGGAGTTACTTCTGACAGCTAATACCATGAACTATATTTTCATAGTCATGGTTATCAATGTAGAAAACAAGTCATTTTCACCAACAGTGGAGTTAACTTAAATGAAAATATAGGTGGCCCTTAAAAGGGCCAAATTAGAAAACAAATTTATGGTTATCAAATTTTTTTCACCAACCCTATACATTTATGAAGAAATGTTTATAAAACAAATTTTTTTCACCAACATTATTCAAAAGCATGGATACAGTCCACATGGAGACAAGTGACAGTCCCCATGAAGACAATCCCCACCAATCAGCAACAATCATCACCAACACTATGTGTAAATAAATAAACTTTAATCTTCACTTTGTGATAATACACGCATTTGCAAGTTGAAAAATATGAATTCTACAATATACCCAAGTGTTAATGGAATTAACCATCGCGATCTTTCCATCGCTACCGCTACTACAGCAGATACCATCAATCTCCATGGGGACTGTCTCTTGTCTCCATGTGGACTGTATCCATGCTTTTGAATAAGGTTGGTGAAAAAAATTTGTTTTATAAACATTTCTTCATCAATGTATAGGGTTGGTGAAAAAAATTTGATAACCATAAATTTGTTTTCTAATTTTGTTTTCTAATTCTCACCTATATTTTCATTTAAGTTAACTCCACTGTTGGTGAAAATGACTTGTTTTCTACATTAATAACCATGACTATGAAAATATAGTACATGGTATTAGCTGTCAGAAGTAACTCCACTGTTGGTAAAAATTCATTTAAGTTCATGGTATTAGCTGTCAGAAGTAACTCCACTGTTGGTGAAAATGACTTGTTTTCTACATTGATAACCATGACTATGAAAATATAGTTCATGGTATTAGCTGTCAGAAGTAATTCCACTGTTGGTGAAAATGACTTGTTTTCTACATTGATAACCATGACTATGAAAATATAGTTCATGGTATTAGCTGTCAGAAGTAATTCCACTGTTGGTGAAAATGACTTGTTTTCTACATTGATAACCATGACTATGAAAATATAAATGATTAAATCCAATTTATTTGATAACCATGACTTGTTTTCTAATTAACTTAAATTTGTTTTCTAATTTGGCCCTTTTAAGGGCCACCTATATTTTCATTTAAGTAACTCCACTAACATCGATATGCTTTAATTAAAAAAAAAAAAAATTTCATTTAAGTAACTCCACTTACATCTATATGCTTTAATAAAAAATAAAATTAAAAAAAAAAAAAACGCCTGAAAAAAAAAACGCGTGAAAAATTTTTTTTTCATTTAAGTAACTCCACTTACGCGTGGTAGTAATACGGAAATAAACGATGTTTGACGAATGACGTCACCTTCGCCTGCTTCGACTGACAGCTAATAGCGTTGTAGTGCCAATTTATGTGCTAAATGTCGTAAGCAAATAATTTCGTAAAAATAAATAATCTAAAATTGACTTCTTTTCAATGTCGCCACCACCACCACTTCAACTACCATATATATACTAGACATGAAAAATGCGCAAGCTCAAAAGTGCCACAGAATGTTATAATAAATCTTCAAAAGTGTGGGACTAGAGTTGTTGCTAAAAAATATTGTAATCATTATATATCGTACATTCTGTGGCATCCTTTATAAAAATAGCTTAAACCAACGAAGCCTTTATTTTTACGCTATTTCACTTAGTTAATTCTTAGAGTGTAACATATAAAAATATCATTTACAACTATAAAATAAATTAATTAATATAATAACAGAGCTGCGGAGCTGAAATTTAGGAAATAATGGAGTATCGGATCCTGAGTTGGAGCCAGTCAATTTTTGGCCGACTCCGCAGCCCTGTATAATACATTTCATATTAAAGTTATTAATAAACCTATTTTACACTTCATGCAAATTACCACGAGATATTGATATTAGATATAAGATACAGCGCAATATCTACAGCTGTAAAAGTACGAAAGCGAAGTAATAATAAGTGGCTTAAGGTAATTCCAATATGAAAGTTTGTAGTGATAAAAATTTGATAATGCAATACGATTGTTAATATTATAGTTCTATGAAAATGTAACAATAGATAACTAAATTATTTTACTATTAGTATATTTAAGAAATTATCATTATAGATTTGATCGTTCATATAAGCATCATATTAAGTTTCAACACAATTATTTTGTTACTATGAGTATATGATAATAATATTACGTAATTATTTATAGCTGTTATTACATTAAACATAGATGTATTTATTTTTATATGTTACACTCTAAGAATTAACTAAGTGAAATAGCGTAAAAATAAAGGCTTCGTTGGTTTAAGCTATTTTTATAAAGGATGCCACAGAATGTACGATATATAATGATTACAATATTTTTTAGCAACAACTCTAGTCCCACACTTTTGAAGGTTTATTATAACATTCTGTGGCACTTTTGAGCTTGCGCATTTTTCATGTCTAGTTTAATATTTTTTTAAGGCAACGCTTGTAATAACTCTAGTTAAACAGGATATATATTAATAATAAATTATCGTTGTAATGTAATTAGATTATGTAATTGTTATTATAAATTATCTTATAAATATTAGTGTAAGATGTATAAAAATATTTTCAGACTTTTAATATAAACAACTACAAAAAACAATCAATATTAAATCAATATATTATACATAATAGAAAACATAAAATATACAATACAAAAACAAAATATTTACATACAATTGCAATTATCAGTGTATATACATTTTCTTTATATTCCCTGAGCAAATTAATAAGATTTGTTTTTATTGTACATAATTTGATGACTTGTTGGAGTGTATTAAAAGATAGCAACAATTTGTGATTAAATTGTTATCTTAAGCAACTCACTTTTTAATAGTTGTTGGCTGAGCGAAATTGTAAAAGCCTATGAGCAAATATAAAAAAAAATACACAAACATTTCCTTGTGTTATTACAACATTAGATAAAATAATTGAGCAATGTCGTTATATTTTGCTCTTATTGCACATTAATAGTGTTTCTATTTTTCGGCACAAATCCATTACGGCAGTCCATTACTGGTACTTTATTTTATCGAATTAGTAAGTATGAAAGTCGAAGTTAACCTCGGCAGGATTTGAACTTAGAATGCAAAGGACCATAACAATACTGCAAAGCATGGTGTCTGACGCTCTACCAATACTTGTGTTGAGCTGGTCATTAATTTATGGTGGTCGTGCGTGGAGTAGAGCAATCGCTAGTTGAAATATTATGAACAAAACATTTTTATTTGCCGAAGAACATATTTTCAATACTGTTTGTGAATGTGACGAAGGAAATACATTCTGATATGGAACAGTGTACAAAGTGTGTCTGTGAATAACATAATGTTACCTCATGTTGTTGTCAAGACATAATGGATTTCGTATATCCAGTTAGAAGATGAAACCTAGCCATCTCGGATTAGTTATATTTCATGCCATGTGTAAAACGTGTTTGAGGATAGCAAAATATGCGCGTTAATTATAATAATTAGTTAATAATATTACAAAATATACCTAATTAAACTCTTTGCTTGAAATTTTATCATTCTTCGTTTATATATATATATATATATATATATATAGAGAGAGAGAGAGAGGGAGAGAGATTTATCTAGTCCTTCGCTCAAGATTAATCTATAAGTTTAGATGTTTGCCTTCGTTTAAGTAAATATTACAGTAAGATTTTTAATATAAACAACTACAAAAAACAATTAATATTAAAACGAAAAAATTATCAATGATAAAAGAAGCGGATGCAACTTTTTTTTTTATAAAGTTATATTCCTGTTTCTTTAAAGAACATTTCATTTTTGTTCTATTGTAGGCGAAATAATGCAATGGTTTAATAGGGAAGATATAACTTACGAATTATGTAACGCTTTTTAAGTAGATAACTACAATTGAAAATACTAAAGAAATGGAACCAACAATTCAATTTGAAAGTCGTCTAGTGACAGTGTATTACTGGTACTTTATTTTATCGACCCCGTAACGATGAAAGGCAAAAATGCAAATGCTTAAAATTTAAATTGCCTTAATTCTATCGTCTGCTGTTTCATTAAAGGGAGATTATCGTCTGTATTTAATTCTATCGTCTACTGTTCCACTAAACAGATATACCTCCACTATCGTCTCTATTTATACATTTTAACTTATAACTTATACACATTTGATTTGAAATATTTTATCTAGTCCCCCCTCTCAATATTATGATGATTTCTTTCGAATGAAACAGTTCTAGTCCTGTAGAAACCATTTATATATATAATTGAACTGAGTTAAAAATTCACAATATTTATAATTAAATAAGCTCATATATATATGTGTGTATTTATCTGTTTATTGTATTATATATAATGTGTGTATATACAGGATGTCCCCCAAAAATATATACACACTTCAACAGCATTCTAATAACTATTGCCTGTACAGGTAATCAAAGTGTCAATCGAATGTTAGTTTCGTGTTTTAACAGTACAAATTTACAATACACACATAAAACCAGTGTATATACATACATGAGTGTGTATACACATACATGAATGTGTATATACAATATATATGTATATATATATAGACACATATATTCACGGTGCAACGGTACATTAAAATATAGATGCGGGAGAGGGGGGGTGTATATATAGGGGCGCTGGGGATAAAGGAGTGTAAAGCGTGTGTAATTGATATATTGAAGGAGAGGAGCGTGCAGCGATAGAGTAACAAATATATAGAGAGGGGGAGAGATGGTATTGAAGGGGAGGAGTGCAAAGCGAAAGAGTAAGAGATATATATAGAGACGGAACAGATAGAGAGAAACAGGCGTAAGTAACAGTGGAAGAGATATAGAGAGAGGTACTCTGATTGGTTGAAAATTAGCCAATGACATACGATCACCACCACCACGGCTATCCCTGAAAAATTTTTTAAGAAGCTACGCATATATGTTAGAACACGAAAAGTGAACATTCTGTTGTTTCACACTTTTCGTGTTCTAACAGATATAGAAAGAGACAGTCTGTGATGAGAGAGATAGAGAGATTATGATTTTCTACACACTGGCGCGTATGAGTGTGCCCATACATACATCTATATGTATGAGTATATAACTATTATGAGTATATAACTATAATCGCGCAAACACAAACTTATAAAAATACACACAAACATACATACATTCACACAAACAGTCATGATAGCGTTCGATTTAATTGGAAATGGGAGGGTAAAACAAGTATAACGTTTTATTTATTTATTAACTCTTTTTTTAAAAACTCATTTAATATAACTATCAGAAAAAACACCATTTGGGTGATTTTCTGCTAGCTTGTGTAGTGTGTATATTGATATTATATGCATGTAGATATGATACATCAAATAAAACCGTAATTGACAATATACACAGAAATTGAACGAAGACTGTTATACTGTCTTCTGTAATTAGTAACGTAATCCATGATACATTAAAAAAAAGACGATATTATATATCTGCTAGCATGTGTAGTGTGTATATTGATATGATACGCAAGTATAAATGCATGTAGATATGATCAAATAAAATCTTAATTGACAATATACACAGAAATTGAACGAAGACTGTGTTACACTCTCTTGTGTAATCAGTAACGAAATCCATGATACATTAAAAAAGGCATTATATATAAACTGCACTAGGAGAAAATTAGTGACAGAAATATATGAATATTTATTTAAACGATCGCTAACCGGAAGTGTTGACATTTGAAAATTTTAAAGAAGTGAATCTTTAAAAAAGTAATAAAATATATTTAATGAACAGCCACGAAATTTAGAAGATAAATTATGTAATATTCATTCATTATTTAAAGTAATCCAAATTATTTTACTAAGTGGATAAAAAATTATAAACCGTACGCAATCCCGCGCTTCTTTCTTTATTATAGTTTGGATTAAGCACTGTTGTACGCCCATTGATTAGATATATATATAAATGTAATCTATATCTATCTATCTATCTATCTATCTATCTATCTATCTATCTATATATATATATATATATATATATATATATATATATATATATATATATATATAAAACTGTGGTTGTCTGTCTGTCTATCGATTTTTGGCACACATCTCCTCTTAGAATCTCTGACGGAATTGCACCGAAATTGCTATACTTGTACATTGAGCCCTAGCGAAGACATCGGGAAAAAAATATTTCAAATTGACCCACCCTATGTGACGAAATCGAATATAATGTATCGATTTTTGAGCGTAAGTTATCAGTTATTTCCCTTTGTTCTGTTTACATTGAGCGTCTTACGTAAAAAATTACGCTGGCTTTCTCAGCGTTTAAAATGACATTAACACAATACACGAACAGTTGTCGAGCCAGCAAAATATTGACCTGCAAAATTCATCAGTTCGAACACTAGGCTTCCGTTTTGCTTCATTTCCATTTAAAAGCATTTTAAAACAATATTTTTACTTGAAAACAAGTCTATTTAAAGACTACGTAAAACAAGCAAATATTTCAGGCGTGCAGACAGACGGTCGTGCAGAGAGGTGATATAGGCGTGCAGATAGACATAACTGATAATTTGGTTACGCTAATGTTTTTCTCTGCGTTGCAGTGTTTACATTTTCGATCTTTGTTAATAAATAACCAGTGCAGTTTTTATCCCCAGCATCCTCTTTTGTTATAACATTCGGGTTATCGTTATGTTTTCTTAACTTCATAAGGCATATTGTTGGTTGAGGGAATATTAATCAAAAACACCACATGCAAGTCTGCACAGTAGACACTACAGTTTTTAAGCCAAAAAAGAAACTTAACATTGTAACTTTAACACAGCTACTGAGCGACCCCGAGCAACGCCGGGCTTTACTGCTAGTATATATCTATATATATAAAACTGTGGTTGTCTGTCTGTCTATCGATTTTTGGCACACATCTCCTCTTAGAATCTCTCACGGAATTGCACCGAAATTGTTATACTTGTACATTGAGCCCTAGCGAAGACATCGGAAAAAAATATTTCAAATTGACCCACCCTATGTGACGAAATCGAATATAATGTATCGATTTTTGAGCGTAAGTTATCAGTTATTTCCCTTTGTTCTGTTTACATTGAGCGTCTTACGTAAAAAATTACGCAGGCTTTCTCAGCGTTTGTCGAGCCAGCAAAATATTGACCTGCAAAATTCATCAGTTCGAACACTAAGCTTCCGTTTTGCTTCATTTCCATTTAAAAGCATTTTAAAACAATATTTTTACTTGAAAACAAGTCTATTTAAAGACTACGTAAAACAAGCAAATATTTCGTCGTTAGGCGTGCAGACAGACAGTCGTGCAGAGAGGTGATATAGGCGTGCAGACAGATAGTCGTGCAGAGAGGTGATATAGGCGTGCAGACAGACATAACTGATAATTTGGTTACGCTAATGTTTTTCTCTGCGTTGCAGTGTTTACATTTTCGATCTTTGTTAATAAATAACCAGTGCAGTTTCTATCCCCAGCATCCTCTTTTGTTATAACATTCGGGTTATCGTTATGTTTTCTTAACTTCATAAGGCATATTGTTGGTTGAGGGAATATTAATCAAAAACACCACATGCAAGTCTGCACAGTAGACACTACAGTTTTTAAGCCAAGAAAGAAACTTAACATTGTAACTTTTATTGACCTGCAAAATTTATCAGTTCGAACACTAGGCTTCCGTTTTGCTTCATTTCCATTTAAAAGCATTTTAAAACACTATTTTTACTTGAAAACAAGTCTATTTAAAGACTACGTAAAACAAGCAAATATTTCGTCGTTAGGCGTGCAGACAGACAGTCGTGCAGAGAGGTGATATAGGCGTGCAGACAG
Source organism: Eledone cirrhosa (assembly GCA_964016885.1). NCBI lineage: Eukaryota > Metazoa > Mollusca > Cephalopoda > Octopoda > Eledonidae > Eledone > Eledone cirrhosa. The sequence continues at coordinate 231,718,654 of OZ024742.1, forward strand.
ACAGTCGTGCAGAGAGGTGATATAGGCGTGCAGACAGACAGTCGTGCAGAGAGGTGATATAGGCGTGCAGACAGACAGTCGTGCAGAGAGGTGATATAGGCGTGCAGACAGACAGTCGTGCAGAGAGGTGATATAGGCGTGCAGACAGACATAACTGATAATTTGGTTACGCTAACGTTTTTCTCTGCGTTGCAGTGTTTACATTTTCGATCTTTGTTAATAAATAACCAGTGCAGTTTTTATCCCCAGCATCCTCTTTTGTTATAACATTCGGGTTATTGTTATGTTTTCTTAACTTCATAAGGCATATTGTTGGTTGAGGGAATATTAATCAAAAACACCACATGCAAGTCTGCACAGTAGACACTACAGTTTTTAAGCCAAAAAAGAAACTTAACATTGTAACTTTAACACAGCTACTGAGCGACCCCGAGCAACGCCGGGCTTTACTGCTAGTAGCATATAAATTATGTCTGATGCAGACACACACACATATCTATCTATCTATCTAAGGCGGGTAAAATTCCCGAGATCCATGGCCGAGTCCTCTCCAGCGGTCTCTGTCCCTCATTATCGCTGCCATGTCCTGCATCTCCAACAGACCAGTGTCTGTCCTGAGGGCATCAACATACGTTAACCTTGGTCTTCCTCTTCTAGTGTGTCCATGTAGGGGCTCCCATATATATATATTTATATATATACACACAAACACATACATACCACACCACACACAGATCGTCTTCCGAAGTGAGTGAAGCTATTATTAATCCTCCCCGGGTGAAGTAACTTGCAAATTTTCCGTAATTCATGAAATGCAATAATACATCTAACGAACACACACACAAATATATCTATTCATACATAGACATATATATATAGGCGAATCTGGTGCGAAGTGTGCATGCGTGAAGGCTTGTCCGAAGTGCGCATGCGTGAAGGCTAGTCCAAAGTGCGCATGCGCAAAGGCTGTCCATACTGCACATGCGCGTATCTGGTCAGAAGTGCACATGCGCGAAGAGTGGCCCGTACTGCGTATGTGCGAAGGCTGGTCCGAACAGCCAATGCGCGAAGGCTTGTCCGAAGTGCGCATGCGTGAAGGTTGGTACAAAGTACGCTTGCGCGAAGGCTGGTCCGTACTGCGCATGTGCGAAGGCTGGTCCGAAGTTCGCATGCGCGAAGGCTGGTCCGTACTGCGCATGCGCGAAGGCTGGTCCATACTGCGCATGCACGAAGGCTGGTCCGAAGTAAGCATGCGTGAAGGTGGTCCGAGTGCGCATGCACGAAGGCTGGTCCGTAATACGTATGCGATGCGCGAAGGCTGGTCCATACTGCGCATGAGGAAAGGCTGATCCGAAATGCGCTTGCGCGAAGGTAGGTCCGTAATGCGCATGCGCGAAGGCTTGTGCAAAGTGCGTATAAGAGAAGGCTGGTCGATACTGCGCATGCGCGACGGCTGGTCCATTCCGCGCATGCGCCAATGCTGGTCCAAAGTGCGCATGCGTGAAGACTGTGCATACTGCGCATGCGCAAAAGTTGGTCTGCACTGTGCATGCGCGAAAGCTGGTCCACACTGCGCATGCGCAAAGGCTGCATCATACTGCGCTTGCGCAAATCTGGTCCGAAGTGCGCGAAGGCTGGTCCGTACTGCGCATGCGTGAAGGCTTGTCAGAATGTGCATGCGTGAGGGCTGGTCCGAAGTGCGCATGTGCAAAGGCTGATCCGAAATGCGCATGCGCAAAAGCTGGTCCGTACTGCCCATGCGCGAAAGCAGGTCCGAACTGTGCATGCGCGAAGGCTGTCCGTACTGCGCATGCTGAAGGCTGGTCCGAAGTGCGCATGCGCCAAGGTGGTCCAAGTGCGCATGCGCGATGGTTGTTCGTACTGCGTATGCGTGAATGCTAGTCCGTACTGCGCATGCACGAATCTGGTCCGAAGTGCGTAAAGGCGGGTCCGTACTGCGCATGCGCTATGGCTGGTCTGAAGTGTGCATGCGCAAAGGCTGATCCGAAATGCGCATGCGCGTAGGCTGGTCCGTACTGCGCATACTCGAAAGCAGGTCCATACTGCGCATGCGCCAACTGGTCTGTACTGCACATGCATGAGGCTGGTCCGTACTGAACATGTGCGAAAGCTTGTCCGTAAAACGCATGCGCGAAGGTTGTTCCGAAGTGCGCATGCGCGAATTATTTTTACTGCGTATGCGTGAATGCTAGTCCGTACTGCGCATGCACGAATCTGGTCCGAAGTGCGTAAAGGCGGGTCCGTACTGCGCATGCGCTATGGCTGGTCTGAAGTGTGCATGCGCAAAGGCTGATCCGAAATGCGCATGCGCGTAGGCTGGTCCGTACTGCGCATACTCGAAAGCAGGTCCATACTGCGCATGCGCCAACTGGTCTGTACTGCACATGCATGAGGCTGGTCCGTACTGAACATGTGCGAAAGCTTGTCCGTAAAACGCATGCGCGAAGGTTGTTCCGAAGTGCGCATGCGCGAATTATTTTTATACGTTCTTTATATAAAACAAGATTGCGCTATATAAGATGACAGGGATCTCTCTCTATATAAAATGTCTCTCTGTCTGTGTGTCTTTTCCTTATGCATTCCCAAACAGCTCGTAATAGTATATAACCTTGGGAGTGACAACATAATTTCTATATTCATTTGGATTAAAACAATATAACATTTTATCTAAAATAATCTACTAAAGACAACTATAAGTAAATGGATATTTTGTGCATGCCACGCATTATTATATTTGATAGAGCATTGGACATGCTTTTCAGCATGCAGTTACGGCCCTTTACGTTCTACATTCAAATCTTGCTGAGGTTAGCTTTGTCTTTCATCCTTATGGGGTTGATAAAAGAAAGCACCAGTACTGCACTGGGGTCGATTTAATCGACTTTCCCTTCCCACCAAATTCCTGGCCTTGTGCCTAATGTAGAAATCATTATTGTAGTGTACATATTTTATTATGTTTCGTTAATTAAAATAAAAAAGCAAAGTATACAATATTTTTTGAAAATCTAAGAATTTTCTGACAACAATGTTTTTTTTGGGGTGGTGGTGGTGATGGGAGGGGAGAGCTGCACTCCCAGCAATACACCTTTGATATTACCACAAACTCCTCATTATTTTGAAGACACATCCTTAAATGCAGGTACAAGGACAAGATCCTAACAACAATCATACTAGCCAACGAATGCAACATAGGCATCCTGCGAATGATGGAAACCCCATTAATAATTGTTTCTACTTTTGGCACAAGGCCAGCAATTACCCAATGCATTACTGGTACTTTATTCTATCGACCCCGGAAGGATGAAAGGCAAAGTTAACCTCGGTGGGATTTGAACTCAGATGGAAACCCCATTAATAATGTCCATAAACTAGAACAGAGAGAGGCCCAATGGCTACTTTGATCAGGCCACTTAAATAAAGGACATAAATGAATCTAATAAACAAACCAAACAAACAGATATACATCCAGCCAGAAAAAATAAAGTAAATAAGCAACACACCATGATTTTATATAAAGAATAATCAGCAGACTGTTCATCATCATCATCATCGTTTAACGTCCATCTTCCACGCTAGCATGGGTTTGGACGGGAATTTGCCTACTTGAGGCAATATTGGTTGTCTTGCTCGTATAGGACTGTCTGGTGGGTTTTCTACAGCTGGATGCCCTTCCTAACACCAACCACGTTTACAGTGTGGACTGGGAACTTTTTACCGTGTTACCTACACGGCCACATTACAGCGTGGACTGTGTTTTTTTCTCGTGACACCTACACGATCTCAATCTCATTTATTTGGACTGGATGTTGTGATACCAACTTTATAGAGAGAGGGTGGTGTTGGTCGGAGTGGGAACATAGGGTAGGGGTAGTGGATTGGGGTGTATATTTGGTTAAGAGGTGCCAACATAACTTTACATTGGAAGGGGTGGTGTGGGTGGGGTGGGGGTAGTGGGGCCGGGGTGTATTTTTGTTAGAGGTGCCTACTGACTGTAGGTTTCGCTTTGTACTTAGGCAAGGCGGGTCTTCTGTATTACTGTGTAGCGCCAAAGGTCTCGGTCCAGTGACATTGTCTTGGAGAGGTGTAAGTGTGTGAGGTCGGAATTTATCAAGTCATCCCAGGTTTTTCTGGGTCTGCCTACTCCGTGGCTACCGTCTATTTTTATCGGCCTGCACTTTTTTATACAGCTGTCGTCTTTCATGCGCATCACATGACTATACCAACGTAGTCTTCTCTCAAGTAAACAGCATCTGATCCCTCTTATTCCTAATTTCTCCCTTAGTTCGTTTATGCTTTGCCATTCACGTATATTACTATTACACATCCAGCGGAGCATGCAAGCTTCGTTCCTCTCCAGTCTGCGTATATCCTCTGCACACAATGCCCATGTCTCACTGCCATGCAGCATTGCTGTTCGTAAGCAGGCATCATACAGCCTGCCTTTCATTTTTAGAGAGAACCCTTTAGCGGCCAATAGTGGTATAAGCTCTCTGAACTTTTTCCATCTCGTTCTGGCTCTAGCTACTGTACTTTCAGAGCACCCTCCACCACTGCTGATTTTGTCACCCAGGTAATGGAAGGTGTCCACTATTTCTATAGAACCATCTGTGCAATGGAATGAGCTAGTATTCTGTGGGCACTTATTGCACCAGAGCACCGGCCACATATAAAATCTATATTCTTAATTAGCTTACCTGTGATCCCACATCTTTTATGCACCCATATTTTGCATTTGGGACATGGAGTTTCTGCCTACTCCTTTCCTACACACTGAGCATGGCCATTTCCCAGATTGGACTGGTGCCCTATTTTCCTTCCTACAAACTAGAACTTTAGTCTTAGACAGGTTAATTTTAAGGCCTTTTGATTCTAGGCCATGCTTCCATATTTGGAATTTCTGCTTCTATTAATTGATAACTACCAGCATCCACATTGTTTTACTACTATCTGCTTGCTAGCTTTTGCTAGAATGGACAAGCAACTAACTATGATACCACCAAACAAGGACAGGCATTACTACCTACCTGCTAATGCCATCAACTACCATAACCAATATAGACCAGACTGAATCTCATGCACGCATGGAACTCAGTCATAACTTCAGACCTGCCAACCTCTAAAAACCCAAACGGGGGAGTACCATGAACAGAAGGGCCCCAAAACAGGGAGAAATAGGGCAAAATTGGGAGAGTTTACATAATTGTTTCTATTTTTGGCACAAGGCCAGCTATTACCCGTGTATTACTGGTACTTTATTTTATCGACGCCATAAGGATGAAAGGCAAAGTTAACCTCGGCGGGATTTGAACTCAGAATGGCAAGGGCCGTAACTCAATGCGTCAAAGCATGGCGTCTGACCCTCTACCGATACTGCCAATCCACCGCCCTAGAGAGTTTACATAATGAAAGCTATACTCATTTTCACAAGAGAAGACATCTCCCCATCGAACAGGGAGTTTTTTTGGCCTGTAACTTTAATACAAGAGGATAATGCATCCGATGTATCTCGCAATTAATAAATATTACCAAGGTAACATAGTCTCTAGTTTCTTCTTCTTCCCCCTCCTCCTTCTTTGCACTCAATCTCACCTCTCTCTTTCCTTGACCGATTTTATTACCTCAATATTTACAATCCTGTCTGCATTGTAGCAGCTTCCAAAATACACCCACTTTTCATATTTCCCAATGTTTCATGAAACCTCCTCCCACACACATAAAGGAGGTCTGTTGAAAACATATCTGACCTTAGGATGGGGGAAAAAATTACGTATTGGGACCAACTATTATATATCCATGATGCTATCATGAGAGGAAGGAGAAGATAGATACATATTGCATAGAAGACAATCGGACGTTTCTACATGACAACCTACTGCAGATTACTGTCATTGAAGGATCCAGCCAGACAAAAGGTGACTTGGTGGTGGAATAACACTGTAGACAGAACCATTAAAGAGACAGGCATGAAAAAATGGAATAAAACCCGAAGAAAAGAACAATATCAAATAAATGAGAAGTTAGACAACAAGCAGTGTTGGGTTTACCATTGTGCTTAGGTGTGTTTAAGCACAAGGTCCCGTTGGCCAGGGGGACCTATCTTCTTGCCAAACATTTTTTTTACAATGAATTTTTCAAATACCAAATGTTCAAAGGGGGCTCATAATTTAACTAGTACAGGACCTCATTTGTTCTAAATCCGGCACTGACAACAGGTTTACATAGCGCACAGAGAAGCCGAGAGCAAGAGGTTTGTTAATGCAAATTCAAAGGCCAAAGTCATTATGCTTGAATTCTCAATTTTCCATGACTTTCTTTGTTCCTCTTGTCACTCCGGATGGAAGAATGCTGTTTTTATTGTTGCCTTATCAGTTGTGCGCGTGCATTGATGTTCTCTCTCTTTCACCCACTGCCTCCATCTCTCACTACTATATGCAAATGGGAGCCCACGCATTGGCTGCCCTGCAGTCCCAGCAGACAGAATAGAGAAGGCGTTTCCCTGGAGGATGCTGAGGGAGATGTGTTGGAAGAGCCATTCCAGCTTGCGATGTGGTCCTAGGGCACCAGAAGTCTTCATTGCTAATTTTATTGCCCAGAGATAGACACATAGGTAGATAGCTGCTGTTCTATCACTAATCATGGGTGGATGTCTAGTAAGAGAGAGTGAGGGAGAGGAAGATACCAAATTACCACTTCCCATACAAATCTAGCACAAAGTGGTTGTCATATGATCAAGTGTTTTATTATAAATCCCGCCGAGGTTAACTTTGCCTTTCATCCTTACGGGGTCGATAAAATAAAGTACCAGTAATGTACTGGTGAATTTGCTGGTCTTGTGCCTAAAGTAGAAACAATTATATGTATAAATCAAATCATTTAATTTTGAATTTGTTTGGACTTTTTTTTACACACACCTACAGTCAGGGCCTCCAAGAGAAATTTTTCAAGGTGATACAAAACCCCTTTAGGGCCTGAAGCAGGCAACAGGCAAATATTTTTCTCAAAATGGATGTTGCATGGTCGCTGTTGGGTCCAGAACAAAGTACTGGCTGGACCCCTCTCATAGGCCTTGCCTACAATATACAAATTACTTTTACTCTGTAGGTCCCTATACTAGCTGGGTATATTGATTTCACTTTGGAAAAAATATTTTTGCGACAAAAGTGAGTCCTCTACATTGTCATGATTGAATACACTTGCAGTTTTAAAGGACCTCAAAATTGGAGAGAAGAATGTTTTAAACAGGCTGCTGATTAATCCAAGAAAGGTTTTACTTTCTCCATTGCATATCAAGCTTAGACTGATGAACCGTGGCGTGTAGCCGAAACATCTCCCCGGCCTTGGCACAATCTGTCACCCCCACCCCCGCTACTTAATAGGCTTTGTTCTTTCCCTCCTTTTCTTCACATTATGACATTTATAGTTCTTTCCTCTACTTTTCTATACCTGTCCTTCTTTACCGTTTTCCACTTATTTTTTCATTACTTAATTTTGTTTTTATCTGTTTCTAAAATATAGTTGATATAATAAAATTATAGCTAAAAAAAAATATTTATATAAAAAAGGGACTCGATAAAACCTAAACCATATACAATTATTTGGTTAGTATATTTTGCTAAAAAACTTTTTTGAGAGAAACTTCTGGAAAAAAAAAAAAGGGTTGGGGAGATAAAAAAAAATTGAAATTTTGAAAACTTGTTTTTTTTGCCGAATCATAATCTGTGATATTTAAAACATAATTCAGACAAAAAATAATAATAAAAAAATAGAAATAAAGTCAAGTTTCAGGATAAGTATCCAACGTAAATTGCCCTAACTTTATATTCATTTATTACTATTTTTTTGTCAATTATTTTCGGAACTGTACTTTTTAAACAGGGAGATTTACTATTTCGACGAGACCCCACCCAAAAAGTAATGTAAAAGTTATTGTGGGTGTAGCATCAGCCCGCTGGAATTTGCAGACGACATGGTACTATTTAACTCGTCAGAAGGTTTTTTCCGACATACACTCGATAGGTTTGCTGCCGAAAGTTGCACGACAGGAATGAAAATCAGTGCTCGCCCTCTCAAGGAAGCCTGCTTAGTGCACTACAAATGTGAGTGGAGTTCCCCTGAAGCAGGTGGAGAAGTTCAAGTATCCCAGGGCCGTGTTTACGAGTGATGGAAGGCAGGAGCCTGAATTAAGTGCAAGAATTGCAGGAGCTGGTGTAATAATGCACCAGCTTCAGTATTCGGTCATCAGAAGGAGGTAGGAAGGTGTAAAAGCCAAACTAGCTATCTTCAATTCGGTATTCGTGCTAACCCTTACCTATAGTCATGAATCTTGAGTAATGACCGAAATAATACGATCACGAATACAAGCGACCAAAATGGGATTCCTCTAAAGGGTCTTTGGAGTAATGTTATATGAGATCAGAGAGTCGCTCCAGGTAAAGCTGCTACTTCTCCAAATTGAGAGATCATAGCTCCAATGCTACAGATCTGCGGTCAGAATATCTAAGGGAAGAATCGTTGGTCAGATTTTATGGGCAAAATCTACCGTCAGGAGATCCAGAACAAGCTCAGCTGGTTTGGCTTGGGGATCCAGCCGGATCAATTGGAGACAGTTGCTCCTGACAGGATCCGCTGGACCATCCCAAGAATAACTGGCCGAAGAAGTAAGTGTGGTTTGGGGGTGGAAAAGTAAAAGAAAATTGAAAACATAGGATGTTCCATTTAGTTATTTACCATCCAATCTGTTTAATGATATCCAGTACTACAAAATCCAATGCGTCCATCCTTGTTTATGGCACTAGGGTGTGCTGTGAGGGAGATTTGACTGTTATTTCCAGTATGTCGAATGAATAGGTAGAGGCACCCTTGTTCCCTCTTGGGAATATAGAAAATACGCAGGGGGGGGGGGGGGGGGCACGAAACTTCGAGAGATTTTTTTGACAGCATCATGATTTTCGAAAATGCCTTTTCCCACGAACAAGGGAGCCTCTACGTAGTCACTAGACATACTAGAAATAGCAGCCAAATCACCCTTACATTCCACCATAGCATCTAAAATAAGGAAATACACATTGGAGATTGTAATACTGGATATCATCCTTACACAGACTGGGTGATAAAGGGCTGGGACAACCTATATTTTCAATTTAGTCGGGGGGGGGGGGGGGGGGGGGCAGAATCTGAAATGTCCTTCTCCAAAACGTAGAATTCCGAAGAAGAAAAAAATTAATAAAATAGTTACGGTTATTTACGAGGAGTACTTATTCCGAAACCCCGCTAAAGTCAAAAATGGAAAAGTTACGCGATGAGGTTAAGAAAAAAATTGAAATTCGTCATTTTCGTCGATAAAAATGTGGAAATTAGAATTTGTTTTTTGATTATTGAAAAACAATGAAGTTATGAATGGTTAAGCGACGTGCTTATTCCGAACTTACTCCACTTAATGCTTCACAGTGATTATTTTTACCATTCGAGGTACAGAGTTTAAAATCTCACAGGATCAATAAAGTAAATATTAGCGTAACCAACTCGATTAAATCGGATTACAAATGAAAGAAATCATGTCGTATTGATTTAGGAAAAGTTAGTTTTTTCATTTTCGTATAATATCTGAGTAAATAAATCAAGACATTTATGAGTATAAGAAAAATTAAATGGAGTATTAAAATATTAAATTATAATATATATGTATACGTTTTTAGAATATAAAATCGTATTATTGAATAATAATATATATGTTATCGCTCGCACACTGATCTGTGATTTAACGAGTTGGCATTGCTCCTCTGTCACTGTTAATTGATTTACAATAATTCTTTACTGATGTTGAGTTCTAAAAGATTTCTATTTTTCAATTGCTTTCCTCCGTTGTTAATACATTGTAAACAATGTAGTCATTTTAAGGGGCATTTTTTATGTTCTCTTTCATTAAGGACTCTCTTCAGCGGACCTCAAGTAAACCAAAACAGTAATGTTAAACAAATATTTAATCCGAAGAAAGCTGTTGTGCTATCAAAGGTTACACGATATGAATACGAGAAATTGTTATCTGGTGCAGGGACTGAAGAGGAGCTGATACAAAATGTGAGCCCTTTATTTTTATTTATTATCAATATTTTACTTATATCAATACAATCAACTTCGGATATAGCCGAAATGGTTTAGTTTTTAATTAGGAAGGAATATAATCCCCCAAAGTCATGCAAATGGCTTTTGATATTTGTTGTAAAATTATTTTTCTGTCTATCAGAAGGCAATCGTCAAAATACAACAAAAAACAAAGTAATGGAAGAAAATGCAAAACTGCATTCTTCGTATCAACACGCCGGCAGCATCCATTCGACACCCACATACTACAAACACAGGTCCAGTATTTATCGGAGTGGGATAAATTAGATCAACTCTAATATTTGACTGATGCTTTATCGAACTGGGAAAAAATAAAAAGGCAAAATTGACCCCGGAAGGATGAAAGGCAAAGTTGACCCCAGTGGGATTTGAACTCAGAAGACCCGGAAACGATTTCCAATCCACCGCCTTTCATACATACCTCCTACATAATGAAACCTAATTAATCAACTTGGGTGGCAGACCCCGGTGATGACGCTAGTGAGGGCTGAAAGGCAATGGGGGCTGGAATATATCAGGAACGTTTGTTCATTTTTTTTTTATTAATACAATTTACTTCAGTAAGGGCAATATTTTGTTAACAACCTACCACTTTCACTTTGTCAAACACGAGCGGGTAACAGGCAACACGGAAGAATTTTTCTTCTTTTTTGACTATGTGCTGCCGCTGGTCGTTTGTGACCGAGGAATATGATATTGTTATTGACTTATTCGGCAAAATGGGAGGAAAGCAGTGTTATTGGGAACAGTAGTAATGGAAAATGTAATACCAAAACGAATAAGTAAATACTGATTTTTCCCCTCAATAATTTTACTAATTTGGGTTTTAGTACTGTATTTTTACAGTCTATTTAACTAAAAAGAAATATTTTCTCAAGATAAAGTGTTATATATGTTTTCAGCAACTTTATTTCATTCTGTTAAAGATTCCGATTTTTTTTCTGATAGAATCAAACTCTCCGATGTTAAAAAAGAAATTTGCAAATTGTTTTTAAAAAGAAATAAAATAAAAAAGTTATAGGTTGTGGTAGTGCATGATTTCCCTAGTTTGAAGCCTTTAGATAGCCAAGTCAGATTTTAACATTCCCATTACTGTTGGTTGTAATATTTGTTACGCTGCATGTTTAAAGTATATATTTATTCTTGTTTTTGATATTTTAACAGCACAAAATTAAACACCCTCGCATCAAACAAAATTTCTTAATTGCACAAAAAGCACTAAAAATGAAAACTACAACCGATGACAAAACGAAAATTAATTCTGTGGCAATCAAAGTGAAAGTGACGTGCTGTCTATCAATATTAACGATTAGAATTTTATTGACCTGTGCTATTGTGGATTGGCAGTATTGGTAGAGGGTCGGGCGCCATGCTTTGAAGCATAGAATTACCTCCCTTTATGATCTAAGTTCAAATCCCGCCGAGGTTAACTTTGCCTTTCATGCTTACTGGGTCGATAAAATAAAGTACAGTACCAGTAATGCACTGGGATAATTGCTGGCCTGGTGCCAAAAGTAGAAACAATTATTTTATAATGGTATTCATCTCACCATAAAATGAACATCAAATTGCAAGGAAAGCAAAATGAATTATAATTCTTTTTACAGAATATAGTCAAACTTGTTTATTAAACATCTCGTAGATATAAACAAAATTTATATAACGAATATGATTTACAAATGGGTAAATTTATAGAAGATCACTCCCCTCGAGTTCAGTGGGGAAAACATTTTTTTCGTGTGTTATCAACTAATTTAACACTCAAGATGTTCACAATCGACTTTTTCTTCCCTACTTGGACTTTTCTCTACGATATTGTTTTTCGAGTTGTTATCAACGGATATGATCTCCCAAAGCAGTCAGAGACGGAACAATTGGATTTGTTTAAAAAGGGGCGAAAAGATCGAGTTTCGTAGCCTCTCGCCGCGTTTAATGGGAAACAATTATTTTTCCTCGTTTTTTTTTTTCGTGTTTTATCAACTAAGCTGTTTTATAATAATAATACCCACAAAAGAAACAAATCAATAAAAATTAATTAGAGGAAAAAAAAAACTGAAGATGGGAACACTCAACTACATGCTACATCAAGAACTGCTGGTGTTTCACTCTAAAACCTTTTGGGGCAAGCCAAAACAGAGTATTTCCGCAGGTAATAATGATGATAAGGCACTGGAATAGCCTAGCACCTATCAAGCATTATTTGATACTTCAGTAAAGTGAGTTGTCAACAGCGACAAGAACCTCTTTGTTAGCAACCCAACTCCCCTGAATTTCTTGGATCTCGCAGGCTAAAATGGTTTTTCAGAAATATATTCCGTTTGGCTATGGATGCAAATACCCCCAACATTGCAGCATTATGTAGGATATGATAAACATTTTACAAATTGTAAGATGCTATTTTTTGTAAAATATAATTTGGCTAGAAAGAATGGAATTGTAGAATGATCCAGTAGATGTGTGAAGTATAGTTTGTCTTCCTTAGAGAGAGGAAGACAAACTGAATTCAGAAGATAATGGGGAAAAAACCCCAGTGATGAATAGAATAAGATAGTTAGGTCATACGTTGAGGAAGGATGATAGTGACTGGATGAGTGAAGTGATGGAAATGAATGTGGAAGGGAGTAGAGAAAGGGGAAGACCAATGATGGAGGAGAAAATGAAAACCAGGGGATTGGTGAGGGACGTTTGTCATGGGGCCCCGACTTTCGGTCATTACCCAAGATTCGTGACCATAGGTAAAGGTTGGCATGAATACCGAATTGAAGATAGCGAGTTTGGCTTTTACACCAACCTACCTCCTGATTACTGAATGCTTAAGCTGGTGCATTACTGTACCAGCTCCTGCAATTCTTGCACTTAATTCAGGCTCCAGCCTTCCATTACTTGTGAACACTGGCCCCGAGATACTTGAACATCACCTGCTTCAGAGGAACTCCACTGCACAGGCTTCCTTGAGAGGACGAGTGTCTTAGTCTTTGCAGTTCTGATTTTCATTCCAGCCATGCAGCACTCAGGATCAAACCTATCAAGTGCATATTGGAGATCACCTTCTGATGAGTAATACCATGTCATCTGCAAATTCCAGCCAACTTATCCTACACCTGCCAGCCTTGATACTACTTCCAACCCAGCTGCACATGTCAATCCTGTTCATGTAAATAATGAACAGGAGATGTGTCAGTGTGCAGCCTTGGTGAAGTCTAACTCGCAATGGTTTCGTTCTAGCACCATTTATCGGACACAAATACTTGGGCATTCATATACAGACATCAGGACAACAAGAAGTTGTCCATCAATCCTATACTCTTGCAGAACCTTAAACAGCAGGTCCTATGGAACACGGTCATATGCCTTTTCAAGATCTACATAGCAAGAATACACCTCTTGGCAGTACTCCCACGATTTCTCAAAGACCTGCTGCAGTGTAAATATATGATCTACTGTGCTGCACCTGAGGTGAAAAGCACACTGTTCATCAGATAGCTTGGACTTAAGTAGGTTTCAAGTGCAAAGTGAAACCTATTACAGTCAGTAGGCACCTCTAACAAAATACACCCCCGTCCCACTATCCCCACCCCATCCACACCACCCCTTTCAATGTAAAGTTATGTTGGTACCACAACATCCAGCCCGAAACAAATGAGGTCGTGTAGGTGTCACGACAAAAAAACACACAGTCCACGCTGTAATGTGGCCGTGTAGGTAACACGGTAAAAACCTCCCAGACCCACACTGTAAATGTGGTTGGTGTTAGGAAGGGCATCCAGCCGTAGAAAACCCGCCAGGCAGTCCTATGCGAGCAAGACAACCACTCTTGCCTCAAGTGGGAAAACTCCCATCCAAACCCATGCAAGCGTGGAAGATGGACGTTAAACGATGATGATGATGATGATGATGATGATTAACAATGTCCCTAAATCTCTTTGCCAGACCCTTAATATAGATTTTACTGGAGAGGCTTAACAAGGAGATCCCTCTGTAATTGAAGCAATCTCTCTTTTTGAAAATTGGGATTATCATTCCTGATTACCATTGCTGATTACCATTGCCTTTCCAGAGATCCAGGCTACCCGGCACACATGAGTCAGCCAGAGAATACCTTCTCTATTTAAGGCTTTTAATATCTCAGGCCGGATTTCATCCTCCCCAGTGGCCTTGCCAGATTTGAGCTGTTGTGATTAGGTTTAGGAGATCAGCAAAGTATTCTTTCCATCTCACGAGCATGCACCTCTCTGAAGAGAAGAGAACCCCAGATGCGTTCCTGATAGCACATGTGGAGGAGGACTTCTTATTATAAAGTTGGCAGATGATCTGTCAGAACAGTTTATTTATTGATCTGAAAGCGGATTCCAGCTTAACCCCAAAGTCCTCCACAGTCTGAACTTTGGACGCCTTTACCATCTCTGCTGTGATTCTTTGTGCCTGCTTCTACCGCAAGTGCAAGAAGGAGGACTTATTTCCAAGCCAAGCTTTGTATGTTTCCTTCTTTGCTTGGATCTCATTTTTGACTTCTTGATTGAACAAAGGGGTCCTCCTGCTACCCAGCACCACACCACTCCTTTTTCATCTACCCCATTTAACAGCTGAAGCAGAAACTACTGAGCTGAACAATTTCCACTCTGTTTGAACATCATTAGTTTGCTCAGGGAGTTCTCTGAATTTGGATGCAATGGTATCTGCATACCTGGTCCTGACTTCCTAACTCACCAGCACTTCCCACTTTAACCTCTCCCCACAAATTTCTGGTCTTGTACCTAAATTAGAAATTGTAAAATGTGATTTTTGTCAGTTTCTGAGTATACAAATGATAAAAGAAAATGATGATAGTTATTTGATATTAGATATAGGTCTGGATCCATGACTGTCACAAGGCTTTTCTGCTCAAGGAGCATATTTCATAAACTTTTTTTATAAACTCTAATTTCTAAACTAGAGGGTGCACTATTTAAAAGTGGGGGTGGGGATTGGTCAATGTCATACAGTGTTCCCCCTTGATGATGGGCCTGTCTGGATCATTATCACTCTCATCTTCAGGCACCGGAAGGTGATATGATGTCTACATTTAAAGACTAATATATCAATAATACTTGAGTGGAACATAAATCTATTTCTTTCCAATGCACATTTTGATCATCCAAACCATATGAATTAACACATTTTTAGATAATTTTCTACTAAATCATTAGTGATTTTTCATGTTGACTGTAAATGTGGTTGGTGTTAGGAAGGGCATCCAGCTGTAAAATACCTGGCCAAATTTACAGTCCTTGTTGGAGCAAGGTGCAGCATGGCCAACTCTGGCCAGACTTGCCTCTCAGATTGGATGACTTGTCTAACCCATGCAAACATGGAAGAATGGACGTTAAACAGTGATGATGATGATGAATTATTCAGTTACAACATATTTTGACAGTGATTTCTTTGACCTTTCTTTATCAACTAGAATGTAGGTACTTGGCATTGCTCAGATGTTTAATAAATAATGTCAAACAATTTAAACTGAGGACACACAGCATGTAATACTGTTTACAGTTCTTGAGTGAACAGACAAAGATATTTGTAAATGTACTAAGTTGTCCGCTACTTATGTTGCTTAATTATTTGTACCAGATAAAATATAAAATTCAAAACAATGTAACTTATGCCATAACTGAATAAATATCAAATTATTAATAAGCTTCTTTAGTACAAACTTTATGTAAAGCAAACAAAGGAAACATTACAGTCAGTAGAGAGTTAGTATATTGTTGGACGACGAGGATTATGTTTTTGAGGAGGTCAGTGGATTAGCAGTGTTAGTAGAGTGGTTGAAAAAATATCTTGTATTTGTGTCTGGTTGTGTTCTGATTTTAGATGTTACTAAAGTCACCTTTACTTTTATCTTCCTGAGGAAATGATGAAATAAGTGCAAGTGAATCAACTATCCCTGTCCCTTAAAATGTGTTGCCTTGTGCTATATTAGAAATGATATGTTCTCTTAACTCTTTTGTGACAATATTTCTAATAAAATATACTCTATTTCAATTGATTAATGAATACTTTTGATGAATTTACTAAAATTATCACTTTCCACTGAAATTGAAGGGCTGTTCTATAATAATATGGAGATAGTAATTTAACATATGACTCTCTTATAAAATTATGTTGAAAGATTTTTATTTAAATAAGAACCCTTTAAAATGGGTGGTTTAGTACCTTAGAACCAAAGCCGGTTTTGACTGGTTGGTATAAAAAAGAGTTAAGTCATGCATGAGAGCATAAAAGACTAATTGGATTAGATATTGGACAACCAGAGAATAAGTAGCAGTTTGTATCACAAGCATTGTATTGTATCTATGACCAAGTCCATTTAGCTTTAAATTATTATCAGATGCATAATTAAGTTCCTTACAGTGCAGAATTCAATTCTTCTCATTGGTTAACCCTATCATTACTAAGCCGCCCCAAACTGACACGGTTTCTATGAAACTAAATCAACTATTTTAAATATTCCTATTTAGAGTAAAAAATTTCCAGCATAATTTTATATAAAAACATTTTATCCTACAAATACCATTTTGATGAAATTAATTCTAGTAAAACCTTCCAAATTCTTCATTAATTAATTAAAATACAAAATATTTCATTTAAAAAAAAACACACATTAATAAAAGGATTAAAGTTATCCTGTTTAGAACCAGGGTAATATTTATTTTTCTCTCATCTATACACAAAAACTAGAGATATGTACCAGCCCTTGATTATTTGGAGAAAGGATTAACTCAAGTTGTGAGTTTAGAGAATGCTAATATATCAAATGGCTGATATTTCCTGTATTTCATCATCATCATCATCATCATCTTCGTTTAACGTCCATTTTCCATGCTAGCATGGGTTATATATTTTATATTGTCCAGCCATTTCCATTTCTGATGCCTCTACTTGTTGGTAATCATCCTTCTAAACATAATTTTCATTTTTCTCACTTGTTCACAAAAATATCTAAACATCTATATTTAGGGGAAAGAAAAAAAATATCAAGGGAGAAAATTCATGTAGAGTATTTTAGAGTACATTCACTTCTGAGATACAGTTATTTATTTATTTATTTATTTTATTTATTTTTTTTTTATAGTACAGAGCTATTTAATTATGTAATAAACAACACACGTGTGTTAGACACATTATTGTGGATATAAGTTGTAAAGATGAAAGAATGGTATTTAACTAATGTATTGGTACGCGATGGGGCCCACCCACAGCCCCGGCGGACAGAATGGAGAAGGCGTTTCCCCGGAGGATGGCAAGGGAGACGCGCTGGAAAAGCCACTCCAACTCGCGGGGCTCACACCTGCGGCTGGCCAGCTCAGCGCCTATGGTGGTGAGTAAGGAGGTAGCCCTGGGGCCGAGGACACCAGAAGTTTCCATGCCAGGGAAACGACCACAAACCTCTCGGAGAGCGACCGGTATTTAAGGAGTTTGGCCCCCTCAGCCCGACGTGCAGCAGAACCTGGGTCAGTCGCAGACTGCACCAGGTTGCGGCTGCAGAAAGTATCGGTGCAAGTGGCATTCCAGACGAGGGGTTTGCCACCGCGGAACGGGAAGATGGTCGTGCCATCTGGCCTTTTGCCGTCCCCTCGATCCAGCCCCACCGGCTTGAGCTGGGAAGGGAAGCCTGCAGCGTCCAAGCCATGCTTAATGACCTTGTTGAGGGCAGTATGGCGTGGAATGCGGCCGGCACTGTGGCGACAGGAAAGCGGGTGGAAGCCGAAAGAGTCCACGGTGGAACCGCAGCGACATTGGTGTGGCTGGCAGATCCGGAGGCCGAGCCTCAGGGAAACGCCGATTCGCAGGCTATGGTTGTTTAGCTGCGTGCTAGTGGGGAAGGAGGGTAGAGCATGGAGCTAGGCACCACTGTGGGGTTTGGAGGCCGCACGAAAACAAGCAAGGCGGTGCTGGTCGAGCTGGCGCGTGAGCCTGTCTGAAGCCAGGCTGCACTGGATGGCATCCCAAGTGCGTTGAGGGGACTTGACGTCAACAGGGGAAGTAGGAGGGACGTCTACTGGGCTAAGTCCCAGCCAGTGCAATGTCTCGTAGGCAGCCTCACGTTATCTGAACACAGAGGGTTCTGTTGTGTTTTGAAGAACCCTGCTGACGAGGATGCGGCACGAGGTTACCGACGAAAGATACGCCGGCAAAGCCAGTGAGATCGGGGATTGGAGGCCTAGGCCTGACGGGTAAAGTGGCCTGTTGCCACCCTATGTCGTCAAACTTGACGTTGCATATTCCCTCGGCTGCTGCTCGGATACAAGTATCGAGGTCAGCGAGGAGAGATGTCTGACTGCCATTCTACCTTCCTGTGTTTCCCCCTCCATGCAGCCCCTTTTTGCTCTCGTTTTCTGGCACCTCCATATATATAGGTGAATTATGCTGCCCTCTTACCAGCACTTTCCCTTCCACCCACACACACCACCCACCCACTCCTGATGCCGCTCGGTTCCCCAGTCCCCGGCCCCACGCCCCATCCCCACCCCTCCAAATCGACACCTGCAGCACTTGCAGCACCACTAACAAACAGAAGAGGGGCTGGAACTGTTTGGGGTGGGGCTGCTTCCACCACCTCAATTGCGTTGGCTTGACTCATTGAGCTTCCAATGCCCTCACAGCGTGGAGGTGCAGGAGCTGCCTCTTCCCCACGTCTTCCAGCCACGGCCGTCTGGCACACCACCAGATGGGACAGCGAGCTTGCCTGACACCCGAGCCTCGCTGGTCAACATCGCTCGGCTCAGGCAGCTCCGGAAGATCCCACTCAGGATCCCGAGAGCGGCACGGATGCCGTTAGCCGATGCCCTCGCTTCCTCGATTGAGAGCGCCCTGGACTCCAATCCAGCCACTGACTGGGAGCGGCTGTTCTATTTCGCCCCACTCGCCCTCCCCAGCTCTGGCGCTGAGCGGGGCGGCCGGTCAACAGCAGCTTTCGTCAAGGCCAGGGACGCCACACACCCCACCCTCAGGTACCCCCCTATCCTCCACCCCCGAGGCCATCGCCAAGCGTTTGCGTGACCAGGTAAACGCAAAGCTTATCATGGGTGATGTCTCGGCCACAGTCAGAGTTCCGATGGAGTAAATTATGAAGGAAATCAGCCCAGTCATAACCATCTCATTTTCTTTCTGACACAGTCTATTTATCCAATGTCATTTCTTTCTTCAGATTGTAGGGTATAATTTCAGAGAAGTTTGGTTTCTATTTCTAACAAGTACAGTCTGTCTCATGTACTCATGTGATATAATCTATAAGTTAAGATGTTAAAATCTAGAATCATCCCATCAGTTTATGGACTTCATGATTTCTTCTATTATCTACTCCTGTGTGTCTTGAATTCCCGAATCTCATTGCAAATTTGTGTACCTAATTATTTTCACTGAATACACAGTATCAAGTTCTTACTCCCTTCTTAAACATTAACCCTTTAGCATTCAAAACAGCCAAAACTGGCCAATGACACTCACATTAAGATATTGTTCTAAAAATAAACAATAACTGTTTCTACTTTAGGCACAGGGCCAGCAATTTGAAGGGGAGGGGAAAGTCGATTAAATTGGCCCCAGTGCATTACTGGTACTTTATTTTATTGACCCTGTAAGGATGAAAAGCAAAGCTAACCTCTGCAGGATTTGAACTCAGAACGTTAAAGATCATAACTCTATGCGGCAAAGCATGTTGCCTGATGCTCTAAGGCCTTTACTGCGAAAAATAAACTTAATATAGCGAAATAACTTAAAACAGCACATTTTTTTAACTTTGAAAGTACAACAAATTTTTTGTCTGTATCAAAGTAGTGATACCGACTTTGAAGGTTTTACATGCGGTGACATTCAAAATGAAGAAGAAACAAAAGAAGATATCAGTGATTTATCTTCAAATGAATCAGACGGATATCTCTCTGATTACTGAATGCTTAAGCTGCCGCTTTACTGTACCAGCTCCTGCAATTCTTGCACCAAATGGTACTAGTATTGTTATTAATTGGAATTTTTATCTTTATCACTTTGACCTTCATGCAAGTGGGCTCAAGACCATACTCTAAGTTTGGAATTTTTTCTGCTGCTCTTCAACTTTTTTTTCAAGAAGCCATTTTACATAAATGAGTAACTTGATCTTTCTAGTGGGAGTGCTGGTGCTATGATAAAATGCACTTAGTACATTAGGAACAATATCCTGCTGTAGAAGACATACCAAAAATCAAACTTATGAGCAAGACAAGGTTCTTTGACCGGTCTTGCCTTGGGTTGTGACAAACCATCCACCTGATCCCAGCATGGAAAATGAACGTAAGACGATGTTGATGAAAAAACTACATATTATTAGTGCAATTACAGGATGTCCTTTCTACAGCTATTAAAACATGAAGTAGGCATGAAACATGTTTCTTCAGTCATACTTTCCTGATGAGGTCTAATAAGGCTAAAACATCTCTTGCTTTCATTAGTTGGCTTCAAAGACTAGATCAATTCCAATTGACATTGTTTATACTGTCAAAACATCTTGATTACATGATAATATTAGTTATTTCTCTATCACCCCTAGAGGGAATTTTGATCTACCAATTGTTTGGATAGTCTCAGTTAAAATTTTTCATCTCATTATATTACATATGTAAGCCTTTACTGTACTTATATTCAGTAAGTAGATGCATAGAAAGATGGACATGATATGCTCTACAGCAGAGGTTCTCAAACTTTTTGGGCTACCACTCCACTCACGGCCACGTAATACCCTCAGCACCCCCCACCCATATTTCCAGAGAGACATGCCTACATGCAAATTGTAAATAATATATAATAAATAATTGTTTCTACTTTAGGCACAAGGCCAGCAATCACCAGTTCATTACTGGTACTTTATTTTATCGACCCCGTAAGGATGAAAGGCAAAGTCAACCTCGGCGGGATTTGAACTCAGACCGTAAAGGGACGTAACTATGCTGGAAAGCATGGCGTCCGACCCTCTACCGATACTGCCAATCCACTGTAATATATAATAAATAATATAATATATACTATGTATAAATAAATATTACATTAATATGTATCATTTGATATTTAATATACTATTATATCATCTCCAACCCCCACTGCCCTTTAGGCCCCTGTTCCCCCAGGGGGTGGTAGCGCTCACTTTGAGAACCTCTGCTCTACAGTATACTACAAAATGCAGTTCATTCTCTTCATGGCCACACACGTGCCATGCTGCTCAATCTTGCACAGTGCCATGACAAAAAACGAACAGTCCACCATGTATGGTGATAGTGCCACTATGTAAGGCGGTAGTAGTGGTGCCACAAAAAATGCTCTAATTGACTCTGTTTGAGAAGGCAGGTTATTAAGAAAATAAATCTTTCTGAAAGACCATTGTATACTTTAGCTATTCTGGTCATCTGAATTTGACATCAGTCCATCTGTACACAAATCTTAACCCTTTAGCATTTAAACCGGCCATATCCAGCCCAAATTCTCTCACGTTTTTCTGTTCAAACCAGCTGTAACTGGCTGCTCATACTTATATAAGGTATTGTTCTCAAAATAAATAATATCAAAATCTCATAGATTCTATATTATGTGAGATAAAGTGTTTACCGTGAAAATTCAATAATATATATAGAGTAATGTAAATGCTAAAGGGTTAACAGAATATTTCAGTTAATGTAAAATCTGTGGTAAATATTTCACATTGAATGAACAAATGTATAATAGAACCAGGCTGTGTAAGTTAGATTAATAACAAAATGTTATTGTTAGGTTATATTAACATAATAATTATTTCTACTATAGGCACAAGGCCAGCAATTTGAAGGGGAGGAGAAAGTCAATTAAATAGCCTCCACTGCATTACTGGTACTTTATTTTATTGATGCCGTAAGGATGAAAGGCAAAGTTAACCTGGGGTGGATCTGAACTCAGGGCGTAAAGGGGTGTAACCCTATGCTATACAGCATGTCTGACGATCTAACGACATTGCTAATCCACTGCCAAAATAATAATAATAATAATAATCATTTAACGTTTGTTTTCCCTGCTAGCAAGGATTGGACATATTGTTGTAAAGTGGTCAGTACTCAAGCAGAATCTCTAATCTCCAGGTGGGCCAGAGGCCAAGCACAGGATCCCGTGTTCTACTGAGTACATTTTGTTATGAGACCTGGGAAGTTGTCATGTCTTAGGCATAGCTGAAGAATCTTTCCAACCCTTTGTTTGGCAGGTTTTCTATGACTAGATGCCCTTCCTATTACCAACCACTTTACAGAGTGTACTGGCTAATCATTTATCATTGGTCTGTTAATCATTTGAAAATATTGTCAAATAATTTTTATTGAAATCTCCTAAATCTGTGCTTATAAACTTAGTATTTATTGTAAAATCAAAGAATAAGTTTAATTCTAATTCTAAGAATAAACTTGTGAGGTAATGTATTATATATCTTTTGTATTTTTTCTTATATTTAGCTGAGATCAAAGATGTCTGATTACTATGGTTTACTTCAACGGCACAACATCCATCAGCGATGCGTCAAAAATATCACTAAAACACTTGAGTAAGTTGCTAAATATTTTCATATTTTTAATATTTAAAAAAATATTCTCGGGATTGTTCTCAAAGGGGGATCAAAAAGTTCGCAGAATTTTATCGTAGTGAGAAAAAAATAGGTTAAAACAATATTAAACATGTCAGAACATTGTCACTGGGTGTTTACCTTGCTATTAGTCACTTGCAGTCAGTTATGCACGGACTATTGTACAGTACTGACACACTTTAAAAAACCTCTTTTTGGAACAATGGAAAATAGTTATTTTGAGATAAGATCGAATATCAAGTTTCTGGTGAAACTCAAATGGAAAGGGACACAGTTTATGGTACTACTGCTCCAAAGAAAACTGCTGTCTACAAGTGGATTCAGTGATTCAAACAAGGGAGAGACGACCTTGAAGACGACCATCGCAGTGGAAGACTAGGAACATCAAAAAATGACCAAACGTTGAGGCTGCTCAGACTTTAATTGAAGAAGATCGAAGAATAGCAGTTAATCAGTTAGCTAAGTCCCTAGACATTTCATATGGTTCGGCAAATTCAATTCTGCACGATAATTTGGGACTAAGCAAGCTTTCAGTGCGATGGGTCCCAAAAGCGTTGCGCCCTGATCAGCTGATTCTTCGAAGTGATCTGTCTTTGGCGATATTAAACAAAATTGAAGTTGATGAAGAGCATTTCCTGACCAGAATCATCACCGGAGATGAAACCTGGATCTACCAGTATGATCCTGAATCCAAACAGCAGTCAAAACAGTGGCTTCCACGTGGATCATCGGGGCCAATCAAGTTCAAATCTCAAAAGTCGGATAAAAAAGTGATGGCCACCATTTTCTGGGATTCAGATGGGGTGATACTAATAGATTATCTTGAAGGTCAAAGAACTGTGACAGGAGCTTACTATGCAAATGTTTTAAGGAAGCTGAAAGAGGCATTAGTCAAGAAACGAAAAGGGAAACTTCATGGTGGGATCTTGTTTGACCATGACAATGCATCAGCGCATTCTGCGCGGGTTGCAAAAGAAGTTCTTCGAGAATTTCGATGGGAAGTGCTTCCTCACCCGCCTTATAGTCCAGATTTAGCCCCATCAGACTTTTTCCTCTTTCCAAAACTCAAAGAAATGCTAAAAGGAACCCGTTTTAGTGGTGTTGAAGAAGCTAAAAACACTGCCAACACATGGCTTCGAACAAGGCCTTGTGAAGTGTATTGACCTGGATGGCAACTATGTAGAAAAATAAATTGAAGGTAAATCATATTTTTTGAAAAATAGAATATTTTCTGAAAAATTCTGCAAACTTTTTGATCCCCCCTCGTATGTTGATAAGTCAATAATGTTTGGCAGATGTAGATGAGGTAATTCTTTCAGTAAAAATTTTATATATTCTATATGTATATGTATGTGTATATATATATATATATATATATATATATATATATATATATATATATATATATATATATATTATGAGGCACATGGCTTAGTGGTTAGAGCATTTGGGCTTGCAATCAAAAGGTTGTGAGTTCGATTCTCAGACCGGGTGATGTGTTGTTTCCTTGAGCAAGACACTTTATTTAACATTGCTCCAGTTTACTCAGCTGTAGAAATGAGATGATAGGACTGGGGTCCCTATCATTCCACTGCAAAGTGGTCGTGGAGCTGCCACGGCAAAAAAGCACCCAGCACTCACTGTAAATGAGGTTGGTGTTAGGAAGGGCATCCGGCTGTAGAAATCAAGCCAGAATCAGTTCCCCGTCCCACCCTTGCAAGCAGGGAAAAGTGGACGTAAAATGATGATGATTAGTATTGGTGCTCTCTGTTGTTTTTTGCTGAGAATAAGTAAGTGACGTAGTCACTACTTTAAAATTCATAGCGAATAGCCTTCAATTTTAATTAAACACGGTATATTGCCAAATATACTATACATACATTCATATCTATATCTATCTAAAGATATATATGTGTTTTGCAACAGGTCACGTTGTGGCTCAATGAAGAATTAATAAATTAAATAATCAGAGCTATATATCTATAGAATCACCAGATAAAATATATACCGTTCCCTCTCCCAGTTAGCATAATTAACCATATAAAAAATTAATTAGACCAAGCTATAATAATAAAGGCTCCTATGAAGAAATCTCCGACAAATAACCGAAAGCAGCCCCTTCGCGGCGGTTGCGACGGAGTATTTATTGAACATTTCGACAGCATGTATAAATCGACCAAATATACAGTCAACTAAACTCTGTTTAGTTGACTGTATATCTGGTCGATTTTGACTTTGCCTTTCATCCTCCTTACGGGGTCGATAAAATAAAGTACCAGTAATGCACTGGGTAATTGCTGGCCTTGTGCCTAAAGTAGAAACAATTATTATAGCTTGGTCTAATTGATTTTTTATATGGTTAATTATGCTAATTGGGAGAGGGAACGGTATATATTTTATCTAGTGACTCTATAGACATGTTTTATGATATATATATATATATATATATATATCATCATCATCATTTTACGTCCGCTTTTCCCTGCTTGCAAGGGTGGGACGGGAACTGATTCTGGCTTGATTTCTACAGCTAGATGCCCTTCCTAACACCAACCTCATTTACAGTGAGTGCTGGGTGCTTTTTTGCCGTGGCACCTTTGCAGTCGAATGATATGGACCCCAGTCCCTATCATCTCATTTCTACAGCTGAGGAAACTGGAGCAATGTGAAATAAAGTGTCTTGCTCAAGGAAACAACACATCACCCGGTCCGAGAATTGAACTCACAACCTTTCGATTGCAAGCCCAATGCTTTAACCACTAAGCCATACACAGGGCAGTGGATTGGCAGTATCAGTAGAGCATCGGGAAACATGCTTTATGGCATAGAGTTACGGCCCTTTACGTTCTGAGTTCAAATCTCGCTGGGGCTAGCTTTGCCTTTCATCCTTATGGGTCAATAAAGTAACACACTGGGGTTGATTTAATCGACTTTCCCCATCTCCTCCAAATTGCTGGCCTTGTGCCTAAATCAGAAGCCATTATTATGTTATAGCACACTATAATTTTAATGAGTAAAACCAATGAAAAAATTAAAAGAATGTATGAAATTCTGATTTAATATATGCTTCTTCATCATCATCTACATCAACTTTTTCATGCCGGCATGGGATGTTTTGAGACAATATATTATAGCATGATGCTCTTTCTGGCACCAACCCTTTTAGTTGCCTCATATGGCATGTAGGGATATGGTGTACCTCTTCTGAAAATCAGCCACAAGAAATTTGTTAAAAAGCAGTAAAACATATATATAGAATATACTCATGGCACAATTAGAAATATGGTAATGAAAGTTCTGAGTAATAACACATACAACTGGATATCATGTACATAGGCTACACCTGTATTGGATGGGCATTGTAAAAATGTGGAGTGGTAGTATTGGAAATTAATAGATGTTATATGGGACCAAGGAAAATTTGGTGTGATGTGAAAAAAATGAATCATTCAGACAAGATGATGCTAAATGGTATTAACTCATTCTATTAAACTATTAAGTATATTTATATTTCACTGTATGTGGACTCTTCAGCCATGTCAAGGACATTGTCATGTCCCTAGTATTTGGTGACCTACATGATAAACACAGCTAATACACGCTGTAAAATGGTTGGTGATAGGAAGGGCATCCAGCCATAGGAAGGTTGCCAGACAAAGAGTTGGGAGGACCCTGCAGCCGTGTCAAGAACATGATAGCCTCCCTAGTGTTGGTGATCTAAACGATAAATGCACCCAGTACATGCTGTAAAGTGGTTGGTGATAGGAAGAGCATCTAGCCATAGAAATCTTGTCAAACAAAAGGGTCAAGAGGGCCCTCATTTGTGTCAAAGACATGACAACTCAGGGGAGCGTTGGCCATTCATAAAGCAAGACACAAATTCCTGGCCTGCCTGGGAGATCAGTGGCTCTACTTCAGTACTGACTTGGTCTATATAGACCCATCCAACTCTGTCTAGCAGAGAAAGCAGATGTTAAAATGACGATGATGATGATATGTGTATCTGGTTTAGGTTGGGTACACATCATAGTTAACCCTTTCATTACTCTACTTTTAAAATAATCAAGAATTTGGAGGGATTTAGTAATATAATTATTATTAAACTGATGTTAAACTAATTATTATTAAACTGATGATTAAACTAATTATTATTAAACTGATGCTTATTATTAAACTGATGTTTGGAACATAACTTAACAAAGGTTCTTACATAAAATTATGATGGGAGTTTTTGAAATATAAATAAACACTTTAAAGCAAACAGTTTGATATCAAACTACCTGAAACTACCAGCGGTAGTTTCGGGTAGTTTGATATCAAAGGATTAAAACTAATAAACAGTAGTGAATCCAACAAATTTAACTAACTCAAGTATATAATATTACAGGGAAAAATGCGGGTGCATGTAAAGAAATATTCTTAAATTAATAAACTTAGAAAAGTAAAGGACAAGTTATTACACCTGGAAAAGTAAAGGACAAGAAAACTTCTTCTTAAAACTTCTTAAAATATTGCAGCTATAGTATAAATTTGAATAATAAAAAATATTTGATTTAAATATACATAGAAAGTGATAAATTCTAATAATACAGTTGACTCTCTAATTGATAATAATACTAATTTATGATCATTTATTTAATTTTGTGATCCTAATTTACACCATAGTGGTTGGGTCATTAAATAAATATACTTTATTTTACTTTACTAAATGGGACTGAAAAAATGAGTGACAATTATAAACATCAAATAAAACAAAATTTTGGCGTGTAAATGACACTAACAAATAATTAATAATTAATTAGGGAGCCAACTGTAATGATAAATAATAACAAATTATAATTGTTTAATAATGAAATTTAAGACCTGTCAGAGATCAAAATAACCAATCTACATTTTTAGGTAGAGTAAAATTAGACTACAATTAAAAATTAAACATTGTCTAATTCAACAGTTCATCTAATGAATTGATGAATTCATTATAATTGATTGATTCACTATAAATGAATAATTGATGAATTGACTTTTACCTAATTTTGCCCCTTGAGATGTTGAATTTTACTATATTATAAAAAAAAATCTGTGATTATATGATGCACTGTTTTTGATTTATTTTACTGCATTATTTTATAACTAAATTTTTAAAAATATAATTTGATTAAGAGTGAAAATTTTTAAATATCTTATAACATGAATTAATAAATTGTACATATTAATTATTATTATTATTAATTAATTATTGTACAAATTATTGTACAAATTTTATTTTAAAAAGATTAATTTGTATACACCAAGAAAAAAATTAAGTATACAGTAGTCAACTCTCCCTATAAGACAGTCATTTTTCCAGTCCTTTAACTTATAATTATTTATTTTTAGTTTTATAATCTAAATATATTTTTTCAAATTTAGACTTTAGCTGCAATATTTTAAGAAGTTTTAAGAAGTTTTCTTGTCCTTTACTTTTCTAGGTTTATTAATTTAAGAATATTTTTTTACCACTTTTTTTCCAGGCAATGCAAGGATATTATGTTAATATTAATAAAAATATTTATCAACAAATAAGTTAAATAATAATTGTTTCTACTTTAGGCACAAGGCCAGCAATTACCCAGTGTATTACTGGTACTTTATTTTATCGACCCCGTAAGGATGAAAGGCAAAGTCAACCTCGGCGGAAAGGGATGTAACTATGCTGGAAAGCATGGCGTCCGACCCTCTAATGAATAGGAAGAAGTGCAGATAGGAAAAGTAATCAGGGTGGGAATCGAACCCACGACCTTCGGATTGCCGGTCCGCTGCTCTACCAACTGAGCTACCTGACCACAATTCACTATTGCACAATCTATCACTATTTTAATGTATTAGAAATTAGAAACAAACTAAGCGTTACTTATGTATGTAGTTCCTTACACTCTTTTGGTCCTCAATTATTTTTATGTAACTTTTTTTCTACTGAACCAAATTTCAATATTTTTATGTCAAAAAGTAGCTTATCTGTGGTCCTATAAAGTGCAAAAAACCGCATCCAATTTTATCAAAAATTGAATTAGTGACAAAGCTTTGAAGGTGTCGCGAGTGACCGAAATGGGACCTTAAGAATATTATACACCTACTACCGTAGGTGTATGATAAACAAATAGTCATAAGTAAATTAATCTTTAGGACGCTGAATTTTTTTTAATGAATTGCTTCCCTTGACACTGCATTATGTATTAAAGGGAGATCACTCTCTTGTCACAATTTGTCACCGACAGCATGCTGAAGATTAAGTATCTACAGCAAAGTGTGGAATACAGATGAAATGAAGGCATGAAAATAAGCATTTATTTCAATTGAAGAATTAAAATAAATATCATCATGAAAACTATTACATTTTTATCATATTTCTTAACTTTGACTTTAAATTTATATGTTCTTCTCTTCCTAGGGGTCTTGGAATTGAAACAAAGGTTGTACAACGTTTTGACTTTGATACTAATTTAATCAACTGGGCTGATGTTGTGATTTCTGCTGGTGGTGATGGCACTTTCCTTTCAGCTGCAAGTAAGATTACCAACCGGGACAAAGCAGTTATTGGAATTAACACTGATCCTTCCAGGTATAGAGAATGAAAACATTTATATTCTTTTATTCATTTACTGATTTCAATCACTGGACTGCAGTCATGCTGGGATACCACTTTGAAAGGTTTACTTGATCAAATTGAGCCAAGTACTTACTTTTAAGAGTGGTACATATTTTATCAATCTTTATTTCTCAAACTGCTAAGTTATGGTACATAAACAAACAGTACTGCTTTATAAGTGGTGTCATCATAAAGAGAAATACATAGAGTCATGAACATACATACATGCCTGTGTTGAGCATTCTGCATGAAGTGCACAAACAAAGTTTCACAGTCTGAAAATGGCAAGAGGGGAAAATGTTAATCAGTTGAGGCTATCCTCACAAGTTCAAGCCACCTAAACACCACTAAAGGGAACTTGGGGCTTGAGGGTAGTCACAGCTGATTGAAGTTTTTTTTCTACTCACTATATTCAGATGCCCGACTATATTTGTATGTGTGTGTGTGTGTATATATCTATATCTAAATCTATATTTATATATATATAGTAGTGTAGTTAATATGAAGCATTGTGAGATATGTAGTAAAAGACCCATGTATTTTTTTAAAAGCCAGTGCAACACAGTAGAAAAATACAAAGAGCAAATGATGACAAATGAAACAACAAAACAAAGTAATGTTTTACCCCGTACAGTATAGCATGATATTTCAGGGCTAATACCCTCTTTTCAGATGCGAAACTGAAACAGTCCAAAAAACAAATGAGCGATCAGGGAAGAAAACTGATTGCAGGTTTGTGTTGTTTTGGATTGTTTCAGCTTCACATCTGAAATATCATGCTAAAATAAATTGGGTAAAACATTACTTTGTTTTGTTTTATTTGTTATCATTTGCCCTTCATATTTTTCTACCACATTGTACTGGCTTTAAAAAAAATTTATTGGTCTTTTACTACATATATATATAGAGG
The DNA here is from genome assembly GCA_964016885.1 of Eledone cirrhosa. Taxonomy (NCBI): domain Eukaryota; kingdom Metazoa; phylum Mollusca; class Cephalopoda; order Octopoda; family Eledonidae; genus Eledone; species Eledone cirrhosa. The sequence goes on from OZ024742.1 coordinate 231,748,942, forward strand.
CACATGGCTTAGTGGTTAGAGCATTGGCCTTGCAATCGAAAGGTTGTGAGTTCAATTCTCAGACCAGGTGATGTGTTGTTTCCTTGAGCAAGACATTTTATTTCACATTGCTCCAGTTTACTCAGCTGTAGAAATGAGATGATAGGGACTGGGGTCCATATCATTCCACTGCAAAGTGGTCGTGTAGGTGTCACGGCAAAAAAGCACCCAGCACTCACTGTAAATGAGGTTGGTGTTAGGAAGGGCATCCAGCTGTAGAAATCAAGCCAGAATCAGTTCCTGTCCCACCTTTGCAAGCAGGGAAAAGCGGACGTAAAATGATGATGAGGATGCTATATATATATATATCATCTCCATTTAACGTCCATTTTTCCATGCTGGCATGGATTAGACGACTTATCCTGTTGTGAGCAATGGCAGGTCTGGTGACCATGTCTTGCTCATACAGAACTGATTTTGGCTTGGTTTCTACAGCTGGATGCCCTTCTTAGCGTCAGCCTCATTTACAGTGAGTACTGAGTGCTTTTTGTCGTAATGCCTACACAACCCTTTACAGTGTGGGCTGGAGGCTTCACTGGATGTATACTTCAGCTTGTCCTCATGGAAGTGGATGGGGTGGTGCACTATATATATATATATATACTTCAGCTTCGGCTTGTGCCCATGGGAAGTTGGGTCTTCTGTATTATATATATATATATCTGTATGAACATGACATGGTCTCCAGATCATGACCTGTTTCATAACGTGACAACTTCTCTAACCCAAGCAAACTTAGAAAAATGGGCATTAAATAATGATGATCATAGGTGGCGAATTGGCAGTCATTAGACCGTTGGGTAGAATGCTTTGCTGTTTTCTAATCTTGTCGTAGTCAACTTTGCCTTTCATTATTCTGAGGTCAATGTACCAGTCCAATACTGGGGTTGATTATTCTTCTATATTTCTCTCTATCACTCTCTCTCTTTACTCTGAAAGAACTTGGCCATATTCAGATCTGGAGAAGGGATGGGCTCCATCAGGTTTAAACAAAATGCCCAAGAAACGCTGTATGTTACTACAGCTTCCCTACGACTTTGCCAGGAGTTATGGATCTGCATGTGGAGGATGGACGTTAAATGATGATGATAATATATATATATCATCACCGTTTAATGTCTACTTTTCCACTCTGGCATAGGTTAGATGAGTTATCCTGTTGTGCGCAATGCCATGGTCAGGTGACCATGTCATATTCATACTGAACCGATATATATGTGTGTATAGATATATATATACACACACACACACACACACACACACACACACAGAGTAATGTCTTGTGAGTGAATTTAGTAGATGGAAATGCTGTGAAAGCCCATTGTTTGTATGTATATGTGTGTTCATGTACGTCTTCAACTCCAAAAGACCATTAAGTCAGTGAATCTTTATCAAACTGAAGAGTATGATAGGAAAGGTATCTGACCTTAAACATTTGCCATGGATAAAGGAAGCAGAAAGTGGGACAGTTGGTTACTCTGAAGTTTCTATCTGTCAAATTTCATTCACAAGGCATTGGTCAACCCGATGCTATTATAGAGGACACTAATATAAGATGTTACAGAGTGGGAACTAACCCAAAGCCATGTGGCTGCAAAGCAAAATTTTTAACCACATAGCCATGCCTGCACCTATATTTTAAGGGTTTTCATAAAATCTATTCCCATTAATTATATTTTTGTTAAGTTTTTTTATATATTTGTAAAATAATCTAGATGATGTAAAGAAATGTGTAAAATGAATTTAGCATGTTTTCATCATCATCATCATTTTAACCATTAAATGGCAAACAAAATACCTTGCATTATTTGTTCCAGCTCTGAGTTTATTGTACTCACCGAGGTTAAACTTTGCCTTTCATCCTTTCGGAGTCAATAAAAACATACCAGTCCAGAGCAGTGGATTGGTGGAATTGTTAGTGTATTGGACGAGATGCCTTGTGCTATTTGTTCTGGCTCTTCATGTTCTGTGTTCAAATCCCGTCATGGCCTACTTGGGTAGTACACTTAATCCATCACCCAGTTTAACACCATCACCTGGCTCTTGGATGCTTTTAATGGAGTTTACTTTGTTACCAGCATTTGGGCTAGGTTTCTGGTTTGAGGCTGCCTTCCTTCCTCTCTACCACTGGATACAATCTTTTGTTCATCTGCTTCAGAATATATGGGCTGCCTGATAAATCTAGGAAAGCTCTCTCTCTTTTTCTCTCCTCTCTCTGTTTTTCTAACTAATGGAATGGAGATATAGTTTCACTGGCTTCACAGCCATAGTGAAGGCAACTCTTCTAGGAAGTTTAGAAATAGGAACAAACCCAATAGTTTTGGAAAGACATGGAATTACAGCTGTTGTGATGGTTGCCCGTTTGGAGATTTGTGCAACCTGTATTAACACAACAGTTAATGAAAGGTTTTTTGTTCTAGCAACTGAGAGAGATATGGATTCCACAAGCTGCAGCAAAGACCACTTGTCTAGGAGGGCAGTATTTGTGAATTAAAAACTTAAACAGAGTAGATGAGACAGTTTAGTCTTGAAAGACCCCATTTCTAATGGTGGCTTCATAAAATACACCTGGTCCATGATATAACTGGTTGCTGATAGGAATGGCATACAGCTATAACAAAAACATGCTGAACTCATGGCAGTCCCAAATACAACGAAAAAACCTAATTACATATACAGGACTACACTTACCATGTTAGTGCTGTATTTGGTAGTGGGATGGCCAGGTATGAACACCCCTCGTCCATCATCAAACAATTGCACCACCACTCTCTTTTCAGGTGCAGAAAATGGACATCAAACAACCCAAATACCAGCTACAAGGAAATCTTAATATGATAATTTAGTCTGCAAAAAATTGCAGCCAGATACTTCACAAATACTACTTTACCATGAGCTAGTGAGGAGGCCTCTATGTAGACACTTCACCTTCAAGAAACTCAGCCAATCTTCCTCAAAGAGTATCCTACCAACTTTAAAAATACAGGATAAATTAATACTGAATATGATATCTCAGAAAAAAAAAAGATGGTTATGGCTTGAATGCTAGTTGAATTATAAATATTGACTTGCAGTAATATTTATCTCAGCATGCGTAGACACCGTCAGAGAATGACAGAAGCTACAACTCTGCATGATATGTGACCTCTAAAACCCCTACAAAGGTAAGTACTTTACAGAGTCTTCAAAATACTCAGCGACTCACCCAAACAACATTTACAAATAATCCAGTAAAAAATTCAAAAAAATTTGCAATACAACACTAATGACATTAAAAACATCTTAAAAGTACACATAGAAGACATAAGTAAAGAAATAATAACTGCTGCACAAACATAGAGCAATCACAATTGGCCAACAGATAGAAACAATACATTATACTCATCATTGGCTAGCCAGTTTTACCTGGGCCACCAATTTCTCCACAATAAACAACATACAAAGAACACAAGACAAAACACAATGCATCATAACAGATTATAAAACAGATAAACACACACCACATATGCAACAAAACAAAAATTCTAAAAGTGAAAAATGACCTGGGTGTACTAGGAACCCAGTTTGTTGCCATGACAAACTTCAACTCCCAGTCCCTGTCATTATATGAGTCCCCACTGTTTCCTTCAATCACCCAGATAAATTTATAATTACCAGAACACTACTATAACAATATCCTGAAAGTACTATCTCTCCCATGCAGCCAAGACAATCATAGAAATACATATACATACAGAAATTATACTACCAACAATAAGTGCAGAAGAATAGCAACTGTTGTGCTCTGACCAAATCTACTTCGCCTGTTTGTTGTGTTCACCACCAAAATCTACAGCTGTACAGAAATATACTGGATAGTAGCGAGAGTGTAATATGTCATGTTATGCTGCACTCTATACAATTCATCCCTGCATATCAGAGTATAGATATAGACATTGTATAAGTGGAAAAATGGATTGTACCTTGTTTGGTCAACTATCTGTGTACCATAGGGCTGCTTGATCAAGGGCTATACAATAACAGCTACCACAACTCTCTTCCATTCAGGCACAGAACTTTAGGGCTGCCATCATTGATGTTGGTGTGATGAATGGTAGACCACAGAGAGGTTAGAGTGGAGGTATATAGATGTGTGCTGTGTACAAGATGTGAGATGGAGAAGAGCCTCTGTGAAATGCCTTACATGTAAGGAACAAAACTACAACTTCTTGGCAGGTAACAGTGCTGGAGTGGTTGAAGTAGGCATATTTTTAGGAGATAGAATAATTAAGGTAGTTAAAGTGTGTGACTGAATAGACAGATGGTTGTGAATACTAAATATCTCCCTGTTGAAGAATATGCCACTCCCTAGATCAGAGTAAGAGCTGGATGGACCCAGAAACACCAGACAATCTGGAAAAGGAAGGTATGGAAGGAGAAACATCACTCAACCAAACATACTAAGTGGTGTATTTGATAAGAAGGAGGATGAGATAGAGAATTATAACATAGATGATAACTGTATCTAGCACACCTATCAACTGTTTAGAAGAATTTAATTATCTGGATAGTAAAATCTCTAGCTGCGAAAGAGATGTAATCACATGCATTGATAGGCTTAGGGTGCTATAGACAAGTTATTTCTAGGGTGGAAATCTAGACTTCCAGACAACATGAAAAGAAGCCTCTTTCAAGCAACTCTTACCTCTGTTCTATTGTATGGCTGCTCAACATGGACTCTTACCTCAAAACTGGAAAGAAGATTAGATGGAGCCTATACTTGCATGCTAAGTGTGGCTTTGAATGTCACTTGGAGAGATCATCTGACCGATGTGCAACTGTATGGGAACCTTCGTCCAGTATCAGACATCATCAAAGAGCATAGAGTCAGATTCGCTGGGCATTATTGGAGAGCTAAAGACAAATTGTTAGTGAAGTTCTTTTGTGGGAGCCTTCACAAGGAAGAACTAGCAGAGGACAACAAGCCAAGACTTATATCAAGCAGATTTGTGACAACATAAACTGCAATCCCTCCAATTTGGCAAGTCAGAGGGATTGCAGTTGATGATGAACAATAGAACTGGATGGCAACAGTGAGTCAAAAGGAATCCTATTGGTTGATAACTGACAGTTTCTACAAGACAACCTGCTGCAAGCCATAGATAAGATTAGTAAATGGAGCTAGGTTCCAGCCAGACAAAAGGTAAGGAGTATGGTATAGTAAATAGAGCCATAAATACCAAGATGCAGGCCTGGAAGGAGGAAGAGGAGGAAGAAATAATACAACATCCTACTACTAGATGAGAAATGGTCTTGCTTGTTATGTAGAAAAAGCATAGGTAAGAATTCTATTCTGTATACACAGTATAAAATGTGTACCTGAGAGATGTTGTGGTGCCACCAGCATGCTGACAGAAGAGAAAAGCTTCAGAGCAGCCAGAAAATATTATTTTCAAATGCCCAGAGGCTTCCCGAGAAGTAGTTGATAGCTTTTCTTATCTAGGTAACTAATTAACAGTGAAGGTTGAAATTCCAAAAGACTAGTAGCTCACGTAAGAACAGAGTGGAAACAGTTCAGGGGGCTATTTCCTATGATAACAAATGGATTCTCTCTCAGAGTGACAAGCAGGTGAATGATGCTTGGGTGTGAAGTATATTGCATGGTAGCAGAATATAGAAATTTGACGAGAATGTGCAAATGCTAGAAAGTAATGAAACAAACAGGCTCTGCTGGATATGTGATATTAGCGGATATGAATAACAGAACACAAATGAGGTGAGAGAAAAACTAGGTTTTAGAAGAATTAGGTGTAGCATGCAAGAAAGAAGACTGCACTGGTACAGACATGTGATACATATGAAGGTATGAGGGTTGAGTAAAGAAGTGTCAGAAGAGGAAGATCAAGAAAGAAATGGTGAAGGAAGTTGAACCTTATGAAGAAGATGACAAAGGACTGCAACAAGTGACAAGATGTTGTGTTGGAGAACATCTATCCAACCTATGTCATGAAAAACACATAAAATGATGATGATGGTGATATATCTATATATGATTAAATTTAAGATTTTAGATTAAGTTGAATTTCTAAAATATAAACAATACTGAACATATAGTGATGGAGACTTCCGGCATTCTTTGTCTTTGTATGACCTCCCCACTCATTGCTATTGAGGTGGAGTTGACATGAGTGAGTCTTGTGAGTTGGAATGGCTATCCTAACATGTCTTCCTCACTCTCCCCCGGGTAACATTTTCTCCATTCTGTCTGCTGAGATCACAAAGTGGCTTACACCTGGGGTTCTGCACACTAGAACATTCTCCCACATTATCCGAGTTCATATCATTGGGATAGCGATGGTATAGGTTACTGATTGTTGTAAATCCCAGTAAATAATATACAAAGCTGTTAATTTAAAAAAAAAACGGTTTTTGAAAATGATTTAACCCTTTAGCATTCACATTACTCTATATTTACTATTGCATTTTCATGGTAAACACTTTATTTCACATAATATCGAATCTATGACATTTTGATATTATATATTTTGAGAACAATACCTTAACCTAAGTATGAGTGGCTGGTTATGGCTGGTTTGAACAGAAAGAGGTGAGAGAATTCTGGCCAGTTTAAATGCTAAAAGGTTAAACATTTGCTGCCATAGACAATACTTGAATTGCTAAATTTCTTCAATTAGTTTTGTTGTTAAGAAACAATATATCTGTATATATGTGTTACAGTGTGTCCATGTATGTGTGCAGCTAACAATTTAACATATAATATTTCAGATATTGGACCTTACATGTCTTTATTACCAGAAAGTAAGCTACCTAGGATTTTAGGAATTTCCTCAAATTAAGTATAAATGTTGTTATATATCAACATTTTGTTTTAATTGTCTTATATGTCTTTGTTCAGAAACTTAACAAGCAGAGATAGGTTGTTTCTACTGATGCCTAACATAGCAAGACATCCCATCTTAATTCAATGAATAGACTTAAAGTTAATGACCCCAAACTAGAGCTGAGATTTAATTCAAACAATACATATGCAACTAAACTTATGAGAGGAATCAAACCATACATCAGTTTTTCTTAAATTCTTAGTTACAAATATATTTATACAGATAGATTTAATTTCCTGAGGCTTGCATGTGGCTATGTTGGTCAATGTGGGATCTAGACCAAATATTTGTTGTCTCATAGGAGAAAAGGTAGTGTTAGTTACTTCATGCTGTTTTCTATGATCATGTCCAGTTTGTGCTGTGTTTACAGTATGCATGATAATATAGTCTATCATATATCAGTGTTTTGACCATGGATGCTGCCAGGAATCTATATATTTGTTTGTTGTTTATCACCAGTCATCATCATCACCATTTAATGTTTATTTTAAATGCTTGCATGGGTTAGATAGTCTATTGTGTTATGAGGTCAGGCAACCACCTCTTGCACTTACATTCCATCTTTAATTTGGTTTTCTATCTTTGGATGCCCTTCCTAATGCCAACCACTTTACAACATATACTGGGAACTTTTTGTTGTGGCACCAGTACAACCACTTGACAAAGTGGACTGGATGCTTTTTATCATGGCACCAGTACAACCACCTTACATGGTGGACTGGATGTTTTTTGTTGTTGCACCACTACAACCATCATGCAGGGTGAACAAGGTTTTTTTTCATCATGGCACCAGCAAAGTTTAATAGTTCTATTATATGTAATTTGTTGATTAGCAATATAAAGAGATTTCATTTTTTGATAATCCAGGAATCCATGCATTTATTTAGATTTGTCAAAGAATTGCTAGTCATTCAAAGTATTATATCAATTAAAATTGGTTTTGTGTAATCATTTTTTATGAAATATTATAGTGTGTATCCTGGTTTTTAGTATAGATTCACTATTCCTACAAATCGTATGAGGCAATTAAAAGAGTTGGCACCAAGAAAGGCCTTCCTTCTCATCCCATCCACATATCTGAGGGTTGGAGGTCATGGACTTATGGACCAGCACTTTTCATTTTTTCCTGCCTCTTGCCATTGCTGTACATTCTGCCAAACTCCTTCCTGTCCACAACTCATCCAATCCTTGCCAACGATGATTATAACTGAAATTGTTTAAATCTGGACAAAAAGTGATTATTCTTTATAAACTCAAATTTCCCTTGAATTGTTATTATTTAGTTTTTTTTTTACCTAAGTATATTTATATTTTTTTCAGATCTGAAGGCTACCTATGCTTACCCAAAATCAAAACGCACAACCTTAAATCATTAAAAGCTTCTTTTAACAGACTTCTTGCTGGAGATTTTCGGTGAGTTTTATAAACATTTTACCCTTAATCTTACAATAAAGTTTTAACCATTTTACCTTGTTAATATAAGGTGTGAATTGGCAGTAGCGGTAGAGTGTTGGACAACATTCTTTATGGCATAGGGTTTGCCTTTAATCCTTATGGAGTAGATAAAATAAAGTACCAGTAATGCATCGGGGTCGATTTAATCAACTTTTCCCCAAAATTGTTGGCCTTGTGCCTAAATCAGAAGCCAATATAAGACCTATATAAAAGTCTATCATCTGAAACTTTAATTTATATCAAGTGTTAAACTAATATATATCATCATTGTATTGTATCGTTCTTTCATGTTTTTTCCCTTGTTGATTATTGTCGATATATTATTAGGTCTCTTTTTAGCCTTGTATTGCAACATTTTACTTAATATGCTTAAGATATCTATTAAATTATATCCATGCTTACACAGCACACATCCATATCTCTTAATGTGATATATTAAAGTGATTGATCTAAAAAAATATATCCTGAAATGAAGGTGGCTGTAGAAAATGGAACTGCTTGATGATGGTTAGTTTATTAAAACCATTGGTAATATACTCAATTATGAAATAATCTATAATATTTGGCTCTGTCATTATAACCAAGTGGTCTTCCTATTGCCATTATAAGACAGGTGGAACCAAAAAAAAGAAAAGAAGGGGAGAAATAGGTAAACATTCCAGAAAGCTTAAGAGATTAGAAGGCATTTTTTTAACTCTTTCATTAGTATATATCTCATGAAAAAGACTGCCTATTGTTTTCAAATCATTTTGAAATAATAAAGAATTTAGAGAGACGGTCAATAAAACTGATTATTCATTGATTAGATGTGTTTGAATGGGAAAAGTAATATAAGTTGATTAGTTATCAGACTTGCATGAGATAAATATATATTTATTAATAATATGAGGAGGATTAAAAAAATATATGATGGTTAATATGAATACCATATATCAGGGTTTCCCAAACTTTTTCAAATGCGGAACCCTTTTTGGTTCAGAAACTTTTAGGGGTATCCCAAAGTCTAATACTGTTATATGGTCGTAATATGAATATACTCCTCTACCTTTTTTCATGGAACCCCAGACACTCCTTTGTGGAACCCACTTTGAGAACCACTGCTACATATCTTCATCATCACTGTTTAATGTCTATTTTCCATGGTTGTATAGGTTAGACAGCTGTCACATGCTGAGGTCAGATTGGTCAGGTGTTTAGGTCTTGCTCATATGCTTTGTTTTGGCTTGGTTTCTATGGTTGGATGGCCTTCCTAACACCACCTTTAGTGGCCGGGGGGATTTATATACTGCTTGAGGCAAATGGTTGGATGGAGAGTGTCTGTCATTTTAAGGGGTGGGCCAGGCTTTCCTGGGTTGGGAAAGTGTTTGTGGTGCAGGGAAGGCACCATTCTAGCATGGGTTAGGCAAAGAAGTCAGGAGTATATTGGCAGGTGAAGACCTGAGAGTTGTTTCATCTCTCTGCTTTTTCAGGTTTAAGGTGGAAAAGAGGATCAGAAGCATATGCATATTATAAAACTGATAATGATGGTGATATTTATTTGTTTGAAGCTTATGATTCACTACGTCTCTACTTCAAGTGTCTCACTTCTTGTGTGTTCATTCAGATGAAATTCCAGTGTCTGAATGAATAAATAAATTCTGTTACATATATTGAGTACTTTTCCCCCATTTGTGTACCTAAATAATTGCACAAAGAGAAAGAGTGAGAGAGATATTTAAAGATTGTATTTTATCTATATTTTCCTTTATTCTGTCAGGTGGAGGTGGCGTCAAAGAATTCGAATTAATATGTCTGGAAAATATATGTATGATGATCCTGTTGAACTTCATGATCAGCAGTTACAGTTTCACGAACATCGTTTCACTGAACATGTCAAAGAAAATGAAATGTTTAATAAAAAAGTCTTACCGCCAACAGCAGATTCAACTCGTATTTTACCCTTATTAGCTCTTAATGAAGTTTTTATGGGTGAATCATTGTCATCACGGTAAGGACTTAAGCTATATATTTAGAATTATCTATTTTATTACTGGCAACAATCCCCTGCCTCGCTCAGGTTTATAAATACAATCACATATTACACTATATATTGGTTAAATTGGTTGGTGGTAAGAAGGTCATCATCATCATCATCATCACCATTTTCAGTCCATTTTTCCATGCTAGCATGGGTTAGACGAGTTGCCCTGTTGTGGATGCCCTTCCTAATCACAACCTCATTTACAGTGTGTACTGGTTGCTTTTTGTCATGAAGCCTACACGACCACTTTACAGTGTGGACTGCGTGCTTTTTGTCATGACACCTACACGACCACTTTACAGTGTGGACTGGGAGTCACTGGATGTATACTTCAGCCTGTCCTCATGGGAGGGTGGGGTGATGCATACTGTATATATGCTTCAGCTTTGGCATGTGCCTGCAGGAAGTTGGGTCTTCTGTATCTCTGCGTAACGCCAGATACCTCGGTCCTGTGTCATCACCTTTGAGAGATGCAATTGGGCAAGGTCAGCTTTTATCACCTCATCCCATGTCTTCCTGGGTCTCCCCACTCCAAGGCTTCCATCGGCTTTCAGCGCTCTGCACCTTTTTAGGCAGCTGTCATCCTTCATATGCATCACATGTCCATACTAATGCTGTCTCCTCTCCTACACACTGCATCCGATTCCTCTTATGCCTAGTTTCTCTCTCAGTTCATTTATGCTTTGCCGCTCAGAGCATGCAAGCTTCATTTCTTTCCAATCTACACAAGTCCTCTGCACTCATCACTCAGGCTTCACTGCCATGCAACATGCTGTTTGTATCCACTGCCATGCAACATGCTGTTTGTATCCATGCATCATTCAGTCTGCCTTTCATTTTTTGAAAATGCTAAAAAGAAAACAAAAAGAAAAAAGAAAAATGAAAACCAGGAAAGGAAACAAAACAAAAGGGGAACATAAAAAACATGTTTCTTTCCTTATAAAGATGTGTTCTTATGGATAAATTTCTGCTATGCTGTCTAAAATTGGTCTACAGTGCAGAAGCATCATCATCATTTAACATCTATTTTCCATGCTAGCATAGGTTAGACAAGTTTCTCCATTGTGAGATAAACCAGATCAGATGACCATATCTTGCTCATACAGAACTGTATCTGTCTTCGTTTCTATGGCTGGATGCCCTTCCTAATTCCAACCATATTTACAGTGTGTACAGGCTGCTTTCTGTCGTGACACCTACACAACCACTCTACAGTGTAGACTGGATGCCTTTTATCGTGGCATCAAAACAACCACTTTATAGTGTGGGTTGGGTGTTTTTTGTCAAGATACCAATATGACCACTTTACATGGTGGACTGGGGTGGGGGTTGTGAAGGCATGGGAGAAGGGCAAGGTGATTAGGATGTGAGTGGAGTGTTAGAGAGTGGGAGATCTATGGAAGAGGTAGCAAGGATAGGAGTTAAGTGGTGCATACTAGATGTATACTTCAACCCATGTGCATGGGAAGGTGGGTCTTCTGTATTACTGCATAATTCCAAAGGTCTCGATCCTATGTCATTGCCTTTGAGAGGTGCAATTGTGCAAGGTCAGCTTTTATCACTTCATCCCAGGTCTTCCTACTCTATAGCTGCCATACATTCTATTTTATATATCAAAATTATTTGCAGATATAAAAATAGTATAATTGAAACACAATGCAGAAAAAAGAATTATGTATCTAATTTGGAATGTATTCGCTGGCTGATGAGGTTACCCAGCAAGCAATAGATATGTGATGTAAGTCTTGACAGTGAGCCTATATCTTTTTTTCTGTCATTTTATAATGTCCAATATCACTTCATGTTGAAAATCATCACCATTACCATTTTACATCTATTTTCCATGCTTGCATGGATTAGATAGGTTGTCACATTTTCAGGCTGGAGTAGTCAGGTGACCATGTCTTACTCATCTGTTCTATTTTTAGCTTGGTTTGTACAAATGGATGCCCTTCTTAATGCCAATTACTTTAGCACTACCACCTTACACTGCAGACTGGGTGTTTTTATTGTGCTTTTACAGCACTACCATTTTTCAATGTAGGCTAGGTGCATTTTATTGTAGCACCAGCATATTATCATGGTACCGGCACTACCTCATTTGCAAGACCAGGGTGTTCAGTATATCTTTGGTCAAGCTGTGAGAGCATTGATGGGAGTGTGTGGAGGTGCAAAAAAGAAATTAGCTATTAATTCATTCAAAATTATTTTAAACCCTAGAACTGCTGATAGCTACACACAGAAGAAGTTTACTAAATGAAAGTGATTGATAGACAGATTCCTTTTTGTGCTAGTCATTGTTCAGCCCTCTGGCATTTCTAATCTCTGGCCTACTGTTCTTCTCTGGCAAATTAGGATGGTGTTGCACATGAGCTAGATATCTACCTGTTAGATAGTCTTACATGAGACATACAAACTAAAATGCCCCACATGAGTCTATTACATGAGGCATACTACACATTAGATATTCTCATATGAGACATACAAACTAAATTGCCCCACATGAGGCATACACATTAAATAGTCTTACATGAGACATACAAACTAAATTGCCCCACATGAGTCTATCACATGAGGCATACACATTAAATAGTCTTACATGAGACATACAAACTAAATTGCCCCACATGATTCTATCACACGAGCATACTAACTAAATTACCCCACATGAGAGTCTATCACATGAGGCATACAACTTAGATAGTCTTACATGAGCCATACAAACTAAATTGCCTCACATGAGCATACTAACTAAATTACCCCACATGAGTCTATCATATGAGGTATACACATTAAGTAGTCTCACATGAGCTAATAGTGGATATCATTGCCTATTCTTCACAATAATGCTTTTTCCTTAATATTTGTGAGATATAGGTGTGATAAATTATTCAACAAAAAATCTAAAATTTGTTTATTTTAATAAAGAAGGTAAAGGACTATTTACAAAGAAAGATGTAAATTTGTTTCTGAGCTATATAACTAAATATATATATATTTGCAAACCTGCTGTTGGCGACAGACGAGGTCTGTGGCTGGAGCAGGCCTGTAGGCAGGAGGAGAGTAACATGGTGGTGGAACAGTAAGGTGGAGGGGTCAATTAAGGCCAAAAAGCAGGCTTGGAAAGTATGGCGGGATGGGGGAAGTAGAGAGGACTATCAAGTGGCCAGGAGGGAAGCTAGGAGACAAGTGTACTTAGCAAGAAGGGAAGCTGAGGAAAGAAAGTTCAAGCATGTTCTACAACGCGATGACCAAAAACGTGAGGTGTTCAGGATTGCTAGGCAATGCGTCAAGGAAAACCGTGATATTGTCGGGGAGAAGTGTGTACTAAACGACGATGGCACACTTGCCATCACCGACGCTGATAAGAAGGTAGCTTGGAAGTGTCACTATGAAAGGCTACTAAATGAGGAGAATAATTGGGAGAAAGGCAGTCTCCCCCATATCGACCCAATAGAGGGACCAGCAGTGTTAGTCGAGGGGAGTATAATAAGTAAGGCAATCAAGGATATGAAGACTGGTAAGGCGGCTGGGCCTTCGGAAATAGTTGCTGAGATGCTGAAGGCATCTGGCACGGTGGGACACACCATGGTCACCCGCATAGTTAACCAAGTCGTACAGAATGGGGTTGTTCCGAAGGACTGGCATAGCAGCATCATCGTTAACTGTTATAAGGGTAAAGGAGACGCCCTAGATAGGAGTAACTATAGAGGCATTAAATTAATCGACCAGGTCATGAAGGTCACGGAAAAAGTAATAGCGCAACTAATCAGAGAGAGAATTGACCTAGATGAAATGCAGTTCGGGTTTGTGTCAGGCAAAAGTACCACAGACGCTCTTTTCATAGTACGACAACTACAGGAGAAGTACCTAGCTAAAGGTAAACCCCTCTACTTAGCTTTTGTCGACTTGGAGAAAGCCTTCGACAGAGTCCCCCGCTCCATTATCTGGTGGGCTCTTAGAAAACTAGGCGTTGACGAATGGCTTGTGAGGGCTATACAAGCCATGTATAAAGAAACAGTCAGCAAGGTTAGAATTAACAACGAATATAGTGAAGAGTTTAGCGTAAAAGTTGGCGTCCATCAGGGCTCTGTTCTCAGTCCACTACTATTTATTATTGCCCTTCAGGCTATAACAGAGGAGTTCAAGACAGGCTGCCCATGGGAACTCCTATACGCAGACGACCTGACACTCATAGCGGAATCAATGGCCGAGCTAGAGAAGAAATTCCAAACATGGAAGCACGGCCTAGAGTCAAAAGGACTTAAAATTAACCTGGCTAAGACCAAAGTACTAGTTTGTAGGAAAGAAAACAAGGCGGCGGTCCCTTCTGGGAAATGGTCGTGCTCGGTGTGTAGGAAAGGCGTAGGTAGAAACTCCATTTTATGTCCTAAATGCAAAGTATGGGTGCATAAAAGATGTAGTGGGATCACAGGTAAGCTAACTAAGAACATAGATTTTACATGTGGCCGGTGCTCTGGTGCAATAAGTAGCAGCAAGTGCCCACAAACTACTAGCTCTTTCAATTGCGCAGAGGGTTCTATAGAAATAGTGGACAGCTTCCGTTACCTGGGCGATAAAATCAGCAGTGGGGGAGGGTGCTCTGAAAGTACTGTAGCTAGAGTCAGAACTGGTTGGAAAAAGTTCAGAGAGCTTATACCACTATTAGCTGCTAAAGGGTTCTCACTAAAAATGAAAGGCAGGTTGTACGATGCCTGCATACGAACAGCAATGCTGCATGGCAGTGAGACCTGGGCATTGTGTGCAGAGGATATACGCAGACTAGAGAGGAACGAAGCTTGCATGCTCCGCTGGATGTGTAACAGTAATATACGTGAACGGCAAAGCATAAACGAACTAAGGAAAAAATTAGAGATAAGAGGGATCAGATGTTGTTTACTCGAGAGAAGGCTACGTTGGTATGGACACGTGATGCGCATGAAAGTCGATAGCTGTATAACAAAGTGCAGGGCAATAAAGATAGACGGTAGTCACGGAATAGGCAGACCTAGAAAAACCTGGGACGAGCTGATAAACTCCGACATCACACACTTACACCTCTCCAAGACAATGTCACTGGACCGAGACCTTTGGCGGTACTCAGTAACAGAGAAGACCCGCCTTACCTAAATATATAGTAAAACCTACTCCAGCCAGTAGGCATCTCTAACAAAATACACCCCGTCCCACCACCACCACCCCCACCCGATCCACACCACCCCGTTCTATGTAAAGTTATGTTGGTGCCGCGCCATCGAGGCCGAAACAAATGAGATCGTGTAGGTGTCACGACAAAAAAACACACAGTCCACGCTGTAATGTGGCCGTGTAGGCAACACGGTAAAAACCTCCCAGACCCACACTGTAAATGTGGTTGGTGTTAGGAAGGGCATCCAACTGTAGAAAACCTGCCAGACAGTCCTATGCGAGCAAGACAATCACTCTTGCCTCAAGTGGGACTACCCCCGTCCAAACCCATGCAAGCGTGGAACACGGACGTTAAACGTTGATGATGATGATGATGATTTTTGTTTTTAATCATAGTATGAATTAGTTATACTGTATTCTTTTTTATTAAAAAAAAAGATTGATTATTTCTTTAGTTCTATTTTAACCATCAGAAGAGCTATGATGAAGCACTGCATTACTTCATATCCTAGCACTTTTGCCCCCCCCCCCCCCAAGCAAAGGGGGAAAAAAATAATACTGAGAAAGAAAAAATGTCTTCAATAAGATTCCTTACTAATTTCTATTGTCTTTCCTTTTTTACATTTGTAATATGAGGACTTTGCTGTCACATTGCCATTTTTTTTATGATATACCCTTTATCATTATATTGTATAGTATGTACATGTGAGTGGGAGGTAGGGAGGCTAATTGAGTGTTTAGATGTGGGAGGGCTAATTGGGTTAAGGTGATTGGAGAGTTTGTTGGTCAAAGATACATGTAAGGAATAAAACTAATCAATTTAGAGTTAAAGATTGTTCAAGATTTGGTTTGTACATCAGCAACATCAGTGTAGGATGAGAGTGAGGGCTAAGAAGTGTTAGTTGTGAGTGTTGAAGTCAAGTCAATAACAGTGATGAATTCAGAAGTGTTGTTGATTGGAGCAGTTGGAGAATGTAGAGGAGTGGACCAAGGAAATTTTGAGCCAGAGTAACTAGAGGAGATAGGTATGTGGTGGGGATATAAAAATTTACATATGTGCAGACACCACTTTACCAAGTAAAATTTGTGTACTGGTTTCAAACTATAGATAAAGTGTTAGAGATTTGTATGTTTGTGAGGAATAGCATGTAGAATCTACATGTCAGTGTGAGGTCATGTTTGGAGTCTTGTAGGATCAGAGGCTATTGATATTTGAGAAATTGATAGAGTCTTGTACAGCAAGTTTAGTGTTATGTTTATGGCATCTAGGGAATTGTAGAGGATATTGGTGTGCTGTGTTGTCATGATGACAATAACCATCAACTAGAACTCTTATCTAAAGTTTTATAACAGTGAAATCTGCCATATGTTTTATTAAACTGGGTGTAAAGTCTTTTAAATTTTATATTTTTCTCTTGGGGATTTTCTTTTCTTTTGAAAACTGGTTTTCATTACTTAGGCATTTGTAGAAGTTCATTTATTACCATGTGTGTTAAACCATTTTTCCTGATATATAATACTATCACAATTTGTTGTTGGATCTCTGTCATTTCTGATCACTAGTGTTCCAGTTGATTCAGTCAATGGAACTGACAGTTCTTGAAATTAATTTAAGTGGCTGAGCATTCCACAGACACGTGTACCCGTAACATAGTTTTCTGGAAGATTCAGCATTACACAATCTGTGACAAGGCTGTCCCCTTCAATTACAGGTACAACCAATTTTTTGTCAGCTGAGTGGACTGAAGCAATGTTTAAACACACAATGCACCACCCAGTCTGTGAATCGAACTCACAACCTTACGATTGTAAGCCCAGCACCCTAACCACTACACCATGCTATTATACTATCACAATCAACCTAGAGAGGAATGAAGCTTGCATGCTCCGCTGGATGTGTAACAGTAATATACGTGAACGGCAAAGCATAAACGAACTAAGGAAAAAATTAGAAATAAGAGGGATCAGATGTTGTTTACTCGAGAGAAGGCTACGTTGGTATGGACACGTGATGCGCATGAAAGTCGATAGCTGTATAACAAAGTGCAGGGCAATAAAGATAGACGGTAGCCACGGAATAGGCAGACCTAGAAAAACCTGGGACGAGCTGATAAACTCCGACCTCACACACTTACACCTCTTCAAGACAATGTCACTGGACCGAGACCTTTGGCGGTACTCAGTAACAGAGAAGACCCGCCTTACCTAAATACATAGTAAAACCTACTACAGCCAGTAGGCATCTCTAACAAAATACACCCCCCCCCCCCCCACACCCCATCCACACCACTCCCTTCTATGTAAAGTTATGTCGGTGCCACGCCATCCAGGCCGAAACAAATGAGATCGTGTAGGTGTCACGACAAAAAAACACACAGTCCACGCTGTAACGTGGCCGTGTAGGCAACACGGTAAAAACCTCCCAGACCCACACTGTAAATGTGGTTGGTGTTAGGAAGGGCATCCAACTGTAGAAAACCTGCCAGACAGTCCTATGCAAGCAAGACAATCACTCTTGCCTCAAGTGGGAATACCCCCGTCCAAACCCATGCAAGCGTGGAACACGGACGTTAAGCGTTGATGATGATGATGAATCAACCCTCTGAAACGATTGTAAAACAATGAACTAACCCTCTACCTACACCTAATTTCTGTTTTTATTGTTCCCTCTCTCTCTCTCTCTCTCACACACCACAGACACACACACTGTTTTAATTTATATGTATCCATATATATTTGTCATCATATACAAATTTATTTAAATTTTATATTCAGATGTAATTTTTATTAAAAATATTGGAAATTTACAAATGCACTTAAGAAGAAAATAATTGACGCTACAATAGAAAGTTAATTCTTAATTATGCTAAAACAAATTGTTTCCCTTTTTATTAAAATTGAAAATTAAAATAATTTAGGTTTATTTATTTATTTATTTATTTATTCATTTATTTTAAATATATTATTTAAGAGTTTCATACTATGAACTTTGTATTGATGAAGCACCAAAAATGAAATTGAAAAGTTCTGGAATAACTGTATGTACTGGAACTGGTTCAAGTTCTTGGCATTTCCACATCAATCATATTCCAGAGCAATCAGTCCAGGAAATTCTTAGACTCGGTAAATATTTTTATTTGTATTTTTTGTTGCTAAAATTGCTACTCTATAAAAGTATGCTGCGTGTGTGAGATGTGCCATGATTTATGGCAGCAAGACATGGATAATGAACGTAGAACAACAGAGAAGGCTGGAAAGAAGGGAAATGAGAATGGTCTGGTGTATGATTGGAGTATTGCTGAGAAAGTGGAAGATAAACAATGAATTGCAAAGGATGATACAAATAGAGCCAGTGAGAGATGTTGTGAAAAGAAATTGAATGAGATGGTTGGGTCATGTGCTGAGGAAAGATGATAGTGATTGGGTGAGAAGAATGATGGAAATGAATGTAGAAGAAGAGGAAGACCAAGAAAGACGTGGCTAAAAATGATGGAGGAGAAACCGAAAGCCAGGGGATTGGTGAGGGGTATATAGACGATAGGTAAAAATGGAGAAGCTTGTTATGAGGCTTGCAAAGTTAACCGTTTTAGCAAGGAAGATGGCCTTAAAGTGCTTGTATTGTTGGTATTGTATAAAAATATTTAACTGAACCCTTCCACATCCAAACTGTTTTAAGGCTGCTTTCAAGTTTCTATTGGTTAATGCTCTAGATCAGTGCTACTCAAAATGGTGGTCCGTGGACCGGTGCCGGTATGCAAGCCATCAGCTACCGGTATGCGGCCAGTGTCCAGGCCATGCTAAGGAATCATTTGAGGAATTTTTTTTATTACTTTTTTATATGTTTTGATATTGTATTATTTGTTTACAAAATAAATAGAAGATAAAAAAATGGTCAACTATTATTATATTCATTATATATATCGTTTCCGGTATAAATTAATATTACTACGAAATATTAGCGGTACGTGGCACATTGAAAAACAAAAAATGCCGGTCCGCCACATCAGATAGTTTGAGAAGCACTGATGTAGATGAATATAAAACATGAAAGAGAGGAATGGTTACAATGACCGAGACAGGACATGAACCTGGCTCATAACTTGTAAATATCAGTTCAACATCATTGTTGCCATCGGCACTACCACTGTTGTCATCATTGTCACCATCACCACTGTTGTCATCGTCATCATTATTTCAACTATGCCTGGTGGATTGGCAGTATCGGTAGAGGGTCGGTAGACGCCATGCTTGGCAGCATAGAGTTACGGCCCTTTATGATCTGAGTTCAAATCCCGCCGAGGTTAACTTTGCCTTTCATCCTTACGGGGTCGATAAAATAAAGTACCAGTAATGCACTGGGATAATTGCTGGCCTTGTGCCAAAAGTAGAAATAATTATTTCAACTATGCCTTTGCTTAATACTGGTTTATCTTTGCTTAATTAAGTTATTGGAGGTTGCCATTTTGAACTTGCTTTGATGAAATATTTCTGAGCAAGTTCATTTACATGTCAAAAATGCAGTTTTCTCTTTTCATACAATTGTATACATTGATTGATACATTGTGAAATGCACATACACACACACACACACACACACACACACACATATTATACTTATGCTAGATGAAAACTGCCCAGAGGACGGCATTTCTCATACTTAATGATTTGTAATTTTGGCACAAGGTCAGCAACATGTGGAGGAAGAGCGATTATATTGACCCATACATGACTCACCTTATTTTATTGATCCTAGAAATATGAAAGGCAAAGTTGACCTTGGTGCAATTTGAACTCTGAAAGTAGAAACCTAGAACCAATACTGCTAAGCATTTGTCATTTTATAATATTTTCATAAATATTTATAGTATTGTATGTATAATCTGTATGGTATATTGGTACTGCTTTGCAATATTGTCTGTATAACTTGTATGGTATATTGGTACTGATATGTTGAAGATACTTGTTTGTTATTTCAGCTAGTAAAGTTGCAAACAGTGATTTGAAATGGAGTAGTGAAATTGTCCGAGAAGTTACCGAGAATTTTAACCAATCTTTGTGGTTTGATCCTGAAATACCAAAAATGGCATACACTGTCCGAGATCCTGTCATGAATAGTAAATTTTTCTTTTTTATATTTTACTATTATTTATTATATTAACTGTTGTGTATCTGGTTTAGAATAGTTACACCATATCCCTGCATACTGTAAGAAGCAACTAAAAGTGTTGGTGTCAGGAAGAGCATCCAGTTGTAAAACATTGCTCCAAAAAGCTCCATCCTACCCATGACAGCATGGGAAAGTCGATGTAAAAACGATGATGAGGATACTATAGTATAAAATATTTATATCAGTAATGATTTTCCATACTACATTGGAGATGATTTCTGGCTTCCAAATTTTTATATCGTTTCAGTTGTGTAACTCACTTTTTATCAATAACTATTAACCCTTTATCATTTAAACATTTAAACAGAATTCTTTCAACTCTTTCTGTTTAAACTGGCCATAACTGTTTGTTCATACATATGTTAAAGTATTGTTCTCAAAATAAATATCAAAATCTCATAGATTTGATATTATGTGAGATAAAGCTTTTACCATGAAAATATAATAGTAAATATAGAGTAATATAAATGCT
Organism: Eledone cirrhosa; assembly: GCA_964016885.1. Classification (NCBI taxonomy): domain Eukaryota; kingdom Metazoa; phylum Mollusca; class Cephalopoda; order Octopoda; family Eledonidae; genus Eledone; species Eledone cirrhosa. The sequence goes on from OZ024742.1 coordinate 231,770,124, forward strand.
TCCATATTATAGGATGTGGTTGCAGCATGACCAAATGGTTAAGAAGTTTGCTTTTCAATCATTAGGTCCCAGGTTCTGAGTTAAAATCTTGCCATAGTCAACTTTGTTTATTATTCCACCCCCTCCCCACCACCCAAGGTTGATCAAATGTATGCCAGTGAAGTAGTGAGGTCAATATAATCGGTTATATCCTAACCCAAATTCTGTGATCTTATGTTCATTGCTAGAAATCATTCCCGCCGAGGTTGACTTTGCCTTTCATCCTTACGGGGTCGATAAAATAAAGTACCAGTAATGAACTGGGTAATTGCTAGCCTTGTGCCTAAAGTAGAAACAATTATTTATCATACTCCAACATTGGATTGGCAGTATCGTTAGAGGGTCGGATGCCATGCTTTGCAGCATAGAGTTACGGCCCTTTATGATTTGAGTTCAAATCCCGCAAGGTTAACTTTGCCTTTCATCATTACTGGATCGATATAATAAAGCACCAGTAATGCACTGGGGTAATTGCTGGCCTTGTACGAAAAGAAGAAACAATTATTTATCATACTCCAAATTTGCAGAAATTTCATTACTTCCCTTGTATCAATGATTTTGAAAGTCAATCTACTTTGGAAGGGAAAAAAACAATTTGTCATGTCTCTATTGAAATCCAAGTGGGGTGATCACAGAAATGAAAGGAAAAGAAAATGTTTTCACGATAAATTGAAGTATTCACTCATCTACATTAGTTCTCTTACAATCTTACTCTTAATGGCTCTCTCTCAGTATCCTTTGGGGTGACACTTCCTCTATTTTGTCATCTGGGAACATGATGCAGCTTGCACCTGGGGTTCGGCACACAAGAGAGCATTTTCCTACACTGTTTGAGCTTGTATCATTGGGGTAGCAATGGTATGGGTTGCTGATATCTACAACATCTCTCAACACATACACATACATAAATTATGAACAATCACCCATTTTACTCATAAATGTTTTACACACCTAGACTAAAATATTTAATGTCAAAATTCAAAAACCACTTTGACTTGTATATTAATATTTTCAGGGTTTTTTCCCCACAACATATTTCTAACTACTTATAACAGTGGTTCTCAAAAGATATCTAGGTGTATCACAATTTAAAAAAAAATGTAATTTAACCCTTTAACATTTACATTACTCTATATTTACTATTGTATTTTCGGGGTAAAACCTTTACCTTGCATAATTATCTTACATAATATCGAATCTATGAGATTTTGATATCATTTATTTTGAGAACAATACCTTAACATCAGTATGAGTGGCCGGTTACAGTTGATTTGAACAGAAAGAGGTGAAAGAATTCTGGCTGGATACGGCCAACATAAATGTTAAAGAGTTACTACTTTACAAAATCTCTACTAATGCTTGAGGATCTTGAAAAACATGTTATTCATTATTTCGTTATACACAAGTATAATCAGTAAAAGAAGTTAAGCAATCATCATCACCATCATCATTATCATCACATACCTGCTGAAGTGATTTAAATGAATATTATCTTTTCCTCATTACATAATTATAGAAACAATTATTTTGAAGATAGGAAATGTAGTCGTTCCAACGTTAATGAGTATAATAATTGTTTCTACTTTTGGCACAAGGCCAGCAATTATCCAGTGTATTACTGGTACTTTATTTTATCGACCCCGTAAGGATGAAAGGCAAAGTTAACCTCGGCAGGATTTGAACTCAGACCGTAAAGGGACGTAACTCTATGCTTCAATGCAATGTGACCGACTCTCTACCGATACTGCCAATCCATAATAATAGTTGATCACTATAAATAATAGATGAGGAAATTAGGTAAAGTTGCCCTGGAGACATTCATAATGATCTAATATTATTATAGTCATTTAGGGTGGTGGATTGGCAGTATCGGTAGAGGGTCGGACGCCCTGCTTTGACGCATAGAGTTACGACCCTTGCCATTCTGAGTTCAAATCCCGCCGAGGTTAACTTTACCTTTCATCCTTACGGGGTCGAAATAATAAAGTACCAGTAATACACTGGAATAATTGCTGGCCTTGTGCCAAAAGTAGAAACAATTATTATAGTCATTTACATTGGAACGACTACATTTTAAATTTTTTCAATCTTTCTTAAGTCAACTGGATATTAATTTTAGTACAAATGTATATTTGCAGGTGTTTTTCAAATTCCCAACCCACGTGGATGTGTAAAAAAGTAAGTACTTTTTCTTCTTTTATCTTTTTGGAGGAAAGGAGCTGTTGATTAAATTGACCCACTGCTGAACTGGTAATTATATATATATAAAGTGGTTGCGTAGGTGTCATGACAAAAATCACCCAGCTCACATTGTACATTGGTCATGTAGGAGTCACGACAAGAAGCACCCAGCACACAGTAAATTAGGTTGGCGTTAGGAAGGGCATCTAGCCGTAAAAATCTAGCCAGAAACAGTCCTATACAAGCAAGACATGGTTGCCCGACCCAACTTGCCTCTAATGGGATAACCCATCTAACCCATGTTAGTGTGGAAGATAGACGTTAAACGATGATAATGATGATAATGATATACCATGCAGTTGAGGTTATCTGTACGTGTAGCTGCACCACTGTCCCAAATTTGACACTATATCTGATAAATATGAGATGGTAACAGCTGCATTTCATTTCATTACAGGTCTGCTTCCTCAGAGCTGAACTGAAGTAAATGACAACAGTATATGGTGACCCTTATTCCTTGGACACTTGCTTAACAGAACTCTCCTTAATGTTTCACACTATCTATGCTAAATCCCATTTTATCAAATTTTAAGCTACTTATTCTTTCATTTCTGATCAATGAAAACCTTCACAGATTTTGGTTAAAGTATCAAAAGGCTGAGACGACTCAGCTGTGTAAAAGACATGACAACCTCCCTAGTGATAAACACACTCAGTACACTCTGTAAAGTGGTTAATTATAGGAAAGGCATCCAGCCATATAAAATTGCCAAACAAAGGGTTGGGAAGACTCTTCAGCTAAACTCCCTAGTGTTGGTAATTTACATAATAAATGCACTCAGTACTCTGTCAAGTGGTTGGAGATGGAAAGGGCATCCAGCCATAGAAAAACATAGTGTTGGGAGGACTCTCCAGCTGTGTCAAAGACATAACAACCTTCCAAGTGCTGGTGTCATGATGAAATGCACTTGGTAGTGTGTGGGATCGTACCTGAGTTGCAGGCTGTTGGCCTATCTGAACACTTAGTAGGGTTCAGAAACATGAGTTGACTGGAGCATTGAGAAATGAAGTGTTTTGCTCAAAAAGAAAACACACTACATGCTTGAGGAATCATGCCTATGACTTTATGATCGTAAGTCCAATACTGTAACCAGTAGGAAGTGTGCCTTCATTATAATATAAATTAGATAGTAAAAAATAATGTTTTATTTGAAGGCTACAATACTGAAAATAAGACATTAGATGTAAAAAATATTGATAACAAGGAATACTGGGCTGTTTCCTTGTTTAAGAGTCCTTGATATTTTGGGATAAAATTCCTTCATCCAAAAACAGCCGAGGAAACTAATTTGGTGCAGGATATCTTGTGTCGTTCATATGCTGCCATTTTTAAAATCTGAAATTGGGGGGTTGTTTCCAATGCTGGAAGTAGTGAATGGATTACATGGTATGTGTTCTAAGTTATGGTTGTATTTATTTTGGAAGTGGAATGAAGTGAGGTAGTAAGTCAGTCTGTGTTAGCTACTGGGTGTTGAGCTCTAGTCTGTTGTTGATTTTCTGTTTGAGTTACTGGGTGTTGAGCTCTAGTCTGCTGTTGATTTTGTGTTTGAGTTTTGCTATTAGAATAGATTCTTATAATACAAATACTTCTATCAAATAGCAAGTTTCCAAATTCAAATAATATAATTCTATCGTTTCAGAATCAAGGTTCATTCTCGAATGTGGGATGCATGTCTTGTCATTGATGGAGGATCTTCATTTACATTTAATGATGGAGCTGAAGCTACACTTGAAATACATGAAGAAGATGCTTTAAGGACAGTTTCTTTGGATTAAACTGGAACAAACTTTATACATTTCTTTTTTTTTTTTGAAAAGTTAAATTATTGTGATGTATAATTACAGATGAATATGAATAGATTTGCAAACTGTATTTTGTTTTATTTATTAGGAAACATCAAATATATGTATCAAACAGTTGTTGTGTCTCTGTTCAAATATGAGTTTTGGCTTTTTTCTATAATCTTTGAGGAAAATATCTTTTAAATATGGTTTATTTTAACCCTTTAGCATTTAAACCAGCCATATCCGGCCAGAATTCTCTCACCTCTTTCTGTTCAAACTGGTTGAAACCAGCCTCTCATATTGACATTAAGGTATTGTTCTCAAAATAAATAATATCAAAATCTCATAGATTCAATATTATGTGAGATGAAGCCTTTACCACGAAAATACAATAGTATATATAAGAGCAATGTAGATGCTAAAGGGTCACTTGGACAACAGCAACATATTTTGAAGTTGATACACCAAGAACTTATTGCAGGTGAGTACAAGTCAAAAACCTAATGTTCATGTGATTCCCTTCTCTATGTATGTGTGTGCATATGATCATCACCATCATCACCGTTTAATGTCTATTCTTTCATGCTTGCATAGGTCAAACAAGTCGTCCATGTCATAAGACAAGTCTAGCTAGCTGGCCACACTGTACCTTGCTCAAATGGAACTATTTTCGCTGGGAATTTTACAACTGGGTGCTCTTCCTAACACCAACTACATTACAGTGTATAACTGGGTGGTCCCATTTATGAGGCAGGTCTGGTCAGTTGGCCATGCCATGCCCTGCTTATTGTGTCTGGAACTGGGTGGCACTGTTGTGAGGCAGGTCTTGCCAATTGGACTTGTTGTACCTTGCTCAAAATGGGACTATTTTGGCTGGGATTTTTACAGCTGGATGCCCTTCCTAACCATGTTTACACTGTAAAACTGGGTGCTGGGTGGCACCGTTATGATGAAGGTCTGGCCAGTTGGCTGCTCCGTACCCTGCTCACAATGGTTCTGTATTTTGGGATTTAGGTGGTCTCATTATGAGGGAGGTCTGGCCAGTTGGTCATGCCATGCCTTGCTCATAGTAGGGACAATGTTACTAGTTGCTCCTGTTATATGGCAAGTCTGGCCAGATGGCTGCACCATACCTCACACATATCGGGACTGTGTGTTGGCTAGGGTTTTACAGCTGCTGGATACCCTTCCTAAAACCAACTATGTTTATAGACATTAAATGATGATGATTTGTATTTATAATAAGATATAATTGGTAAGTGATAATCACTTTGTGCCAGATTTCTCTGGGAAATGGTAATTTGATATTTTCCTCCCTACTCCGTCTCACACATGCACAGTGTTGATAAGTGGTCAAGCAATTGTTATCTATCTTTGGACAATAAAAACATCTATTTATATACCTAATTGTCTATCTACCTACCTGCCTTGCTGTCTATCTGTTTGCATTTCTGTCTACCTACCTACCTACCTGTCCATCTACTTACCTACCTATTTATTTATCTGTCTATCTTTTTGCCTGTTAATCTATAGTTATCTAATCATGTACATTTACTAATCTATCTGACAACAATGTACAATAGCAGCCTGAATGTCGGTAGATAGAACAAAGTTGTAATCTATATATACATTTCTGCAGTTCTGTTACAACATGTAAAGAAAGAGGAGTAGTTTGACTACCTCGTACTACTCCTCTCTCTTTACGTCTGCTGCCTGCGTGAATGTATGTGTGTGTAAAAGGAAAGAAGGTGATGGTGAAAAAACTACGCTGTGTGTGTTTGTGTAAATGTATGTGTGCGTTTGTGTGAATGTATGTGTGTTTGTGTAAATGTATGTCTGAGTGTATTTTTGTAAGTGTGTCTGCACGTTTATATTTATATACTCATCACCATCATCATCATTTTACGTCCGCTTTTCCCTGCTTGCAAGGGTGAGATGGGGGGACTGATTCTGGCTTGATTTCTACAGCTGGATGCCCTTCCTAACACCAACCTCATTTACAGTGAGTGCTGGGTGCTTTTTTTTTTACGTGGCACCTCCACGACCACTTTGCAGTGGAATGATATGGACCCCAGTCCCTATCATCTCATTTCTACAGCTGAGTAAACTGGAGCAATGTGAAATAAAGTGTCTTGCTCAAGGAAACAACACATCACCCGGTCTGAGATTTGAACTCGCAACCTTTTTATTGCAAGGCCAATGCTCTAACCACTAAGCCATGTGCCTCATACATATAAATGTATGCATATGCACATACACACACGCACACAGATATACACATATAGGTCATCATCATCATCGTTTAATGTCTATCTTCCATGCTAGCATGGGTTTAGACAGGAATTGTCCCACTTGAGGCAAGATTGGTTGTCTTGCTCGTGTAGGACTATCTGGCAGGTTTTCTATGGCTGGATGCCCTTCCTAACACCAACCACGTTTACAGTGTGTATGGAAAGAAATTTCTAGTTTAGTGTATATTTTGTAACTGATTTAAATAAGCGTAAAATGAAATGTCATTGGCCGAAGTGACAAGAGGGAGAAGGTTAAGGAAAATTGAGGGTACAAGTGTCTTTACATTGAATCTTGTAATCAAGGAATTGTTGAATTAAATATTTCTTACTATAAACCCTGCCATTTCCAATATATATATATATATATATATTTAACCTGATTGTATTTTCATTGTTGTGGTGGCTTCTGTGGCTTTGTCCCCTTAATTACAATTTTCAATTTTCAATTTGTCACGCTATTTAATGTATGTTTACTACTCTAAGATGTAACCTATCGATCTATCAATACCTTCTTATTGAGTGCTTCATGCAAGCTCTGAATTGTTTTTTCGTGGATGTTGGCTGACCGCCGCAACTTTGATTTTAGTAACTTCCACTCTTACATATATATATATCAGGTTGTAACAAAAGTCCTGTTCGTTTTTAAGGCTCAATAAAACAACTAAAAATAAAACACAATATCAAATATATTTAATCGTTAATGTAGTCACCATTCTCCTCTATGACCTCTCTCCATCTGTCAGTAAGCTTTTTAATGTCATGTGCTTAAAATTCTTTAGATTTTGAAATAAAAAAGAAATCTAACTCATTTTCAACTTCTCTTGAAATAAATCTTAATGCACTCAAATGATTTTGCAAACTTCTGAAGAGATGGTAATCTGTTGGTGTGAGGTCTGGGGGATATTGTGATAAGTAGCGTGTGGTTTGTATGAAAAGAATTAGATATATCAAAAATATATCAAAATAAAAACATCTTAATTTCATTGTTGTGTTAGAAATGGAAGTAAGATTAAAAAAACAAACAATCCAGAGCTCACTTATGCTAGAATATTACAGATAACGATACAATTATATAATGTAATACATATGACAAGGTTCAAAAGTAATCAGAATATAAAAATATTACTTACATAACTTGTTATACAACTGTTTAGAATCTCAGAGAAAAAGTTCATGAACTACCATGGTTCAGTAATGCACTGGGATAATTGCTGGCCTTATGCCAAAAATAGAAACAATTATTTTATGTCTGTTTTTCCACACTTGAATGGGTTGGACAGGTCCTTTTCAGCACAGCATCTCTCCACTTGCTGCATTTTTTTGTCATCTCCTCTGCGAGTCTCAGCAATTTTGAGATCTGTTCACACCACCTCTGCCCAGGTCTTTCATTATCTACCTCTATTGTGGCTTCCGTCCATTGGTATTTCCTGGCACTTCACCCAGCGATCATCATCCATACACATCACATGTCCTTACCAACACAGTCTTCCCTCTGGCACACCACTTTGGATTCCTCTTAAACTCAGTTTCTCCCTCAGTTCATCCAAGCTCTTCTTTTCTCTCACATTTACATTGCACATCCAACGAAGCACGTCTGCGTCATTTCTCTCCAGTCTACGCCAGTCCTCTGGAGTCACTGCCCATGTTTCACTACCATGCAGTATATGTATATAAATATATATATATATATATAGTATAGGAATAAAGGAACAAAGAATCAGTGTTGCATCATAACATATTACATATGTTTCACTGTCGATCAGCTTGAGGAATGATCTATTATTGATCGAACCTGACTCTCTCTCTCTCTCTCTATATATATATATATATATATAGGGTGTGGACGATATTTGTTCGCAAGATTACTGTCTAAGAAAAAATAACATAGTAGTTTTATTTTCTAAGATATATTTATCAAACTTGGGTCAGTTTGTCTTTATGACTTGTTCTTTCGATCTCACTCGATAAACCCGCCATTGGCTTTGATGACGGCTTCAAGGCGGCCTCGGAACCGGCTACAGGCCTTCGTCACTGTCCCCCGACTTAGGCCCCTAAAGGCACTTGTGATCCTGAACTTCAGATCGTCTTTCGTATTGCAGCTAAATCTGTTGGTGTCTCGTTCCACTGCGCCTCACAGAAAGAAGTCGAGGGGGTTGCAGTCAGGCGAGCTGGGAGGCCAGATGTCAGGTGAAGTGTGGTCGACAAAGTTCTCTGACAGCCAGGCTTGGGTCTTTCAGCTGGTATGGCAGGGCGCTGAGTCTTGCTGCCACACGTACGGCCTACCTGCAGCTACCTGGTCTATCCAGGGCTTTACTACCCCGCTCAGAATGCAGATGGAGCCATCGGTGTTCAGTTTGAGCCCTCAGGGAAGAAGTGAGGTGGCATGACGTCACCTTGACGGCTGACAACACCTAAGACCAATGTTGTCGCCGGAAACTTTGTCTGCATGACTCTGGGCACGTCTTTGGATGAGACAGCGAGCCACCTGTTGTTCTGGGAGTTGATCTTCTGGTCTTGGCAGAAGTTTTTCTCGTCGGAGAAAAACCACAGCATGTCTGGCTCCAGTGGGTGTTTCAACTTGTTGATCAGCTTCTTTGCATGCTTCAGTCGCTTTTCTTGCATCGCCTTTGACAGAAATTGTCCTTTCCTCATCTTGTATGAAACGTAGCGAATGTCTTCATGTACCACCAGCCTAATGAGCTTTTCATCCACACCTTTCTCCCTTGCAATGGCACACATCGACTTGCTAGGTTCATTGTTGATGATATCCTGAAGTACAGCAACAAACTCGGGCGTTCTGTAGGCGTCAGATCGTCGATCATATGTTTTGCTCTCTGATGTTGCTTCGTAGTCGAATACTGAATCTTCCAATTCCTTTCTGACCTTTTTCACCATTCTCCTGCTGATGCTGAGAAAGTCTGAAATTTCCTTATTTGTCCTCCCGGCGCGGATTCCAAGAAGAACTCCGTGTCTCTTCCACAAATTTGGAGGTTCAAAATTATTCATAATCAATTATTCTGAAAATAAATAATGGAAATATAGTCACTGTTTTTATGAAGACAAGAGTGACAACGGAAATAAAAAAAATTTGCATAAAATTAGCAGCTGAAAATTGCGAACAAATATCGTATATATATATATATATATGTACAAATATTGTATATATATATATATATATATATATGTGTGCATGTTAAATAAATAACCAAAGTTCTTGCTGGAAAATCATTCATTTGATTTAATTGTTGTATGAACTTTGCTCATTCATTTGGTCTGAATGATTACTGATAATAACAGCACATTGAGTTCTTAATTATCTTGCCATGTAAAAATTAAGTGGATCCCTCTACATATTAATCTTTGTATATAAATATATATATGTATATATGAAGATAAGTCAAATTAAATTTTGTTTGTGTAGATCAGATGTACAAACAAAATAAATAAGGAAGTTTGCTTACCAACTTCTTTTTTCTCGATGTGTTCCTTGCAAGGCATATGGTAATTATCCAGTTAAAGAGGTTATGGTACAATTATCCAGTTAAAGATCATGTAGTATTTATAATAACAAGTACGGTACCAGGAAAAATAGGAATAACTAGGCAGGAAGAATTGGTGGTTCCTTACCACATTTCCTTTGTTATATATATATATATATATATATATATGAGAGAGAGAGAGAGAGATGAATTGGCAGAGTCATTGTGGTACTTGTTCACATTTTTGGTGCATTGAGTTCATATCTTTTCAGGGTTGATAAATAAACTACCAGTCCAGTATTGAGTCAATTTTTCCCTGCTGCTCTTTCTTTTTCTCTCTTATTTGGAAAGAAAATTGGTTGTGGAAAACAATGGTCTCTACAAGTTTTAAAAACACCTGTACTACAATATATAGTATGTTAAGATGATGCCCCTGCAACTCCATTTGATGTTCAGGGTCTGAAGAAAGATGATTAGAGACATGTTGAACTGGAGAAAACTTGCCTAGTTGTATAAAAGCAAGACACCCAGTGTGCTCTTATAATTCCATCCATTTCTGCTATAGTAACTGCTACACCCTTATGCTCCATATCCCCATTTTAGGCATCCTCTGTACAGATGTGACCTGCCCATTCATAAAACCATTGTTTTTAGTATCTATTCTCATCATCACTGTTTCCCTCCATTTTAAGATCACTCCCACCACTTTCTCCCCCTCCTGTTAAATCCCACCACACTTGTCATACACTCATCCTTCTTATCATTACTATCCTATTCTCACCCACAAAATATGTGTCTTGAACACGGGAATTTCCCTACCCACTACATTGGGTAGAAAGGGCTTTTCAGTTAAGTCAATGACCAAAAACCTCATTAGTGTGGGTGCCATGACAAAATGTATTCAGTACAATCTGCAAAGTGGTTGGTTTTAGGATTAACACTTATCCATAGAAACCATGCTAAAAGGGTTGAGAATTCTCGTCAGTCATGTCATAAACACGACAACCACTCCACTGTTGGTGCCTTGATAAATGCACCAAGTACACCCTGTAAAGTGATTTGTGATAGAAGGGCACCCAGTAATAGAAACCATTCTTTCCTTTAACTGTTCAGAAGTTTTAATATTACATTCATTCACTTAAATTCTCTTTATTGGCATGAAATAAAAAGAGCTCAATCCATTGTTGTGTGTGTGCATGAGTTAGCAGTATTGACAAAATTCCTTTTGTTGATCATAATATAATGATCAAATACATGTGATAGCTATCGTCATCATTTAACATCTGTTCTCCCTGCTAGCAAGGGTTGGATGGGTCATCATAGACCAAGTCAGTATTCAATCAGTGCTACTGACCACTCAGACAGACCAGGGATCCTCATATCATCATTGTTTAGCGTCCATTTTCCACGCTAACATAAGTTAGATGGGTCATCCCATTTGAGGTAAGCTGGATCAGGTGCCCATGTCTTACTCATATAGGACTGTTTTTGGCTAGGTTTCTACAGTTGGATGCCCTTAACATGTTTATATTTAAATAAATAAATTATTCAATAGCAATGATAAAATTTCAAGAATAAAAATATTCCCTAATGAAAGTATTTTGTAATTAATTTGGTATGCTAATCTCAAATATAGCCAAAATATTAACTAAATCCAATTTTTTTAATAATAATAACTTCTTAGGAAACAAATACTTTTATTGTTTTAATTTTAAACTATTTAATGAATTTAAACATTTTTACATAGCTTATTTATTATTATATTAATGATTTCCAAATGGCTTCTTGGATCTCTTGGAAACTGGTGATGGTCTGCTTTAGTGAAAGCCAGTTAATATGAAGTTAAGATGCATAGGAAAGATTATTTGGTGTGAGGAGTGCAGAATATGTTTTTGTCATTCTTGAGGGAAGAAATAGGGAGAAAAAACAAGTTGAAAAGTTCATTTTGTTAGAGATGGATGGTGTAACGGTAAAAATAAGGACATATTGTGAAGAAGGAGAGGCAGGAAGATACATAGGCATACTGTTTAATACAAAACAACTATTTGAACAAACTACATTTAGAGAGGTGGTTCTAGTAACAGATTAAAGTAGTAATATGGCTCAGAAGAATACCTCAAATAATCACACATATTTATACATGTGTGTGTGTATATATATATATATGAATAAAAAATGGCGAGCTGTGTTGTTGCAATTATGTATAAAAAATGAAGAATTAAAAATAGAAGTCAGGATTAACCATCATCAGTTGTCTACTAGACATCATAGGTATTTCTTTGCGTTACAGACAATATACCTCCGTCTAGGGCGATACAATAACTAAAATAAATTATTGGGATAAAAAAGACAAGTAAACAGACATGAATGGCGAGGCAACGTGAAGAGAGGAAAAAATGAAAAAATCAAGTCAATAATTCATTTCGAACATAAGAACGGGCGAATATTGACGAGAACGAAAAGACACATCTTAGCCATACCGATGTGAGCGAGAGGAAAGATCGCATATGGTGTGGGACGATGGAGGAAGTGAGAGAGAGGGTGAAAGTGCGAGGAAGAGGCTAGCCGAGAGAGGGTGACTAGGAGAGTGAAAGTAAGAGGAAGAAGGAGAGAGAAAGAGGATAGCAGCAAGGGAAGAGAAAAACGACAGGTCACAGCAAAGGGGAAAGCATATATGAATAAAAAATGGCGAGCTGTGTTGTTGAAATTATGTATAAAAAATGAAGAATTAGAAATAGAAGTCAGTATTTCTCGCTCACATCGGTATGGCTAAGATGTGTCTTTTCGTTCTCGTCAATATTCGCCCGTTCTTATGTTCGAAATGAATTATTGATTTGATTTTTTCATTTTTTCCTCTCTTTACGTTGTTTCACCATTCATGTCTATTTACTTGTCTTTCTCTTTCTCCACCCAACTCTTTTTTTATCCCAATAACTTATTTTAGTTATTGTATCGCCCTAGACGGAGGTATATTGTCTGTAATGCGAAGAAATACCTATGATGTCTAGTAGACAACTGATGATGGATAATCCTGACTTCTATTTCTAATTCTTCATCTTTTATATATATATATATATATATATATATATATGAAATTTCATGGCAGAAGATAGTCATGACAGGTTGTACATAAAATTTCTGATAATAGAAAATATGTACCTTTATCAACAAAGACAATGAAACTTCTAGTTCCTTGAATGTCCAACTGATAATATATATATATAATATGAAAAAAATATATATATATATAATATAATATGAAAAAACAATGTTGTCTCTGATCGAGACAAAGTACCCATCACTGTTAAAGACAGTGATGGGCAAAAATGCACCAGAGGACAGAACCAGCAGTTAGAAGTCAACACAGAGACAATCAACAAGGTGGGTGACAGGCAGATGAAATATAGAGAACAAGGAGAAGTGTATTTGCGCATCGATTTTCCCATATCACGTCCAACGTTATGATTTTAGTGTTGTTTGCAAGATTCGTTGGTGGCAGAAATATCATAAGACTTTATAACTTTTTTTACATGATTTATTTACAACCGAAACAGGTTTACAAAATGTATTGCTGGCATACTATAAAAGTGAATTAACAAAATAAGTGTTTGATGCAAAGAAAGTGGTCCCTAGCCAACAGGGCAATATTTCTTGATTACCGTTACATTTCTGCTAGTGTTGACACGGAAAGTAAAAATGGATGTTAACTTCTTGATGTCAACGCAGCAACTAGAATGAAGTCAACAAAGAAGCGTGAAAATCTTTGTTTGGGTGGAAGTTGCTGATATTCATGCGCGACTTATGATTGGTCAACCTAACCAAATTGTGCAAGAAAGATTAATGTTGCGAGCTACGAAGCCACGCTGCTACATATTTATATTACGGCCATATAACAGTATTAGACTTTGTGGTTTCCCAAAAGTTTCAGAATCAAAAAGGGTTCCACGTTTGAAAAGGTTTGGGAAACCCTGATCTAGATGATTGACGCTATAAATAAATGCATAAAAACTTACAAATACTGTTAACTGTAATTCTAAATTTGTTATTTTGCTACTGGACACAATGTAAAGCTTTATTTCTGTCATCCGATTTGAATTTTTTTTTTTTTTTAGAAATATATATATTTATTAATCAATGTAAAGTAGAAGTACATATTGATGGAGGAAATCGGCAGTGCGGAGACGAAGGACACCAGAGGTCTCGACGTTACGTACCTGTTACGATGGATAACGGGATACTGGGGGACGGCAAGCCTTTTTCGGTCGAATCAGCCAGAGCTGACTCCAGCTTCCAGGCCACGTCAGGATCTCGTTGATGGGGGTAGGCTGAAGGAAATTGAGGAGAGATAGACCGGCAGTACCAAGCCAAGAGTGGATGGAAGACTTGGCACCTCAAGCGAGCAACTGTATTTATTACAATAAATATTTTGTATGTTAGACTTCAGTTATCCTTAGGTATAACCTGAAACTTACACTTTGTCAAATAAAGTATAGGGTGGGACAAAAGTCACTTCCCATAAACAAAATTCATAATTTTTTTTCTTCTTTCAGATTAAAGTTGAATAAAAACAAGATCCAATTACGGAATTTAATTTAAAGATAAAAAAATTAGTTTTGAGTTAATTCGTAATGTTTTATTAATAACAATAAGTAAGAAGTGATTTTGGGGTACCCTGTATAAGTGGCACTCAAAAAGGATCACACAATGTACCTAGAGTATGTAATGCCCCGGGAAGCCATTGAGTTTGCTGCCCTCACCAAAAAACACATGTTGCAAGCTTATACAACAGTCCCAAAAGTGTTCCCTGGGGTGGACAGTCCTCCCTCTAGCTACGCTATTGACGTGACTGAGTAATTAATAGTTTCTGATTTAGGCACAAGGCTAGCAATTTTTTGGGGTAAGAGAAAGTCGATTAAATCAACCCCAGTGCGTGACTGGTACTTTATTTTATCGATCCCGTAAGGATCTGTAGTAAGACGCCTCACGCCTCCTGGCGGATAATGGACCAGGCCTAATTGTCTCCCCCTGGTTGAGAACACCAGATGTAAATAGAGACAGCCACGGGAAAGCAGACGGTATACACGCCACAGAAAACAGCCTCTGTACCACGAAACGATAAACAGCCCTCGGGACCAGCAAACACCACAATACCTTTGTAATTGTAAAACAGCCTCTGTACCACGAAAGGATAAACAGCCCTCGGGAACAGCAAATAGCAAACCCCACAATACCTTTGTAATTGTAATACGCTCCCATCACAACAACTGGATCACGTATATATTTGGTATGTTTCATTTGTAATATAATTGTTTCTACATTTGGCACAAGGCCAGCAATTATCCAGTACGTTACTGGTACTTTATTTTATCGACCTCGTAAGGATGAAAGGCAAAGTTAACCTCGGCGGGATTTGAACTCAGACCATAAAGGGCCGTAACTCTTTGCTGCAAAGCATGGCGTCCGACCATCTACCGATACTGCCAATATAATAAACACATATAAACAAAATAAACATCATTATTTACATTTGTTGAATATAACTCTCATTGTGGTTATTGTCTTGTTTACGCACACACCCACTCACTTGTTATAATTCTCACTTACAAAAATGGTAAATAGACGAGGGACCTTCCCTCACGTCTATGTCGATAAACAATCCAACTAGGATACTTCATTTTACCACACTGGTGACCGACGTAAGAATTTTACGCAGCCTTTTTATTCAGTTGAACTTCACTGTTATTACCACGTTGCCAACCTTTTCGCAACTTACGAAAATACAAAAAAAAGGACAGAGAAATAATAAAGTGTTTATACCGTATTGACAAGGTATACAAACCAGCCAAAAAATGTTTCCAAGATGGCGTTGCTTTCCTTCGCCGTTTTGTAATTTTCCGCCAGGACAGGGACATTTTGAATTGCGTGTGTGTTCCATATTTGATCAAGGGAAAAAAAAAATGTTTGTGAACATTACTGCCCCGCAGGGGATATACATGCCTTACTTTTTTTCTAAGGGATTTTTAGCCACAGGCTACCTATTGTTGATATCCAACGTAGATATATTCTAAGACAAACATTTTTTTTTCTCTTTTTCACGGGTTATTTGATTTGGCTGGCCCGTTGAAGCAACACAAGGGGACAGACGTTGAAGGAAAACATTTTTTTTTAAAAATATATATATGTATTTTATGTATTTTTCCTATTTCCTAATGTTTTGAATGTCTGTTACTTTTTGACCTTTCATTTTTTTTCCATATCGGGTGTTTGCTTTTCCCTGTAGGAGGGAACATTAATTGCTGTTTATATATATATATTTTTAATTTTAAACGTTTCACAATGAATGCGCCACATTTGCCCACCTTTATCGGAAACCCTAAGCTGTGGTTCGCCCAGCTACAGGCGTATTTTACTTTCTGTAAGACCGAGCCTGACCAGCGCCTCGCTGTCTTGATTAGCGGACTTCCCCCTAATCTAGCAGATTCGGTCCAAGACCTAATTACAGACCCCCCCCCCCCCCTCTGACTTAACGTATGAGTCTTTAAAAGGCGAGATCTTGAGAAGGAACTGTAAGTCGGTAGAGAGTCGTTTTCGGTCATTGATCGAGGACGAACGATTAGGTGACAGGACCCCTACCGCTTTTCTCCGGCATTTGCGGGAATTGAGCGATTCCCGGGATCAGGATAGCCCTTTCCTGAAGCAATTGTTCTTCTCTCGCCTACCTCAAGAGGTACAGGCGATCCTAGCCCATATGCTAGAAGTAAATACTCTCGACCACATTGCTGTCTCTGCTGACAAAATTGTAGAAGTGACGAAGAGAGACACTTCGAAGCCAAAGTACGTTGCTTCCTCTTCTCTTCCTCAATCACGCTCATCAGCTAGTGATGAGAAATTAGTCAAAACAATGGAAGCCATGACTCGTCAAATGGTGGAGTTGTGCAGGGAATTCAGGTCTTTTGGACGGCAGAGGAGCCGCTCACGATCTTATTCAACACCTTCCAAAACATCAAATAAAACATATTGTTATTACCATGACAAATATGGTGACAAAGCCGCCCATTATAGGCCTCCTTGTGCTTACATGGGAAACGACGACCAGAGTCACTAACGGCGGATAGTGCGCTCTGCGAAACATCATCCAACCGCCACTTTTTCATTGAGGACCTGCTATCAGGTAGAGCCTTTCTGGTTGACACAGGTGCAGCTTGTTCAATATGGCCTGTGTGTTGTATGAAGGAGACTCTCCCTGAGACACCTATTGAGTTGCAGGCAGTAAATTGTTCGCCGATTCGAACCTTCGGACAAATCTCGCTACCTTTGCAGTTCCGTAATCTGCGGCGTGAGTTTAAATGGATATTTACTGTCGCTGCTTTGCCGTATCCGATACTAGGCGCGGATTTTCTCCACCATTTTTCATTGACGGTGGACCTCCGTCGTAAACGCCTAATTGATGGCATCACTGGTTTAACTGTTGTTGGCAAGGCAGCAGGAGTTCCAACGGTTAGCCCGACCTTTTTTCTTGCTAACACCGGTGATACTTACCATGCGTTGTTGAACTCGTTCCCGCAACTGACTCAGGGAAATTTTCGAGTTGATGAACCAACTCATACCACGGAGCACAACATAACTACAACTGGTGCTCCCGTTTTCTCTCGTCCTCGTCGCTTGCCTCCGGACAAACTCAAAGCAGCACGATCAAAGTTTGATCATATGCTGCAGTTGGGGATTATTCGTCCGTCCACGAGCCCGTGGGCGTCCCCATTACACATGGTACCGAAAGCGACTGGCGATTGGAGCCCTACTGGAGATTATCGACGCTTAAATTCGATAACGGAACCGGACCGTTATCCTATCCCTCATCTGCAAGACTTTGACTCTTCGTTGCAAGGATGCAAGATATTCTCCAAACTGGATTTAATTCGTGCGTACCATCAAATTCCTGTCCATAAAAATGACATTCCAAAAACGGCTATAGTTACGCCATTTGGGTAATTTGAGTTTTTGACCATGCCGTTCGGATTAAGGAATGCCGCTAGTACGTTTCAGCGGTTTATGGATGAGGTTATTCGTGGCCTCGATTTCGTCTATACCTATATTGACGACCTGCTCATTGCTAGTTCTTCTCAAGAGCAACATATGCACCATTTGAATTTTCTTTTCCGCCGATTGAAGGCGTATAACGTGCAGATTAATGCACCCAAATGTGTTTTTGATACTGAGTCACTGACTTTCTTGGGTCACGTCATCGATGCTGACGGTATTCGACCCCGGCCTGAGCGAGTTAAGGTCATAGAGGATTTGCCTCCACCGACTTCACTACGTCAGTTACGCCAGTTCTTAGGCCTGATTAACTTTTATAGGCGTTTCGTGCCAAATTGTGCAAGATTGCTTTTCTCCCTGACAGAAATTTTAAAAAATTGTCGGAAGAAGAATGCAGACATTTCGTTGACCGAGGCTCAACTTGCTGATTTTCAGCACGCCAAAACTGCTTTGGCTAATGCCTCTTTATTGGCTCACCCGGTACCCGGTGCAAAGCTAACGCTTTGTGTTGATGCATCGGATATCGCTGTGGGCGCAGTGCTACAGCAAAACATCAATGGTTACCAGCAACCGCTGGAGTTTTTTCCCAGAAAGCTGAAACCTGCTGAGACGCGCTAGAGCACCTTTGGAAGGGAGCTTTTAGCCATCTATTTGGCCGTGAAACATTTTTCACATATGCTAGAGGGTAGACTGTTTACTATCCTCACTGACCATAAACCATTGACTTTTGCGTTGAGAGCGAAGGCTGATAAATACTCGCCCACAGAGACGAGACACCTTGATTTCATCTCGCAATATACGAATGATATCCAACACATTCCGGGTTCACTAAATACAGCGGCCGATGCTTTGTCCCGCTTACCCGTGACAGCGATCTCGTCACCCTCTGACATAGATCTGACTCGTTTGGCTGCGGATCAGCCTCCCCTTGAGTCATTGGATGTTACATCGCCCGAGTTTGCGAATTGCGAGATGAAATACTTGCCTCTGTCGACTGCAGTTGGCCAAATTCTCTGCGACGTCTCTTTGGACGTGCCTAGGCCCTTCGTTCCAGAGAATCATCGTCGGACCGTGTTTCTGGCATTACATTGTTTCTCGCATCCAGGATCTTCTGCCACAGCAAAGCTCATATCAGCTAGATTTTTCTGGCTAAATATGAGGCGTGAAATTGCTGCTTGGTGCCGTTCCTGCGTCGCTTGCCAGAAATCAAAGGTCCATCGACACGTCAAGGCTCCCTTGGGTACCTTTACTAACACAGATACGCGTTTTTCGCACATTCATATTGATATAGTGGGACCTTGGCCTGTCAGCGACGGTTATTCTTATCTGCTGACAATAATTGACCGTTTTTCGAGATGGCCTGAAGCCATCCCCTTGAAAAACATCACCGCTGAGACAACAGCGCGTGCTCTTGTGTCTGGATGGATCTCTCGTTATGGAGTTCCATCCACAGTAACTACTGAACGTGGACGACAGTTCGAGACGAGCCTTTTCCTCGAATTGTCAAAATTAATTGGTGCTAAACGCATCAGAACTACGGCGTACCATCCCGCTTCGAATGGTATGGTGGAGCGTTTTCACCGACAACTGAAGGCCTCCTTAATGGCCTCAATGGACTCGGCGCATTGGAGCGAGTACCTGCCTATTGTGCTACTAGGGATTCGGTCAACGGTGAAGGTCGACTTTGGATTTTCACCGGCCGAAGTACTGTACGGTGCCCCTCTGACGTTGCCCGGGCAAATGCTTGCCCCTATCGATCTTGATGCCCAAGATCACGCTTCCTACGTGTCCCGTTTGCGCTTCTATTTCCAGGATTTGCCGCCAATGGACACTAGGAAACAAACTGTCAAGACTGCTGTCCCGAGGGATGTTGCCTCGTGGACGCATGTCTTTGTAAGGAAAGATTCTGTGAAGCCCCCGCTCACACAGCCTTACACTGGACCTTACCGTGTCTTAGCGCGCTCGGCTAAGCATGTCACTTTAGATATTAAAGGGTCCAGGGAGACAGTTATAATAGACAGGCTTAAGCAGGCACACCTTGACACGGACGCTGTGGTTCCTGATCCACGAACCCCTTCGTATTTGCCTGTTGAGCGAACGCCTGTTCCTGAACCACCATCATTCATCGCCTGTCCCTACACCACCACCATCGCCACGTTACAAGACCACGACCCGTTCAGGTCGTAGGGTCCACTGGCCCAAAATATTTTGCAGCACCGTCTATATTTAGACTATGTTAGCTGCACCTTTTTTTTTTTTTGCTTCTGTGTTTCTGCTTTTTCTTTGCCTTTTTTTTATGCATGCATGTTGTGTTTTTTAACATTTTTCAAATCCTTATTCTGGATTTAATGATTAGCAGAGCGAATAGCTGCCCCTTGTTGCATTGTTCGCCATCTTACTCCACGTGTGAGTAATAACATCGATTTTCGATGATTTGAAAATCTGGCAGGGGGTACTGTAATAAGACGCCTCACGCCTCCTGGCGGATAATGGACCAGGCCTAGTTGTCTCCCCCTGGTTGAGAACACCAGAGGTAAACAGACAGCCACGGGAAAGCAGACGGTATACACGCCACAGAAAACAGCCTCTGTACTACGAAACGATAAACAGCCCTCGGGAACAGCAAACACCACAATACCTTTGTAATTGTAAAACAGCCTCTGTACCACGAAACGATAAACAGCCCTCGGGAACAGCAAACACCACAATACCTTTGTAATTGTAAAACAGCCTCTGTACCACGAAACGATAAACAGCCCTCGGGAACAGCAAACACCACAATACCTTTGTAATTGTAAAACAGCCTCTGTACCACGAAACGATAAACAGCCAAGGGAACAGCAAACAGCAAACCCCACAATAGCTTTGTAATTGTAATACGCTCCCATCACAACAACTGGATTACGTATATATTTGGTATGTTTCATTTGTAATATAATAAATACACATAAACAAAATAAACATCACCATTATTTACATTTGTTGAATATAACTCTCGTTGTGGTTATTGTCTTGTTTACGCACACACCCACTCACTTTGTTATAATTCTCACTTACAAAAATGGTAAATAGACGAGGGACCTTCCCTCACGTCTATGTCGATAAACAATCCAACTAGGATACATCCTTTTACCACAGATGAAAGGTAAATTTAACCTCGGCGGGACTTGAACTCAGAACGTAAAGGATCGTAACTCTATGTCGCGAAGCAGGGTGTCCGACGCTCTACTGATACTGCCAATCCCAACAAGTTTCGGTTCATTTTATTATACCCTTATGTGGTTGCTAGAAACAACAGCAGCCAAATATCCTAGAGTTCACACTCTATCGTATTAATTTGTGTATAACATTTACTGATTGCCTAAAAGTATCGAAGTTTGAAAATAATATAGAAAATTTGTGGATTGTAGCCCCATCAAAGTAGTAAGTAGCCCTCATAAAAAAGACGCGAAGTCCTGGAAATTATCATAATTTTAACTCTGTCGATGTTTCAACACAGTTTTTTTATTTGTATTACTTTAAATATTTTTATAGTCAAGTATGCAGAAAATACATTGAATCGTGTAAATACATATAATATCGAGGAATATTACAATGAATCATGTAAATACATATAATATAGAGGATATATTACCACTAAGAAGTAGATTGCATTATAAACCAAGTCGGACTTTGAACCTTGAACTAGAACATTCTCTTCACTGATACAAAGTCAACATTTACTCTAAGTTGAATTTCATACACGAAGACCAATAAATTGTATTCGTTCGCTTTAAGGTAACAATGAATGTTGTCAACTAGGAAGGTTCTACGTGCTAGCTTGGCTTGTTGGAAATAGTAGCCAACTTCTCTCAAATCAAAGACTTCATAGGATAATATAGTTTTATATACATAGATGGGCTTCTGTCGGTTCCAACGAAGAGTGTCCCAGACCAACAAAACAACTTGCTCATGGAATTAACGTGCAAGTGGCTGAACATTCCATAGATATGCGTTCTCTTATCGTAGTTCATTGGGAGAATCAGTATGAAACAAAGTGTGACAAAGCTGACCCTTTGAATTACAGGTACCACTCAATTTTGCCAGCTGAGTAGATTGGAGCAAAGTAAAATAAAGTGTCTTGCTCAAGAAAACAATGCGCCACAGGGAATCAAACTCATGATCTCAGGATCGTGAGCCGAATATCTTAACCACTAAGCTACCAAAATATAGTTTTAGATGCATAATACATAAAATATAACAGAAAATAAGAGATTGGGGATAATCGTTGTTGAGCATAGATAAGTCTTTCCCAATTAGAGACAAATAGGCATATAAACAATAACTTCTATTTAGCATGTAACACATAGGGTAGATTCTCCACCAGTCACGACGATGAGCCTAACATTTTGCAATAATCTCGATAGACACGTGTAGCGAAATCTGTCCACGCCTTGAACCTTGGGTGACACCTAGAGGTCAAACTCTAGGTCACCACCCTTTTGGTGTGAACAGGATCATGCGTTGGCTATCCCCTCAAGGTGGGAGACAGAAAGCGACAGGTATATAAAGCCTATATTTTCCCACCTTACATAGAGAGAGATCGGAGCACCACGATACAGACAAGCTATGTAAAAGATTCACCGCTACCTTCAGGCCCCAGAGGTCTACAGACATACAGAGTGATCGGAGCAGTACGCTATTACAAGCTATGTGAAAGATTCACCGCTATCTACAGGCCACAGTGGTCTACAGTCAACTACAGACCATTATATCTCTCTCTTGGTCGCAGACTACACCAGTCTCATGAACCAACAACAAAATAACATTGTCAACCTTCGCAACTCATGGTAATATGTTTATTGTTCTTTTTTACTCAAGTGAAGTAAACCTTTATATATAAACTAAATCGGCCTTTCTTGTTATTTCATCTAACAACTTTGTTATAATCATTCATCTAACAACTACTAATACCCTTCGTTAAATTGGTGAACCCGACGTGATTAAAAAAAAAAATACGAAGTGGTATTTAAAAAAAAAGAAAACAACACGCAAACTTTTTTTCAACATGGCCCAACATCTAACAATTTTCTCAGCAATATATAATTACCAAGCTTCTCATCTATATGGTACAATATGATAAAACTTCACTTTTTCAAATTATTCACCTAACTTCCATTCTACGGAATATATACAGTAACTTCGCTTTGATTTTTCAATTCATTACCAAACACTTCACCACTTGCTTCGTAATCTCAACAACAATAGACAATACAACTTTAACGAAGGGTAAAAATGAATTAAGAAGTAGTTATTGTTAGATGGAATAACATGAATAATAAGAATAAATGATTTGGTTTATATATGGTTTACTTCACGTGAATCAATTAAAAAGTACAATAAAACAGTTACCAAGAGTTGTTAATTTTATTATTGTTGCTGATGTGAAAACAGTGAGCGAACAGATAATGTTGTTGGAAGTTGGAGTCCGTGGTAGTAATTCTGAGACCGTAGTGAGTAAGAGAGAGAGAGAGAGAGATGGTTTGTATACCTCTGTTATGGTCTGTAGTAACTGTGAACTACCGTGGCCGCAGACAGCGGTGAATCTTCCACATTAGTGTTCTGTAGTAGTAGGGCTCCAATCACTCTGTATTTCTGAGGACCTCTGGGGACTGAAGTTAGCGGTTAATCTTTACATAATTTGTTGTGTATCCTAGCGCTCCGATGTCTCTGTCTAAACGTGGGATGATAAAGGCTTTCTATACCTGTCGCTTCCTGTCTCCTACCTTGAGGGGATAGCCAACGCATCAACCTGTTCACACCAAAAGGGTGATGACCTAGAATTTGACCTTTAGGTGTCACCCAAGGTTCAAGGCGTGGACAGATCTCGCTACACTACTAGCTCCCTAGCAAGAAAACGATCACATAAAGAAGAGAAAACTGAACTAATAGTAAAGAACAATTATATAAATATATATATATATTTTTTTTTACAGGTTATATATGAACGTTCATTTTATTGTTTTATTCGTTTTACTGTATTATATGCCTGTATGAACATACACGTTTTGCATCAAACACACATCATTTTCTTTGTCACACACCAACATGTTTTTGTCTATGGTATATTCTGGATTCGGTTGGGTTTCTGCGTGATCACTTTTCAACTGGTCGAGGTACGGAAACAGCTATTAAACACATGAGAATCAACCCACGGGTACTACTCGCTTGGACTCACTCAAGAACGCAACTCAACATTACACTCACTCATGTCATAGCATAAACCTCGACTCACTGGAAAAGCATCTTACGTATGATAATACATCGAGATTCAACGGGTCAAGGTTCGGCAACAGCTATTAAACACATGATAAACAACCCACGGTTACTACTTGCTTGAACTCACTCAAGCACGCTTGGACTCACTCAAGCACTCATGGACTCACTCAGGCATGCCTGGACTCACTCAGGCGGGCAACTCAAAATTGCGCACACTCATGTCATAGCGTAAACTTCAACTCACTGGAAGAGAATCTTACGTATGATGATACATCGAGAGAAATATTCCTCTGTGTTATCATATCGTAATCCGATACCGTAACCCCAACGTTCAGCCATCCATACACAACAGTTCGAAATACATGATCACAACTTTGTATATTTACAGTTTCTTCTAAATGTTACACACACAGATGCATACACAGTTATACGATTTTTTTTTTCTCTCTCCAAATTTCTCTGCACTCGAAATGCGGCCGCAGTACCCACATTTTGTGTGTTTTGGGACACGCTTCTGGAATCAGATTTCGCTACCCCTTTTATAATCGATTGCTGCTCCTGCATAGATCTGGGTAGGGAACTAATGTAGCGAAATATGTCCACACCTTGAACCTTGGGTGACACCTAGAGGTCAAACTCTAGGTCACCACCCTTTTGGTGTGAACAGGATCATGCGTGGGCTATCTCCTCAAGGTGGGAGACAGAAAGCGACAGGTATATAAAGCCTATATTTTCCCACCTTACATAGAGAGAGATCGGAGCACCACGATACAGACAAGCTATGTAAAAGATTCACCGCTACCTTCAGGCCCCAGAGGTCTACAGACATACAGAGCGATCGGAGCAGTACGCTATTACAAGCTATGTGAAAGATTCACCGCTATCTACAGGCCACAGTGGTCTACAGTCAACTACAGACCATTATCTCTCTCTCTTGGTCGCAGACTACACCAGTCTCATGAACCAACAACAAAATAACATTGTCAACCTTCGCAACTCATGGTAATATGTTTATTGTTCTTTTTTACTCAAGTGAAGTAAACCTTTATATATAAACTAAATCATTTATTCTTGTTATTTCATCTAATAACCGTGTTAATCCATCTAACAATATCTTACTAATATCCTTCGTTAAACATGTACCTTTAATTCAATCCTCAGGCTGAATCGGCATGGTTTATGTGAAATGTGAATTACAGGTACAAGCCAAAGAATAAGAATACAGAATTGACCTGTGGGGTTAGGGTGCCAGAAATGCAGGGGAGATCTTGCCAGAAGCGGAGGGGCCAGTGACGTCACACCAGAAGTTCGCATGGTCTTTCATGCTCTCTTTGACGAGGAAGTTGTACCGCTTACAAGTGCGTGTTAATGACTGCTACGAATGAGTGTGTGAGGGTTATTATATTCTTTGGCCAGACGTAAAACAGGTAAACATCCGCGCAGGGTGATTCAGTCCTGACTCATGTGGAAACGCAAATGTAGGTCCCTTCTCTTCCTACGACATGGCCCTAATACTGGGTAGATAATTTATTTATGGATCTCAAAAAATTTACACGCTGTGTTAACTACAGCAGGATTTTTACTCGGAGTTGAGAGGGCCGGAACAAATCAAGCAAGATATTCCATCCGATGCTCTAACGATTCTGCTAATTCGCTGTCTTAGTATCAAGTATTACATACATTATACCATAAACTTCGCCGATAAAGTATAGCCCTCTTCCTTGCCTTTGATTTAGCTCTTCCCTTACATTTGCACCTGTCTCTCATTCACCTTCGCTCTCGTCCCTACTCTACCTGTGCTTCCGCCCGCCCCCTACATTTGCTTTTGCTCCTACTTTACCTTTGCTCTCGTCCACACGCCACCTTTGGTCCAACCCCTCTCCTAGCTTTGATTCCGCCCCTTCCCTACATATACTTTCACCCCTCCCCCACCTATGCTTCCGCCCCTCATCTACCAATGCTTCTGCCCCTCCCCAACCAATGCTCCTGCGCCTCCTCTACTCATGCTTTCACCTCTCCTCTACTTTTGCTTCCACCCCTCCTCTACCTATACTTCTACCTCTCGTCCACGTATGTTACCACCCTCCAGAGGCGTATCTAGGGTATGGCAGGCATGAAAGGGGGCACTACCTGGACTAGGAGCACTTTCTATTAAAGTCAGATAAGCTATTGTCAGAGAGTGAAAAAATAAACTCCTTCAGATGTATGATCTGTCTTTGATTATCATGGGTGAGAACTCTATGGTGTCTGGATCATTAAACCATTTATATAAATTATTAGGCCCATAGGTAAAAATACAGTGCTGGGAACTACATGATCACAGAGGCATACCTCATAGTATGACTTGTCAAATATTTTAATAGGGTTTTAATATTTATCAAAGATCAGTATTACACAGATCACTCCCTTTAAATACACTAACACTTTTGTCAATACTTTACGTATACTTAAGTATACTTGTAGAACAAATTAAAATGCAGTTTAATACCCTAAACCCTCATTTATTTAAACTGCAATTTCAATGTTTGCCATAGGCGCTATTTTCCCTCGTTACAACTCTGCCACCCCCTCACTTTTGCTTCCACTCCTCTCCCGCCTTTGTTTCTTCTTCTAATGTTCATCGGATCAAAGTTTGTCATTATAGCCATTAGCCGACTTGAGAGCTGCTTTTTGCGCTTCTGACTTTCCCTGGCTGTGGCTTTCGTTGGGTTCTTGTAGTTCAGTTGAATAGGGCTTTTCTCTTTCCCCAACAGAGGCATGAGTGTAGATATGTTTTCTCTAACTCAGTCAATTTGGGATACAAATTTTGTTCCAAATATTTCGACAGCAAAATTATACATTGTTTCCTTTAGGCTATTCCAGTTTTCCCCAGATGTCACGTTATTTAACTACACTTCAATTTGTTTTCTGTAGACCAGCGGTCGCCAACCTTTCCGACCTCACGGACCACTAAATTCATAATTTTAAATCCCGCGGACCACTAATATGAATTTAAAAAAAAAAAAAATACATTTGTAAAATAATGATCAGAGAACTTCCATTTTATTAAACAATACTGAAGCGTACTTGTGTTTTATTGTCGGTAGATAATACATACGTGTAAAATTCTTTCATGGGTGTTAGTTCTTTACTGAGGAGAAGCATTTTTTTTAGGGGTTTTATAAAATGTATTTTAACCAAATATTATTTTTGTTTTATTATTACTAAAACATAAAAATTGCAAATAATGTCCAAATTTTTCTGCGGACCACCAAAATTTTCTCTCGGATCATTTTACTGATATTGAACTCAGTTTTCGTGGTTCTTGTTCCTCTGAAACTTCTTTGTCGCTATTTTGGTCCAAGAAATAAAAGGAGTGAGGTCTCTTACTTCTGTAAAGATTCATTATAACTATTTTGGTCCTAGCAGTAATACAGATTAAATTCGGGTCGCAGTCTCATAGATTTTACAGTTTTGAGATGGCATCTGCGAATCAGCACAAAATTCACTAGAATGGTGTCAAGAAATCTTTGAAATGCTTTTACTTCTGTAGAATAAGTTTGTTACATTGATAGAATTATGAGTGTATGACTCAGGGTTCTAGTACCCATTATCCGTTTTCGTTGATCTTACTAATAACACATTGCCCTAATCAGAGGGGCCAGTTCATGTGATAAGATCCCACTCTAGTACTGAATTAATGCGAAATACAATTCTGTTCTTTAGCCATAGAATGTATCATCTTAGCATTCATTGTCTGCTTGAAGAGTGGGAGCAAATGTGCTAATGGTCTTTTTCTAGGCCCCATTTAGTATCTAATTTTAAAGAGAGGATGTATTTCTTCTGCTAAGGAGTTTATTGTTGACAGCAAAGCTTACTCTATGCAGGTGGTGCACTTTGAGTCTCCGTCACTGCTAGTAAAACTAATAATGCTTCCCTTTCAAAGACCCGGAGTCAGTCAGTCTTTTCTTCTGTATATAGTCTGTTGCATGTTAGTGTTGTTAAATCTGGTACACATTGTTCTCACATACCAGATCTA
Organism: Eledone cirrhosa; assembly: GCA_964016885.1. Classification (NCBI taxonomy): domain Eukaryota; kingdom Metazoa; phylum Mollusca; class Cephalopoda; order Octopoda; family Eledonidae; genus Eledone; species Eledone cirrhosa. The sequence goes on from OZ024742.1 coordinate 231,798,272, forward strand.
GGAAACTGGGAGAGTTGTTAGTATAGGACAATACATTACAGTATTTATTCTCGCTCTTTGCGACCTGAGTTCCAATTCCACCGACATCAAATTAGCATGTCATTCTCTCGGGATCGATAAAATAAAGTAACAACCCAGAGTATTGTTAGAGCGTCAAACGAGAAGCCTTGTGGCATCTGTTTCTGAACATTCTGAGTTCGAATTCTGCTATGGTCAACTTGAGTGAAAGACTTAATCTGTCGCCAGATTTAACATAACCTTTTGGCCCTCCCCAATTCATCCTATTGCAAGTATCTAGTCAGGTCTCTGGTTTGAATATATCTTCCACCCACCCAGTAGTCTCAGAAGATCATGGGCTTTATGCTTACCTCCCCGACTAAACAGTAAAAATAAAAGACCTGACTGGGTGTTCAATTTACGTCTGTCTTCTGACCTTTGGTTTATCTCCTGACACTCTATGGAGGAAATAGACGTGATAGATTACAACGTTACTAACTGAATGCGGCCCACTTGAGGCGAGCAGTAGCTGATCAGAGTCTCTTAACATTAATTTAAGAAGACATAACCCGTTACTTCCCCTCCCATCTCGGTTCCGTATTGTCCGCGTCTACTCCATTCGCCAGATGCTTCTGTTGCTATAATGTTGCTTTGGCCTGTGCAGAGTAATAAGAGAAATATGTTTTGTCCAATTGTCACGTAACCGTTCCCGGCCATACTGACTAGTCACAAAGGAATGAGAAGGTCAATACATTAGAAGATCAAGCACGGTTGAAGGAGATGCTAGAAAGTGGGTTCAGAAACTGACTCTTCCACCAACTACCCATTAATCTCTTCTTATCGGGTTTCTTTAAGGTTTTTACCTTTAGCCTTTGGCACTCCCATGCTAACCCACAAAGTGCAGCAATGGTTAAGCGGTTTTTCTTTGACGTCTCTGATTGACTAAACAGAGACGTCTAGGAAGAGAACTTTTAGGTATTTCATCCATCCCACATCTCTCTGACAGGCATTTGGTTGAACGTTGCTTATTTGACAGGCGAAGTTAACCCCTATATTTAGGGTCCATCCCATTATCCCCCACATACGAACGAATTAGGTTCTGGTTGGTAGTCTCCCACCCCCACATTGATTTTTATCATAGGTTCTGTTCAATCAAAGTTAACGGAGGTATAGACAAAAACAATTTCTATATTTGTAACCTATAGGGTGGATCATCCGTCAGTCTCTAAACATTTGAGAATTACACAGGTGTAGAAACCAAATTCTGTATCAGTGTGACCGAATATGTGACCTTTGAATTACAGGCACAATCCAGATAGAAAAAGGGAAAGAGGAATTAAACTCAAGACTGGGCTGGTCATTTATTTATCGGCCTCAAAAAGTTTAAGGGCCGTGTTAACTTCAGCGCGATTTGAACTCGGAGATGAGGCAACTGGAATTAACAGGCAGTGATTCCCAACGTAGGGCGCACACCCCACCGGGGCGGAGAGAATTTGAATATTTAAGGGTGCCATTTGAAAATGATGTTAATGGGAACAAACCTCAGGTTTTACTTTATTACTTTTACACCAAGGCAACTTTGGTGAACATTACTGTCAGAAACTCCTGTCTCACCTCCTCCATATACTATTGCGCATTTTGTACCACTTATACACCAATTTGTTTACACTTTGCAGTTGATCATTGCTGTTTTTATCTGAAAGGGGGACATAACAGGTTTTTAGATGTTGAGGTGGGGCATGGTGCACAAAAGGTTGGGAACCGACCAATCCGACGCCTTCGTTACAATATATTAAGTAACCCATACATTACTTTGCAGATAAATCACTTCACTCCTCCTCTTCTGGCGGCTGTTGTCAAAAAAAATAGGTTACAACTTATCACTAAGTATCGCTATAATACTGATAGTGACCTATTTATTCTACCTGAATAAAAACATTCGAGTAAACGTTTTTATCGTATTCTATTTAGCGAAGTGTCTCGACGTTGATGTAAGTATAAAATTGAACTGCATATCTGCAAACACACACACACACACACAGTACACACACACGCACACACATATACACACATACACGCACACACACACACGTTGTTGTTGTTTAGTCCTGATCGAGTTGATTTTTTTTCAAAGGTAGTCAAAGTATTCAAAGTACGACCATCCCGTTTATTTTTGTTTCATTCTCAATTCCACCTTTCATCATTCCAGGGTTGGTAAAATAAAGTACCAGTCAAGTACGCTTCCCACCAAATTCCTGGCCTTGTACCTAAATTAGATACCATTATATTCGAAACCCCTAAAAAAAAACCCTGCGATTTGTGGATAATTCCACCGGTATTTACATACATACACAAATGTGTGTGTGTGTATATATATATATATATATATATATATATAAAAACACTCTTCTTTCCTTTACTTTTTCTACGGAAATACTTAGCACACACACACACACACATATATATATATCTAGGGAGTGTAACTTATCCTTTCAATATATATATATATATATATATATATATATCATCATCATCATCATCATCATCACTGTTTTACGTCCGTTCTTCCACGCTAGCATGGGTTAGACGGGTTGTCCTGTTGTGGGCAGTGTCTGGTCGGCTGACCATGCCTTGCTCATACAGGAACTGATCTGGCTTGATTTCTACAGCTGGATGCCCTTCCTAACACCAACCTCATTTACAGTGAGTGCTGGGTGCTTTTTCGTGGCGCCTACACGTCCACTTTACAGTGTGGGCTGGGTGCTTTTTTGCCGTGGCACCTCCACGACCACCTTGCGGTGGGGGGGGGGGGGCATATTGTATATATGCTTCAACATGTACCCATGGGAGGTCGGGTACCCTGTATTACTGCGTGACGCCAGAAGTCACGGTCGTGTGTCATTGTCTTTGAGAGGTGTAATTGGGTAAGGTCGGCTTTTATCACCTCATCCCAAGTCATCTTGGGTCTCCCCACTCCGCGGTTTCCATCAACTTGTAGTGCTCTGCACCTTTTTATGCAGCTGTCATCCTTCATACGCATCACATGTCCATACCAGCGTAACCGCCTCTCCTGCACGCAGCATTTGATTCCTCTTATGCTCAGTCTCTCTCTCAATGAAATAACAGGAGGCTGGACTGGTGTAAATCCTTAAGAAATAATTGTTTCTACTTTAGGCACAAGGCCAGCAATTAACCAGTGCATTACTGGTACTTTATTTTTATCGACCCCGTAAGGACGAAAGGCAAAGTCAACCTCGACGGGATTTGAACTCAGATTGTAAAGGGACGTAACTATGCTGGAAAGCATGGCGTCCGACCCTCTACCGATACTGCCAATCCACCGCCCCAAATCCTTAAGAAATAATGCTCCTGCTCCTATATATATATAGGACACGCGTGTCTCACAAAAGAAATGTAAAAATAATTATGCTTATATACACACGCGCACTTACACTTCCATATGTTCGATACGTACATACACACACACACACACACATACACTACTTATACTCGCGCATATAAACCTGTTTGCATGCCCGCGTATGAAACTGAGTAAGCTAGTTTTAATCTTAAAATTACTATTGATACTAACCTTTCCAACGTAGATTTCCTAGATATAAACTTAGAAAAGAAAAATAATCTGGTTCACACCCCCCTACTCTCTAGCAGTTAAAACTAATGTAGGCAAAAAATTCCTAGAACTCTAGATAAACATTTCCCTAGAACACATAGATACTATAAGATCTTTAACAGAAACTGTGTTAAAATTAGCTATTCCTGCGGTCCCCCTATTAAGTCCTATATCCTCAACAAAACATCACCTAGAGAAAATCAAACTTGCTCCTGTAGAATCAAAAGTGAATGCCCATTACAAGGTAAATGCAACACCAAAGCCATTGTATATGCGGCTAATGTGACAACCATCAGCAACAACCATCCAGTCACCAGTGAACGATATGTGGGTATGACGCAAGACAGATTCAAAACGCGTTATTACTCACATGTCGCATCCTTTCGACATCCAGAAAAAAGATTTACAACAGCTCTGGCTAGCAGAATCTGGGATTTGAAAGACCAAGGCATCCAATATAAACTAGATTGGTCAATTTTGAACCAATCTAAAAAATATGCTAGAGGAACAAGAAAATGCACGCTCTGCATAAATGAAAAATTTTGGATATTGCAAAATCTCAAATCACCAAAGACCTGCCTGAACACAAAGACGGAAATTTTTACCAGTTGCCCACACATGAAATCACACCTACTTTCCAGCTCATATAAACTTAACACACTTTCAGATACTTATCCTCCATAAACTCTTATTATTCTCTTTTTAATTACCCTTTCTGACTTACTTTCATTCTTATCCTTGTCAATAATTTCATTTATTTTCACTTTTATTTATTTTTACTTCACCCCCCCCCCCCTTTATTCTCCGATCCACTTCCTATTTTCTATTTTTTACTTCCCCTTCTTTTACTTCCCTTTTTCCTCCACTAACTGATTATACTTGTCTTTTGTGTTTTTCAATCCAGATATATTTTTCATTTTTATTATTATTTTATTTTTGCGCAGCCTATCCTACAATTTTATATTTGTATTTATTTATCCACATTTCAATATGGCTGAACGCCTTAATGTGTGTATACTTTTTTTTATATATGTACATGAGTGACTACGTATGTGCGCGCGCGTGCGTGTATGTATATATATATATATGTATATATATATATATATATATATATATATATATATATGCGTGTATGTATGTGTGTGTGTACAGGTGTTTGTGTGTGTGTGTGTATATTATGCGTATGTGTACGTGTCTTTATATCCGTGTTTTTGACATTTCGGTTTTATGTTTTTGTTCCTTTTTTCTCCCCCCCCCCCCTCCCTCTTTTGTTACTTACTCAGTTTCATACGCGGGCATGCAAACAGGTTTATATGCGCGAGTATAAGTAGTGTATGTGTGTGTGTGTGTGTGTATGTACGTATCGAACGTATGGAAGTGCGCGTATGTATATAAGCATAATTACATTTCTTTTGTGAGACACGCGTGTCTGTGTATGTATGTACAGCCCCGTTTTTTGTTTTCTTTAATTTTTTCTTTCTATCTTGTCTTTCTAATTTATCGTTACTATATTTTTATAAATATATCGTAATAGATACTTTTCTTTTATTTATTATACTCTCTTTACCTCCTTTCTTTCCGCATCTAAGTGTACGAGTGTCCAGGCGTTTTTATGCGCGCGACTTTATATTCTTATATTTACGATGTAACCATTTCCGTCTGTATAATACAGACATATAGATACATTTGCCCTAAATTTTTATAATTACGCACACTTTCTAATTATATATTTATATGTGCACATATACATATATGCACATCTGTGAGCGTATATACATACACATACACACACCTAACTATTTTTCTTGATAGATTTTTATATATTTCAATTTCTATTTCATTTATCTATATATTTTTTTGATTTTCTTGATGTGTTTTTCTAAGTGTTTGCCCATGTTTTATATTGCCTCGTCTGACGAACGAATGAAGTCGTTTATTTCGTATTCGCCTCATTCGGGAAACCTCTGGTAATGAGGTAATTATATTGTATTGATTTTATACATTAAATTTTGCTCTGATACTTACATAGAGCACTCTTCATTTCTATGACCTTTTCTGTTTCCAACTGAAATTTATATATATATATATATATATATATATATATATATATATATATATATATATATATATATATATATATATATATATATTAAAATATAAGTATTAATAAAATAGATGTTCTTTTGATCAATTACATTTTATTATACATATTTCGAATTACAACAGTACGTCCTCATCAGACAAAATATAATGATACATGATATACCCTGAGATGTTAAGATTTAATCAAGGTAGATTTGACATAATCATTGAATATTGTTTAACAATTTTATATATATATATATATATATATATATATATATATATATATATATATATATATATATATATACATACATATATATACTAATAATAATAAAAAGGACGATTTGTTATGTCTTCACTACGTTTATTGAGTAGTGACGCACGTTTCGCGATTGATCAGCTTAAGGTTCGATCTGTATCGATCTGGCCCGACTCTGTAATCAAAAGCTCGATGGACTTCTGTTATAGTAATATATATATACATACATATGGGAAAGTGTCAGATAGAATGCTTTAATCATTTCGTGGTTGATAAAGGATGTACCAGTATACAACTTGGGCCGAGTCTTTCCCCCTCTCTCTGTTTGTCTCTCTCTCTTTCGAAGAAATTCGTTTCGCAAAATTTAAATTTTCAAGACACACTTCATGTCACGACAACTCTCCATCAGGTGTTATGACCCACTTCATGTCACGACAACTCTCCATCAGGTGTGATGACCCACTTCATGTCACGACAACTCTCCATCAGGTGTTATGACACACTTCATGTCACGACAACTCTCCATCAGGTGTTATGTCCCACTTCATGTCACGACAACTCTCCATCAGGTGTTATGACCCACTTCATGTCACGACAACTCTCCATCAGGTGTTATGACCCACTTCATGTCACGACAACTCTCCATCAGGTCTTATGACCCACTTCATGTCACGACAACTCTCCATCAGGTCTTATGACCCACTTCATGTCACGACAACTCTCCATCAGGTGTTATGACCCACTTCATGTCACGACAACTCTCCATCAGGTGTTATGACCCACTTCATGTCACGACAACTCTCCATCAGGTCTTATGACCCATTTCATGTCACGACAACTCTCCATCAGGTCTTATGACCCACTTCATGTCACGACAACTCTCCATCAGGTGTGATGACCCACTTCATGTCACGACAACTCTCCATCAGGTGTTATGACACACTTCATGTCACGACAACTCTCCATCAGGTGTTATGACCCACTTCATGTCACGACAACTCTCCATCAGGTGTTATGACCCACTTCATGTCACGACAACTCTCCATCAGGTCTTATGACCCACTTCATGTCACGACAACTCTCCATCAGGTGTTATGACCCACTTCATGTCACGACAACTCTCCATCAGGTGTTATGACCCACTTCATGTCACGACAACTCTCCATCAGGTGTTATGACCCACTTCATGTCACGACAACTCTCCATTAGGTGTTATGACCCACTTCATGTCACGACAACTCTCCATCAGGTGTTATGACCCACTTCATGTCACGACAACTCTCCATCAGGTGTTATGACACGCTTCATGTCACGACAACTCTCCATCAGGTGTTATGACCCACTTCATGTCACGACAACTCTCCATCAGGTGTTATGACCCACTTCATGTCACGACAACTCTCCATCAGGTGTTATGACCCACTTCATGTCACGACAACTCTCCATCAGGTGTTATGACCCACTTCATGTCACGACAACTCTCCATCAGGTGTTATGACCCACTTCATGCCACGACAACTCTCCATCAGGTGTTATGACACACTTCATGTCACGACAACTCTCCATCAGGTGTTATGACCCACTTCATGTCACGACAACTCTCCATCAGGTCTTATGACCCACTTCATGTCACGACAACTCTCCATCAGGTGTTATGACCAACTTCATGTCACGACAACTCTCCATTAGGTGTTATGACCCACTTCATGTCACGACAACTCTCCATCAGGTATTATGACCCACTTCATGTCACGACAACTCTCCATCAGGTGTTATGACACACTTCATGTCACGACAACTCTCCATCAGGTGTGATGACCCACTTCATGTCACGACAACTCTCCATCAGGTGTTATGACCCACTTCATGTCACGACAACTCTCCATCAGGTCTTATGACCCACTTCATGTCACGACAACTCTCCATCTGGTGATATGACCCGCTTCATGTCACGACAACTCTCCATCAGGTGTTATGACCCACTTCATGTCACGACAACTCTCCATCAGGTCTTATGACCCACTTCATGTCACGACAACTCTCCATCTGGTGATATGACCCACTTCATGTCACGACAACTCTCCATCAGGTGTTATGACCCACTTCATGTCACGACAACTCTCCATCAGGTCTTATGACCCACTTCATGTCACGACAACTCTCCATCAGGTCTTATGACCCACTTCATGTCACGACAACTCTCCATCAGGTGTTATGACCCACTTCATGTCACGACAACTCTCCAGGTGTTATGACACACTTCATGTCACGACAACTCTCCATCAGGTGTTATGACCCACTTCATGTCACGACAACTCTCCATCAGGTGTTATGACCCACTTCATGTCAACTCTCCATCAGGTGTTATGACCCACTTCATGTCACGACAACTCTCCATCAGGTCTTATGACCCACTTCATGTCACGACAACTCTCCATCAGGTGTTATGACCCACTTCATGTCACGACAACTCTCCATTAGGTGTTATGACCCACTTCATGTCACGACAACTCTCCATCAGGTGTTATGACCCACTTCATGTCACGACAACTCTCCATCAGGTCTTATGACCCACTTCATGTCACGACAACTCTCCATCAGGTCTTATGACCCACTTCATGTCACGACAACTCTCTATCTGGTGATATGGCCCACTTCATGTCACGACAACTCTCCATCAGGTGTTATGACCCACTTCATGTCACGACAACTCTCCATTAGGTGTTATGACCCACTTCATGTCACGACAACTCTCCATCAGGTGTTATGACCCACTTCATGTCACGACAACTCTCCATCAGGTCTTATGACCCACTTCATGTCACGACAACTCTCCATCAGGTCTTATGACCCACTTCATGTCACGACAACTCTCTATCTGGTGATATGGCCCACTTCATGTCACGACAACTCTCCATCAGGTGTTATGACCCACTTCATGTCACGACAACTCTCCATCAGGTCTTATGACCCACTTCATGTCACGACAACTCTCCATCAGGTGTTATGACCCACTTCATGTCACGACAACTCTCCATTAGGTGTTATGACCCACTTCATGTCACGACAACTCTCCATCAGGTGTTATGACCCACTTCATGTCACGACAACTCTCCATCAGGTCTTATGACCCACTTCATGTCACGACAACTCTCCATCAGGTCTTATGACCCACTTCATGTCACGACAACTCTCTATCTGGTGATATGGCCCACTTCATGTCACGACAACTCTCCATCAGGTGTTATGACCTACTTCATGTCACGACAACTCTCCATCAGGTGTTATGACACTGTCATTGTCTCTATCTATCCCTCCCGCCCTCCCCATCTCTCTGTATTATGAGCAAATGGGGTCCCACGTGCTGGTCGCCCCACAGCCCCGGCGGACAGAATGGAGAAGGCGTTTCCCGGGAGGATGGAAAGGGAGATGCGCTGGAAGAGCCATTCCATCTCGCGAGGTTCACACCTGCGGCTAGCTAGCTCAGCGCCTATGGTGGTAAGTAGGGAGGTAGCCCTAGGGCCAGCCAGCCATTCTTCCAACTATCATCAGACCATAATGATTATATACATATATGTGTGTGTGTTGTTTCTATAAACAAGACGTATTCAATACATAGAATAGTGGTCATCTGTCCCTCGGCCTTTAACTTTCGTTAGAATGGAAGGGGTGCCGTCGTGATGTATCTACTTCGAAGGGTTTTGAACTCGGAGAGCAGAGAGCCGGAACCTATACCACAAATCATGCTATCTAACGCTCTAACGACTCTGCCAGTTCACTACCTATATAGTTTAGAGCAAGGTTGTTTTTTTTTCAATAGCGGGCCCCATTCCATTACTGGGTCGTAATTAAATAAAATGAGGTGTGACATTAGGAAAAAATGAGGTGTGACATTAAGAAAAAAATGAGGTGTGACATTAAGAAAAAAATGAGGTGTGACATTAAGAAAAAAATGAGGTGTGACATTAGGAAAAAATGAGGTGTGACATTAAGAAAAAAATGAGGTGTGACATTAAGAAAAAAATGAGGTGTGACATTAAGAAAAAAATGAGGTGTGACATTAGGAAAAAATGAGGTGTGACATTAAGAAAAAAATGAGGTGTGACATTAAGAAAAAAATGAGGTGTGACATTAAGAAAAAAATGAGGTGTGACATTAAGAAAAAAATGAGGTGTGACATTAAGAAAAAAATGAGGTGTGACATTAGGAAAAAATGAGGTGTGACATTAAGAAAAAATGAGGTGTGACATTAGGAAAAAATGAGGTGTGACATTAAGAAAAAAATGAGGTGTGACATTAAGAAAAAAATGAGGTGTGACATTAAGAAAAAAATGAGGTGTGACATTAAGAAAAAAATGAGGTGTGACATTAAGAAAAAAATGAGGTGTGACATTAAGAAAAAAATGAGGTGTGACATTAGGAAAAAATGAGGTGTGACATTAAGAAAAAAATGAGGTGTGACATTAGGAAAAAATGAGGTGTGACATTAAGAAAAAAATGAGGTGTGACATTAGGAAAAAATGAGGTGTGACATTAAGAAAAAAATGAGGTGTGACATTAGGAAAAAATGAGGTGTGACATTAAGAAAAAAATGAGGTGTGACATTAGGAAAAAATGAGGTGTGACATTAAGAAAAAAATGAGGTGTGACATTAAGAAAAAAATGAGGTGTGACATTAGGAAAAAATGAGGTGTGACATTAAGAAAAAAATGAGGTGTGACATTAAGAAAAAAATGAGGTGTGACATTAGGAAAAAATGAGGTGTGACATTAAGAAAAAAATGAGGTGTGACATTAAGAAAAAAATGAGGTGTGACATTAAGAAAAAAATGAGGTGTGACATTAAGAAAAAAATGAGGTGTGACATTAAGAAAAAAATGAGGTGTGACATTAGGAAAATATGAGGTGTGACATTAAGAAAAAAATGAGGTGTGACATTAGGAAAAAATGAGGTGTGACATTAAGAAAAAAATGAGGTGTGACATTAAGAAAAAAATGAGGTGTGACATTAAGAAAAAAATGAGGTGTGACATTAAGAAAAAAATGAGGTGTGACATTAAGAAAAAAATGAGGTGTGACATTAGGAAAAAATGAGGTGTGACATTAAGAAAAAAATGAGGTGTGACATTAGGAAAAAATGAGGTGTGACATTAAGAAAAAAATGAGGTGTGACATTAAGAAAAAAATGAGGTGTGACATTAAGAAAAAAATGAGGTGTGACATTAGGAAAAAATGAGGTGTGACATTAAGAAAAAAATGAGGTGTGACATTAAGAAAAAAATGAGGTGTGACATTAAGAAAAAAATGAGGTGTGACATTAAGAAAAAAATGAGGTGTGACATAAAGAAAAAAATGAGGTGTGACATTAAGAAAAAAATGAGGTGTGACATTAAGAAAAAATGAGGTGTGACATTAGGAAAAAATGAGGTGTGACATTAAGAAAAAAATGAGGTGTGACATTAGGAAAAAATGAGGTGTGACATTAAGAAAAAAATGAGGTGTGACATTAAGAAAAAAATGAGGTGTGACATTAAGAAAAAAATGAGGTGTGACATTAAGAAAAAAATGAGGTGTGACATTAAGAAAAAAATGAGGTGTGACATTAAGAAAAAAATGAGGTGTGACATTAGGAAAAAATGAGGTGTGACATTAAGAAAAAAATGAGGTGTGACATTAGGAAAAAATGAGGTGTGACATTAAGAAAAAATGAGGTGTGACATTAGGAAAAAATGAGGTGTGACATTAAGAAAAAAATGAGGTGTGACATTAGGAAAAAAGGAGGTGTGACATTAAGAAAAAAATGAGGTGTGACATTAGGAAAAAATGAGGTGTGACATTAAGAAAAAAATGAGGTGTGACATTAAGAAAAAAATGAGGTGTGACATTAAGAAAAAAATGAGGTGTGACATTAAGAAAAAAATGAGGTGTGACATTAGGAAAAAATGAGGTGTGACATTAAGAAAAAAATGAGGGGTGACATTAAGAAAAAAATGAGGTGTGACATTAGGAAAAAATGAGGTGTGACATTAAGAAAAAATGAGGTGTGACATTAAGAAAAAAATGAGGTGTGACATTAAGAAAAAAATGAGGTGTGACATTAAGAAAAAAATGAGGTGTGACATTAAGAAAAAAATGAGGTGTGACATTAGGAAAATATGAGGTGTGACATTAAGAAAAAAATGAGGTGTGACATTAGGAAAAAATGAGGTGTGACATTAAGAAAAAAATGAGGTGTGACATTAAGAAAAAAATGAGGTGTGACATTAAGAAAAAAATGAGGTGTGACATTAAGAAAAAAATGAGGTGTGACATTAGGAAAAAATGAGGTGTGACATTAAGAAAAAAATGAGGTGTGACATTAAGAAAACAATGAGGTGTGACATTAAGAAAAAAATGAGGTGTGACATTAAGAAAAAAATGAGGTGTGACATTAAGAAAAAAATGAGGTGTGACATTAGGAAAATATGAGGTGTGACATTAAGAAAAAAATGAGGTGTGACATTAGGAAAAAATGAGGTGTGACATTAAGAAAAAAATGAGGTGTGACATTAAGAAAAAAATGAGGTGTGACATTAAGAAAAAAATGAGGTGTGACATTAAGAAAAAAATGAGGTGTGACATTAAGAAAAAAATGAGGTGTGACATTAGGAAAAAATGAGGTGTGACATTAAGAAAAAAATGAGGTGTGACATTAGGAAAAAATGAGGTGTGACATTAAGAAAAAAATGAGGTGTGACATTAGGAAAAAATGAGGTGTGACATTAAGAAAAAAATGAGGTGTGACATTAGGAAAAAATGAGGTGTGACATTAAGAAAAAAATGAGGTGTGACATTAAGAAAAAAATGAGGTGTGACATTAGGAAAAAATGAGGTGTGACATTAAGAAAAAAATGAGGTGTGACATTAAGAAAAAAAATGAGGTGTGACATTAAGAAAAAAATGAGGTGTGACATTAAGAAAAAAATGAGGTGTGACATTAAGAAAAAAATGGTGTAGAGTATAATTATATTAATTCAGCTAATACTTTCTGTCGTTATTGAATATTCCTTCTATCGGATGATTTCTAATTTAGGCACAAAGCCAGCAATTTGTGGGGAGGGGGAATGTCGATTATATCGACCCAATGCATTACTATTACTTTATTTTATCGAACCCCGGAAGGATAAAAAAAAAAACCCATTTGAACTCAGAACATAGAGGGCCATAATGAAATACTACAAAATATTTCGATGTGCTAACGATACTGCCAATCCACCACCCTATTATTTCAGTGCTGGACTATAATAAGGGTTTCTACATTTGGCACAAGACCAGTAATTTGAAGGGAAGAGGGGTGTCGGTTAAATCGACCGCAGTGTTTTAATTTTAATGGTGTCGTATTTTATCGACCCCGTAATGATGAAAGGCAAAGTTAACCTCGGCGGGATTTGAACTCAGACCATAAAGGGCCGTAACTCTTTGCTGCAAAGCATGGCGTCCGACCCTCTACCGATACTGCCAGTCGAAAACGAGCGAAGTGCTAAGCCCTGTCCAGCTCAAAGTGGGATCAAGTGCGGATGTGAGGCTGAGGGTTGCTTCCGCCACGACTGTCCAGCAAGGAGACCCAATCGGTCCGCTCCTATTTGCGGTGGCATTCGATGGCGTTTACCGCTCTGTCTAGTCACCCTTCAACGTTTGGTATCTGGACGACGCGACCCTGGGTGGCTCGGCTGAGATGGTAGTTGAGGACCTTCAGCAAATCATCCCAGCCAAGTGTCAGATGGCAAATGTTAGCTACGGAGAGGCCGAATTCCACAACACCGCACGGGCTCGGTTAACGCCCAAAGACGCCGCCTACATTCTCGGTTCTCCAATTCTCTCGAAAACCATGAGAAAGTATCTAGTGACCAAGCACGCCGACTTGTCGAGGATGACGGAGTGGTTACGCCTCATTGACGCCCACCCGGCGCTGTTCCGTTTTTAAATATTTGTAGTGATTTGTGTAAATAAAAATACGTATATTTTTTTAAAAAAATATTTGATTAAATCATACATATATACATACATACATGCATACATACACGCATATATATACATACAAATATGCATGCATACATGCACACATACATGCATACATATATGCATGCATGCATACATATATGCATGTGTACATATATGCATGCATGCGTGCGTACGTACGTACATACATACATACATACATGATGGCTGCCCCCTCGTTATCGAGTATGGCCATTGCACGATATACCATTATTAATAATTATTAATTAATTCTATCGTGCAATGCCTGTGCGTGAAGATTCTTTTTAAAGTGAGGAAAGACTGTGCACTGAGCCAATCCCACTCTCTGAGCGACAGTAGCTATAACCCGAAAAGAAGAAAAGATCAACAGCATCGGAAACTACTGAGCCGCAGGTTTTATATCGGAGTTATCCCAGTTTCCTGAGTTGCCTTCTCTTAGAAGAATGCCCTGACAAAGGCGAGGGGTCCTTCACTCTTAGTCGTTTAACCAGGCGTATCCAACCCGACTAGTTCTATGTCCTCGCATATATACGTACACATACACACATGCATATACATATATACATATACATACATATGTACATATGTATATACATATTTACACATTTTTGGATGGCCATTGACTCTTATGAGTTCTTCCGCCCTTTGTCAGGTTTTGTTTTTTGTCCTGCAGGGTGTCCAAAATCACATACATACATACATGGTGGCTGCCAACCGTTTTCGGCCACTACTTTATATCCATGTAGGAGAACCCCTACCGATGGGCTGAACGAGTGTGACTTTTTAGTCGAGCCAGCGACTTGAAAACTCTGGTACAAACACTACACTTGTGACAATTATTGACACACAGTGCTGGGCCCATGGTACCATGTGACGACAAGTGCAGAGAGATCTCCAGATATAAACCAATGCCTGTGCCGTGAAGCTTTTATAGTGAGCAAAGGCACTGCACAAAGCCAGTCCCACTCTCTTAACCAAGATGATATTTACCAAAAAGAAGAACATGTCAACATCATTGGATACCATCAGGGTTGCAGGTGTTATATCAGAGTTTTCCTTCTCCTAGAATTCTGCCTTGACAAAGGCTAAGGGGTCATCTCTCCCGGATATATATATATATATACATATATACATACATATGTAAATACATATATATATACATATATGGTGGCTGCCAACTCGTTTTCGAGTACGGCCACTACTTTACATACATACATACATACAAACAAACAAACAATGGCTGCATCTCAGTTTTGAGAATTGCCATCCTTTGACGATTTCTTCATACATGGGTGGCACTAACATGACTTTTTAGCCTCTTCAAAGACTTAGATTCCTTTCTGCATATGCTGCAGCGAAATAAAATAAAAAGAATTGGCCACACTGTAGCAACACAGGTGAAAGTCGTTTCGATTAAATGAAGCCAGCGAATTATGGAGAAAGGAAAGTCAATTAAATCGACTCCAGTACGTGACTGGTACTTTAATTCATCGACCCCTGAACAACGAAAAACAAAGATAACCTCGGCACAATTTTAACTCAGAACGTAAAAAGCCGTACTAAGTGCGACAAAGTATTTTGTCCGACGCTCTAGTGACTCTACCAATTCACCAGTGAAGTGAATGTTGAACCACATAACTGGAGAAATTGATACGCTGTACCTATTCTGTAAAACCTATTTGCTGCCGAAATGTTGAATGATGGATGTTGTCACAAAGATAGAAGACCACAGCGAATATGATTCTCAAAACCCATGTCACCTACATTACTAAGAAAACATAAAGTTGGCAGAGTCGTTAGGGCATCGGATTAAATATAGCTCGGTATTCGTTTTGGCTCTCTGTGCTCTGCGTTTATATCCCACCGAGGTCAACTTCGCCTTTTGTCCTTTTGTCCTTTCGGTGTAGATAAATCAAGTACAAATCCAATACTGGGTTCGATTATTTCTCTTTATCACTTTATCGCTCGGTATCTCTTTCTCCGGAAGACATCAGCTAGCAACTTATTGTTTCACAGTACACAGTGAAATATACCACATAAACTCCCTTTTGCATCCAATCAGCGGTCACTATTGAAAAATTAGTTAATGTTTATGTTGTTTCATTATCTGAAGCTACTAAAGTTAGAAGTGGTAATCGTGTTAATAAAAGATGCATTCCAGAAATAAATGACTATTTAGGAAGAACGTTTCAACGACAATTATTCCAGTTGTTCGAGCAATGGTAGAGTTTGCTCATGAAAAGAACATGTAAATGGTTGGGCATTTAACAAATTCGTGTAACCTTAACATAATTCTCAGGGAGATTCAGCGTGACAGTATGTGACATAGCTGGCCTTTTGAAATCCAAACACAGTGCATCCTTTGAGCTTTCATACAATTTTCCACTCATGGCATGGTGAGGCTATAAAAATTGATATTTAGCCAAGATGACATGCAATGGGATCGAACCCGGATTATGATGACGAAGCGAACTTCTTAATCATTCGGCCATGTTGCATCCACTGACTATTTACATAGAGTTATTGCATAATCTGTTTCAAAACTTAAATAATATTCAAAAAATAAAATGCGAGACAAATTAGATGAGCAATAAGTTTACAATCTTCTCTTCAAAGGTCACCAAGAAGTATAAGAGAAAGATATCAAGATGCTATGGCTATTGTTAATAAAATTTGGCCCTCCTAATCTCTTCGTTTCAATAACCTGGAATGCTAACTGGCCTGAAATATCAGAGTTAATTTATTCAGGATAAACTGCCTGAAATTGCAAGCTTCATTGGAAAGGAAAACAGCTTTGTTTCATAAAATAGAGTTCCCCCAAAAGAGGCTTACTACATGTAAATATTCTAATAATACTTCAGCAAAGAATAGATCTCAATAAACATGAAAAGATAAATAAAATTGCGTCTGCAGAAATATCAAATCAACGAACATGACTAATACTCTAGGAATTTGAAAAGAATAAAAGCAGGGTTGAGGAACGATGTTCGCTCGTTGTGGTGAACAGAATCAAAACACTCCTCTCACAAATAGTAGTGGTGATAAAACAAAACAAAAACCACAACAATGACATGTACATATGTTTGTTTGTGTGTGTACGTGGGAGGGGGAAGCATATTTTGTAGACATCAGCATCCTATACCATCACTGCCCCAATGATACAAGCCTGGACAGTGTGGGAGAACACTCTCTGGTGTGAGGAATCGCAGGTGCAAGCGGACAGAATGAAAAAAAAAGTGTTTTCCCAGAGGACGGCAATGGGGAGACGTAATTACACGAATTATAACCGATGCTAGAAGAACTTTCCAAAAGCATATCAAAAGGAAAGTACAGCTACTGTTAATGGTTACTTGTTTGTACTGTTGTAAACCTGAAACATCAGTCCTGACAAGAAACTAATTCAGATGATAAATAATATATTGCTTTATGTAGCAAGTTTTTTTTTCTGTTTAAATTATAACCGCCATATTGATACAAAATCTTTCATCAGTCACATGTATGAAATACTAGTAAGTACAAGGCTAGCAAATTTGGAGGAGTGGCAAAATTGATAACTCAACTCCAGTTGTACTTTATTTTATCGACCTTGGAAAGGTGAAAAGCAAAGACGACCTTTGCAGAATTTGAACTCAGAATGTAAAGTGTCGAAACAAATATCACAATGATATTTTAGCCGTAGTTCTACCAATTCTGCCAATCCACCACCTTTGTGAAGTATATAATAAAATATGTGTACAAATAGTATGAATATATTCATGATAATATTGGAGAATTGGAGCAAATAATGGTTTCTGATTTAGGCAAAAGGCCAGCAATTTAAAGCGAAGGGAAAAGGCGATTAAATCAACATCAGTGCATGACTGGTACTTTATTTTATCGACCTCGTAAGGACGAAAGGCAAAGCTCGGAGGGGTTTGAACTCAGAACGCAAAGGGCGGTAACTTTATGTTGCGAAGCATTGAGTCTGGCGCTCTCAGGTTACTTCCAATCCACCGCCCTAATTGGAACAAATAATTAAGTATTTTACGATGACATTAACCAGCGATGATGTTCGATATGTTAATATTCTAGAAAGTGCGTGGCACCTACTGGAATACAACATGTATGGTAAATCACACGTGGCAATTCACTGGCCAGTGTATTTACACGAGCAACGACTGGTGTATTTCCATGAAGGAGATGAGCAACAGAACTTGGATAAAGTTCAACGGAAAATACAGCACTCACTACATAGTTCATACTTAACCAGGCGATGGACATGCCAACGCTACATTACACCGATATTCTATATCATTACGTATTTAGTTTTTAAAAAAAAGGTGCAGAGACTACAGTGAATAACGGATAAGGTTATACCCAGTCTGTATTCAGTGAGCCCCAAAGAAAGTGAAAGATGTCAAAATCAAGCCATTCTCACGAAGAAGAGCTCACAGGTTTGAGAATGTATGATCTGTTGACAGTGTACTGTACAATACCTAAAAAAAGAAGTTACAAAACGAAGAGGCCTGCTGAAAAATGATGAATGCCAGAGATGAATGACAGAAACACCATTAACGCAATTGCTTTCTCAACTATGACATTTATACATTCCCATTTTTGTTTTGAATGTACATAACAACCCTTGCGGAACTCTATCGTAGAATCAATTTAGTCAGTACTAATTGCTGCTGAACTACTCAACTTGCAATGTAAATTCCATAATTCCGGCGAATCCATAGAAGTGGTGGAAATGCTGACAGGTCCAGTTCCATTTGTTTTCCCGGTGGGGTCGGGTAAAGTAACAAGATGGAGGTTGTTATGGACGATGAGTGTGCAACGAGATGCGAAACTGTTTGAGTTCAGCTGCAATTTGCATTCCCGTGTTGCGGTGCAGGTGAATTAAGCTGCAAAGTGTCGATAGCACGTTTGGTGTCTCCACAAAGTGAGAAGGGATCTCGCAGAACTTTACAACGTTTGAATATCATACACTAAGAACAACATGTTGGTGTGTGTCAAAGAAATATGTGTGCATATGCAGGCATGTAATACAGCAAAGAATGTGTGGGTGCAGTCATATATACAATGATAAAGAAAATGATACAGTCATATATACAATGTAATCAACTTAAAAGAAGAGGTCAAAGGAGCCAAGAAACGTGCTCGAACTTTTTTTCTTTTTTTCTAATAACTATGTTCGAGCACGCTTCTTTGCTCAGCTCTACTCAGCTCAATCTTCGTAAATAAATATTGTACATACAACCCAGTGTCCTGTTATACCTCCTTGCTATCTACTAATATTCTGCAAATCGTTAACATACTATTAATGTAAAGTATGTATTATAACAAGCACTTCCGTGGTAAAATTCTTCTGTCATGAGGAGATTTTAGACAAAGTGTTCTTGTGATACGCAGAGGTTCTAATGCTGCCATCACTGAAAATTGTATTAAATCATCTCAGCTTTGGTCTTATGTAAAATTGCTAAGCCTATCAGAATATATGGAAAAGAAGAATTTGATAGATAGCTACTTAACGTTGAAAACGTTATTTCACGTTTCCCTAGTTCACACAGCTGGCAAAATAGAGTTGTGCCTGTAATTCAAGAAGCTAACCTTGTTATTCATATATTATATTACACTGAACCTTCCTGATAATTGCATTAAGGGTACACATTTCAGTGAAATCTTCATCCTTTGCACGTTCATTTAATGAACAGATTAATCACTGAATAACTCATTGTCGAAACTGACGGATGTCCAATACACACAAAAGTTTGACAGTATGACAATAATTGGTATGGTATGGTCCTCTAACTCCTGATAGAGTAGTAGGGGAACTATATTGACATGGCGTTTCTTGGACATTTTAAGCCTGGTAGAGCCTAACCCTCTCCAGACCTGAGTGCAGCAGATTTCTTCCAGAGAAAGATGGAAAGTGAGAGAGAAGAAATGAGAAAAAGATAGAGAGGAAGAATCGACCTCCAGTACTAGACTGGTACTTGAATAGATGAAAAGCAAAGTTGACCTCGGTGGGATTTGAACTCGGAGATCAGAGAGCCGGAATGAATACCATGAAGCATTCTATCCGACGTTCTAACGGCTCTTCCAATACGCCGCCTTACACCAATAATTACCCAAACATTAATACAGTATGCTGCGAATCGGAATCAACTTCTCCATTCTTCCATCAATAAAATAAATACTATTGATATTCTATTTCCGATTCTATTAACCACGAGCCTAGTCTGGAATTAAGGTTATAATTTGTAAACTAGCTAAAATAATTTGTATTAGATCCGAGCCCTTTATTCCCAAATTCTTAATAAAAGTACTAGTAACATTAATTAATTAAGTAGGGCGGTGGATTGCCAGAATTGGTAGAGCGTCGGATACAATGCCATTGCGGTATTTGTCGCGGCTCTTTACATTCTGAATTCAAATCCGGCCGAGGTCAATTTTGCCTTTCATTCTTCCGGAATTGATAAAAATAAAGTACCAGTCATGTACAAGGGTTAATTTAATCAACTTTACTCTCCCCCCCCCCCCCCCAATGCTGGCTTTGTGTCTAAATAAGAAATCATTGTTAATTTAACTGACCATTCGCTTTCTTAACAAAATTGAATCTTATGACTAATAAAAAAAATCAATATTTATGTCTAATTATATTTCTTTTATCATTTTCAGAAAATAAAATCAAACTACAAATATGGAAACACTAACTTCTATGATCAACTCTTATAGGGTTGTATCTCAGAATTTTACCTGGTGTATGGGTCTACAACTTCTGAGTTTATTTTTTGTTTCGTGGGCTATGTATTCACACTTCCTAAAGGTATATTTTTCTCCACTTAAACATATACCAAGTGTTACATATATTCCAATATTTGGGTCGTTAATAGACTTGATAAGATTTGAGTCTGGATCTTATTACGAAATATGGATGAGAAAGTTAAATGCATCTGTATTTCGGGTATTTTGGGCTTATGGATATGAACGAGTATGTGTAGCTGATGCAGATGTAGCAAAAGGTATTCTTGTTACAAAAAGCAAAAGTTTTAGGAAAGCTCCTGAAGGATACCGTATTTTAAAGAAATTCTTAGGAGATGGTTTGGTAACAACTGAAGGTAAACTTCATCGTAGAAACCGCAAACTTTGTAATGGATCGTTCAGAAAAAACATTTTGAAAAATATGATCCCTACATTTGAATCATACACCAACAAATTAATAAATCAATGGGGAAAGCTTATTGATAATACAGATGATGTTTACGCTGAAATCCCTATTCATTCAAATGTAACTAACTTAACATTTGATATTATTGGAAAAAGTGCTTTTGATTATGATTTTCAAGGCCTTCAAAACAAAAATAACGAAATGACAGATCTTTTCTCAAAAGTTTCCGGTAACCTTGGGTTAAGTTGGCAGAGAGTTCTACCAGACTTCTTTCCATTTTTACATGTTTTCAAAACCAAACATATGAAAGAATACGAACGGTATATTTCAAATTTAGATAAACTTGTCTATCGAATTATCGAAGAAAAAAGAAATGTTTTGAGCGATGATGATTCAAATGTCAATAATCTTCTTGAATCACTATTATATACCAAAGATGAGGATACTGGGGAAAAAATGAGTGACAAAGAAGTTCGTGATCACGCGGTAACGTTTATGTTAGCGGGCCATGAAACTACAGCAGTCTCAATAACATGGGTTTTATTACAACTTGCACGTTTTCCTCAGATGCAAGAAAAAGTAAGAGAAGAAATACGTTCTATTCTACCATCTGATGGAAGCAATATAACAGACGACCACTTGGAACAATTAACTTATCTTAGATGTATTATTGAGGAAACTATGCGTATTTACCCGGCTGTCTTAATGGTTAGCAGAGAAGCTATTGAGGATTGTACAATTGGAAATTATAAATTTCCAAAAGGAACATTTGTTTTTGTTAACATAACCTCTATACAAAAAAATCCCAAATATTGGAAAGACCCACTTGAATTTCGCCCGGAGCGATTCGCCGATCCTTCGAAAACTTATCCTTATTCTTTCATACCATTCATTGCTGGAGGCAGAATGTGCATTGGTTATAAGTTTGCAATGATGGAGATGAAAACGGCCCTAGCTTTACTTATCAACAAGTTTGAATACGAACTCATCCCTGGCATTACTTATAAACGGCGAGCCACAATAACCAGTAGACCAGATCCTGATTTAATTTTGAGGGTACGAAAGTTAAACTAAAACAAATTGCAATATATATATATATATATATATATATATATATTCGTAGAATTAATTGTTTAACATAATGAAATGAGAATATAATGAAAAGTGTGAACCGTTCTTGTTTTTCGATGATGCCAATCAATTTATTTTACAATGAATATTAACCCAGACCTTCAATTTCCTCTGAAATTTCAGACATATATAAGAAATTATTATATATAATCTTTTAAAATTTCAAATCTAAATATAACATTCCCAGATAGCTATGATACAATATGAGGAAACATTGATTGAATATTAAATTGATTGAATATTAGATTGTTGAAATATATCTGAACAAATTATATTTGAAATAGAAGTCAATAAATATTGGTGACATTTTGTTTTTCCTTACATTCATAATATTTCTTTTGTAATTGGTGATACAAATACACTGAAACAATTGTGGAAGTCGACATATGTCTATCTTCAAAGTATTCTTCAATGATGAAGCTAAAGATTGCACAAGAGATCTGAATAATCAATATAATGTACTGAGGAATTAATATAAATTCTTGGTACAAATAGAAAAGAGAAAAATTCCGAGAAAATTTACTGTCTTCTTTAAAATTTGTCTCAAGGTTATTAACCTATCTATTTTATGAAAACAAATTTAATTGTAATCTTAGCCGACTAGACTTAAAACCGACTTTGTTTTACAGGTTACTGTTCAGTGAATTTGCATTCCTCTTATCTAGTACTAGTATTTATTTCATAGGGTTAATGGAAATTGCTGATTCAGCAGGAACACACACTTCCAATCATCTTATCTTCGTCTATTGTTTTGCGTTACATTTATATCTGTTCTTATTTTAAACTTGAGAGATATAACACATGTCACAAGAAGACCAATAAATATACATGTGTGTGTGTGTGTGTGTGTGTGTGTGTGTGTGTGTGTGTGTGTGTGTGTGTGTGTGTGTGTGTGTGTGTGTGTGTGTGTGTGTGTGTGTGTGTGTGTGTGTGTGTGTGTGTGTGTGTGTGTGTGCGTGCGTGCGTGTGTGTGTGTGTATGGAGGGACGAGGGCTAAAACGGTGTTGTGTTAGAAAGGTAATTTCCCAGTTCAATAAATATAGACTAAAACTTTTGAAGAATATACTCCAGCATGGCCGCAGTAAAATTAAAATGTTACATGTTATTACTGTTCTGTATACATCTTTGGTAACATACTTCTTTACAGACTTTCAAAATTACTTTTTAAACACATCCAAGCCAACCATGTCTATAATTAGTTCAAAATGACAAACAAACAAACGCAGGAATCAATGGTACAGTGTTATTAGCTTCACGCTTGGTGAGAAGGCGGGGGCGGTTACGACGTTTCGGATATAAGTCCTTCATTAGAGTGGGTTGGGGGCTCCGAGGGGGGGGGGGGGTTAGCAGGAAGAGTATTAACGGACGGGAAAAATAGAAATAACACAAATATAAAACATGAAATCAAAATAGAATTAAAATTATAAGACTAAAGGCAGTGAATTGACAGAATCGCTGAGCGATGGAGAAAATGTTTTACGGTATTTACTCCTTTTGTTTTATAATCTGAGTTCTATATTTTCCAAGTTCGACTTTGCCTTTCCTCCTTACGTGGTCGATGAAATTAAGTACCAGTCATGTACTGCGGTTAATGTAATCGACTATACCACTAAAATATTGTACCCTCCTAACTACGTCAGAAATTAATAATTTATAAGTAGGTATGCATGCATAATCCTGTAACTCTTGAGGGCGTCCTAGGGACTCCGTATTGATATACAGCGTTTCTAGGGCATTTTTAAGACTAGCGGAGCCCATCTCCTCTCCAGGTCTGAATACAGCAGATTTCTTCCATAGAAGGATAGAGAGGGCCAGAGAATGGAAGCGAGAAAGAGATAGATATAGAGGAAGAATAGACCAAGCATTAGACTGGTATTTTTTTTTTATCGACCTCGAATAGATAAAAAGCAAACCTGACCTTGATGCGATTTGAACTTAAAAACTAGAGAGTCGGAACAAATACCGTAAAGCACTCTATCCGACGTTCTAATGACTGCCAATTGGTCACCTAATTTATAAGTATGATAGATTGCAAAAACGTTCAGGATCTTTTCTTTTTTTCTTTTTTTTTTATTGTAAATATTGGGTCGTCAAATATGAAATTTGTAGAAAAAACAAAGTTTGTTAATGCCTCACTACAAATTTCATACTTGACCTAATATATTACATGTAATGTATGTATGTATGTATACTTGAAAAACAATTAACACAAAATCACACAAAAATAAAAAAAAAAACAATAGCTTCACAATGAAAAACATTAACAACTATGCAACTGGATTCATTTAGATAACGTTAGAAATCTGGTCAAAGCATAGGTTTGATTTTTTAGGATGTGTTTGTTTGTAGAGTAACAAAGGAACTCACAAATTGAATAAAGAATTCATAAGATCGAAATGATCGAAATTGATCCATAAGCCCGTAATCTATATATGATATAAAAGAAAGATGTTTATTGATTGGTTGGTTGGCTGGTTGATTGAATCACACGAAAACTACACACACACACACATAGATACACATAAATACACACACACACACATACACACATAATACACACACACACACATCTAGAGAGAGAGAGACACAACGGGAGAGGCAGAAAGAGAGAGATAGGCCGTATTACAGAGAGAGATACAATTAAAGTGTTAGATATTCAGAGAGAGAGAGAGTGTGAAGGTGACGTCCCACAAAGTCTAGAATCGGCCTAAACTATAGATCAAAATATATCAGTTGAAGGTTTAACAATATTGCATTAGCTTTTGTAAAGTCGTTTTACAGTCTTTGATTTTACAGAACAAAGAAAAACTGATAGTATTTGAAATTAATCTATTCTCCAGCTTTTATCCATATACTACTCACAGTCCATACTAACGAAGCAACACTTCAAAACCAATGTTATGCGGTATATTGCTGTTTCAGATGACGTTCTTTGGAGTTGAAAAAGATCATACTGACTATGGTTACTTCACAACATTTAAAATTCATGGCCAATGATACCATTTAATCGGCAGTTTACTCCCCCAGCCTAATAAGGAAGTTTTATTATTGTTTTTTTTTTAATGTCTCTCTCACACACACTGACACACACACGTTACGGTCTCACCTCATACCAGACAACACATCCAATACAGTCATTTTCTCTTTTATCCATCTTCTCTTAACTGTTCTCCCGGGCGAAGCCGGGTACCTCAGCTAGTCTAATGATAAAAGAAATTAATATGTTTTGATTTTGTAGTGTTATATCTGTCATATTTAATAAAATTCTTGAAAATAGTTGAAGAGAAAGACAATAGTTTTTGTATAATTGCTAACAAGCTGCAAGCTCTCACAAGTTAAATATTTAACTTTTTTTTTATGATAATTAATTTCAGGTGTACAAATGAAAACTAATTTTTCGTCATATTTCTTCAATGAAAATTTAGCCCATATAGGAAACATTACTTCATTCCGAACTTTTCTGCTTTGATTTTCGATGATTCAAGATTCCCATAATTAGGAGGAGTCGTGGTTTCTCTTTTAAAACCATGCCACATACATGCAAGCTGTTCGCTTTTTACGCGAACTTGAAATACGAGAATTCGCTTTAACGCTAAATATTCACTTTGTGCGAATAACGCGCTATAACGCGTGTGGTATTTAATTCTTTCAGAAAATTAGAATTTGCTTTACGCACCGCGTTCAGGAACGCTTCTTCGCGTAAAAAGCGGACACACTGTATGTGGATTACATGTTATATAAGCAATGTTTCAATTGTAACTAGTTAAGATATCTTCAGAATGTATTGTTAATCCTGAAATGTTGAAATTTTCTTAGTCATAGTCTTACAATATATGGCTATTCCCATAAAGCTACATAAACCACTGCATAGATGTAGTATCATTACAAAGAAAACTGAATGTGTTTGAAGAATGGGTTTTAAACAAAGAGCTAAATTTCACTAAAAAGTTTTAAGTAGATTCTTTACCTAAATATTATTTCTCCCATCGAAAAGAGATTCTAAATAATCTAGAGAAAATTGAGGAAGACGAACTGTCATATATGTCAGAGTTTTTCTTAGAAGAGTCACTCCTCTTAAATGATATATCTCCAGCGAAATCCAATTCAGGAGTCCACAACATGTAATATCTCTAGCAGACAGACTAATCATTTTGATAAAAGAAAACCAAGAGGCTACCGCTTCATTTTCATGCCGATCACCATCGAGACTTCAGGTGTCCTTGTTACCCGAACAACCGTTCTCTTCAGCAAAATTGGGAGGAATGCATCCCACCCGAGGAAGAAGCAGCGGATGTGGCAGCCGTTCTCCGCAGCAACACCTTCGCCATTTTGCCCACTGTGCGCAGCTGATATACACCACATAGATTGGGGTGAAGAGTCTGCCATTTCCTCACCCTTTCCCCTTACTATTTAATTCTTTTTTCCTGTTTATTCTTTTCGACTGGGATGCCACTTGCAGCGACATTTCTCCAGCCGCAACCTGGTACAGTCTGTGACTAACCCAGGTTCTGCTGCACGTCGGGTTGAGGAGGACAAACTCTCCAAGTATCGGTCGCTCTCCAACAGGTTTGCGGTCGTGCCCTTGGCAGTGGAGACTTCTGGTGTCCTTGGCCCTATGGCTACCTCCCTACTCACCACCATAGGCGCTGAGCTGGCCAGCCGCTGGTGTGAGCCTCGCGAGATGGAATGGTTCTTCCAGCGCATCTCACTTACAATCCTCCGGGGAAACGCCTTCTCCATTCTGTCCGCCGGGGCCGTGGAGAGGCCAGCACGTGGGACCCCATTTTCTCACCATACAGATGGGGAGGGCGAGAGAGAGATGGAGGCGATAACAGAGGTTGTGACCAATCCTTTATAGGACAATTTAGTCTATTTGATGTTGTTAAAAAAAATATATATCAATTATTAAATACTTTTCCATCCAGTAGATTGTCCTACTTATTGATTAATCATTCTGACAGCCGATTCAGACTGTTCGTGAAACACCATAGAAAATTTCATCAAAGGAATACCAAGTCAAAAAATTACAAGCCAGCTCCTCTTATTCGTTTAGCGTGGATGTTTTTTTAAAGACTCTTCAAACTGTTTTAAACTGAATTTTTGTTTTGAGCATCAAGGATTCAAAATCTGAAATTAATTAAAAAGAAAATTTTAATCATTTTTTTTTTAAATAAAAAAACTGATTTAAGTTGTTGGTTTAAGTTACAGATATACATCTGCAGCACTTTTTTTCTATACAAGTATACTGAGTTTACATTTGAAGAGTATAAATATATTTCGTTTACATTTGAAGTGTAATAAATTTATTTCGTTTACATTTGAAGAGGATGAAGATATTTAGCTGTTGCACTTCCTGAAAATTAAAAGTGTCGTTATTTCAATAATGATCAAAATGTAATAACGAATTGCAATAAAATATATTTATACATTTCAAATAGAAACAAAATATGTTTATATATGAAAATAAAGTATTGCAGCTGGAAATACTTTGACCATAATCAGTTGTTGATTTTAAGTGTTAGGTGTTAAAAACAAGACTGATAAAAACCAGTCATTTCTTTAAATTGAAAGGGAGATTTTCTTAAGGCGGGGTTCTATTAGTATCAAGGAACTCTCATGCTGCTGATCTAATGCATCGTATTTGTCGTCTAAACATTTACTCAGCAGGAATGAAAAGCAGTACTCCCGAGAAAGCTTGCGTAGTGTTAAACTCGCGCAGGTGGAAAAGTTCAAGTAACTCAGAACCATTTTAACTGAATTAAATGCAAGAATTGCTGGAGCTTATGCAGTAATGCGCCAACTTCAGCACTTTGTCATCAGAAGAAGGGGTGTAGGTGTAAAAGACAAACTCATTATCTTTAATTTGGTGTTCATACTTACCATTATCTATAATCATTAATCTTGGGTAATTACCGAAAGAATACGATCGCAAATACAAGAGGCCGAAATGGCGTTCTTCAGAAGGATCTTTGAAGTAATGTTACTCGATGGGTTGCGTAGCTCAGATATCAGGGGATCGCTCTGGGTAGAGCCGCTACATGTCCGATACTACGGACATATGGCTAGAATGTCTAAGGGAAGAATCGCTGGACAGATTTTACGGGCAAAAACCAACCGACAGGAGACCCAGGGGTAGAACACGAACAAGATGGTTGGATAACACCCATGAGCTCGGTTGGTCTCGCTTGGGGATTCAGCTGGATCAGTTTGAGACAGTTACAGTACAGAGAAGTACGGAATATCTCGGCCTCGGGATGGTGTCTACATTTTGTGCTTATAAAAAAAATTCGTCGTAGATTACCAGGGTTTTTTCCGTAATAAATACTTTTGTTTATATTTTGTTATTGTGTATACAAAAATATCCGTACACGAATATATAATTTTATATATATATATATATATATATATATATATATATATATATATATATATATATATATTAGGTATAGGATTATCCAAGATGTAGTAATGGTTAATTACTACACTGGATATGGTTGACGTACGGTGAGAGGTTACTCTACGAGTTATGGAAGAATTGTTGAAGAAACTTAGTTCCTGATCCTTCTGTATTCCGGAGTGTATATAAAGAATGAATAATAACAGGTAGACATCATAAAAAGGTAATTTATTCCGTGTGCTTACAAATGTTTCCACGGTGGTACTACAGCCTAGTTATGCTATGTGTAAATTTACAAGTATTTGCAGAACTCAAATATCCAATGCTGTGACCACTGTATCCTCAGAGCAGAATGGTAAAATGTACAATGTAAATACCCTTAAGTGGGGTTGTTGGGGAAGATAGAGTAGAAAAGGAAGAGAGAAAAATAGGGGAGAGGGAGAGAAAGAGAAAGATATGCAGGGGTTGGAGAAGTAGGAGAGAGTGGTTTGTAGATATCTTAATCAAAATGTTATGGTAGGGGTATTTCTCTTAGAATCTCTCGCCTATCGTCTAACTCTGATATTTTTAGTGAACACGCTGAATACTACAATAATGCATTAAGGAATGCCGACCACCGGGATACAATGGAATACATTGATAGGAATTTCCATAACACCCATAGCTCTACACGAAATCAAGGAATACGTAACCGGGGGACTAAAATACAAGCGCACACACACAGTACTACGAGACATACTAATAATAGAAAATCACCACCAAATAAATCACGTTGTAGAAAGTATATCTGGTACAATCCTATTTTTAATGCCTCGATTAGTACAAAACTATCTCTTTCATTCTTTAAGTTAATCAACAAACATTTCCCTAGTTCCCATAAATACAGCAAAATTCTGAACTCAAAAACTATTAGACTATCATACTCCACGGCACCAAACCTTGAAGCATACATAAAAAAACTTAACTTAAAGCAATTAAACAACTCTACAAAACAAAACATTTTAGTAACAGATGGGCAGAACGTAATATCTGCCTCCCAACCACTAAATGGGAGACGGGTATTACACAATCCACCTGTACCGCTATCACAACCTATCCATGGTATACCCGCTACCCACAACAAAGAATGTAATTGCCATCTACCTGAAAGATGTCCATTGAAGAATGAATGCCTAAAGTCCAACATTGTTTACCAATGCACGGTTGAATCGAACGACCAGAAATGGTATTATATCGGATCTACCACCACCTCGTTTAAATCTCGCTGGTACCGTCATCGATTCTCAATCAAACATCCTAATCACCGTTTTGTGACCACGCTCGCCAACAAGACCTGGCAACTCCGTGAACGCAACCAACAGTTCACCTTAAAATGGGATATACTTTCCAGCGCAAGTGCATATCAGAGTGGATTGAAGTACTGCAGGTTATGTAACCTTGAACTCTTTTACATATTAAAATCCAAAAACAAACTACTTAACGATAGAATTGAACGATCATTATACTGCAACCACAAACTAAAAGCTAAATTCTCTCACTATAAAATAACTTAACATTCGAACCCGTAACTATAACATCGCTTTCTAGCCAACCACCTTCTCTTCCCCTACACTACAAGACAATACACTGCTTATCACTATAAATGGTAACTCAGTGCAATTCGTAGATTACTACTACAAAGCCAAAGTTCACTCACCACATAAACTTCGTCTGTCCCCTCTCTACCTCTCTCTCTACATCCATTACACTCTCTCTCTCTCGCCTTTCGCCTACCTCCCTCTCCACATCTATGAACCTGCCCTTGGGGCAATAAATAATTCCGACCTTAACTATCAACGCATCTCTCCAAAAGTAACCAGTATAATAAAACCCCTACCATAACATTTTGATTAAGATATCTACAAACCACTCTCTCCTACTTCTCCAACCCCTGCATATCTTTCTCTCTCTCTCCCTTTCCCCTACTTTTCTCTCTTCCTTTTCTACTCTATCTTCCCCAACAACCCCACTTAAGGGTATTTACATTGTACATTTTACCATTCTGCTCTGAGGATACAGTGGTTACAGCATTGGATAATTGAGTTCTGCAAATACTTGTAAATTTGCACATAGCATAACTAGGCTGTAGTACCACCGTGGAAACATTTGTAAGCACACGGAATAAATTACCTTTTTATGATGTCTACCTGTTATTATTCATTCTTTATATATATATATATATATATATATATATATATATATATATATATATATATATATATATATATATGTAGTAAGACACCTTACGCCCCCTGGCGGATAATGGATCAGGCCTAGTTGTCTCCCCCTGGTGGAGAACACCGAGGTAACCAGCAGACAGCCACGGGAAAGCAGACGGCATACACGCCACAGAAAACAGCCCCTGTACCACGAAACGATAAACAGCCAAGGGAACAGCAAACAGCAAACCCCACAATAGCTTTGTAATTGTAATACGGTCCCTTCACCACAACTGACCGCGTCTATATTTGGTATGTTTCATTTGTAATATAATAAACACAAATAAACAAAATAAACATCACCATTATTTACATTTGTTGAATATAACTCTCGTTGTGGTTATTGTCTTGTTTACGCACACACCCACTCACTTTGTTATAATTCTCACTTACAAAGATGGTAAATAGACGAGGGACCTTCCCTCACGTCTATGTCGATAAACAATCCAACTAGGATACTTCATTTTACCACACTGGTGACCGACGTAAGAATTTTACGCAGCCTTTTTATTCAGTTGAACTTCACTGTTATTACCACGTTGCCAACCTTTTCGCAACTTACGAAAATACAAAAAAAAGACAGAGAAATAATAAAGTGTTTATACAGTATTGACAAGGTATACAAACCAGCCAAAAATTTTTTTCAAGATGGCGTTGCTTTCCTTCCCCGTTTTGTAATTTTCCGCCAGGACAGGGACATTTTGAATTGCGTGTGTGTTGCATATTTGATCAAGGGAAAAAAAAACTTTTTTGTGAACATTACTGCCCCGCAGGGGATATATATGCCTTACTTCTTTTCTAAGGGATTTTTAGCCACAGGCTACCTATTGTTGATATGCAACGTGGATATATTCTAAGACAAACATTTTTTTTTCTCTTTTTCACGGGTTATTTGATTTGGCTTGCCCGTTGAAGCAACACAAGGGGACATACGTTGAAGGAAAACATTTTTCTTTTAAATATATATATGTATTTTATGTATTTTTCCTATTTCCTAATGTTTTAAATGTCTGTTTCTTTTTGACCTTTGATTTTTTTTCCATTTTGGGTGTTTGCTTTTCCCTGTACGAGGGAATATTAATTGCTGTTTATATATATATTTTTTAAATTTTAAACGTTTCACGATGAATACGCCACATTTGCCCGCCTTTACCGGAAACCCTAAGCTGTGGTTCGCCCAGCTACAGGCGTATTTTACGGTCTGTAAGACCGAGTCTGATCAGCGCCTCGCTGTCTTGATTAGCGGACTTCCCCCTAATTTAGCAGATTCGGTCCAAGACCTAATTACAGACCCCCCTCTGACTTAACGTATGAGTCTTTAAAAGGCGAGATCTTAAGAAGGACTGTAAGTCGGTAAAGAGTCGTTTTCGGTCATTGATCGAGGACGAACGACTAGGTGACAGGACCCCTACCGCTTTTCTCCGGCATTTGCGGGAATTGAGCGATTCCCGGGATCAGGATAGCCCTTTCCTGAAGCAATTGTTCTTCTCTCGCCTACCTCAAGAGGTACAGGCGATCCTAGCCCATATGCTAGAAGTAAACACACTCGACCACATTGCTGTCTCTGCTGACAAAATTGTAGAAGTGACGAAGAGAGACACTTCGAAGCAAAAGTACGTTGCTTCCTCTTGTCTTCCTCAATCCCGCTCATCAGCGAGTGATGAGAAGTTAGTCAAAACAATGGAAGCCATGACTCGTCAAATGGCGGAGTTGTGCCAGGAATTCAGGTCTTTTGGACAGCAGAGGAGTCGCTCACGATCTTATTCAACTCCTCGCCACCGTAGCCTTTCCAAAACATCAAAACCACCATATTGTTATTACCATGACAAATATGGTGACAAAGCCGCCCGTTGTAGGCCTCCTTGTGCTTACATGGGAAACGACGACCAGAGTCACTAACGGCGGATAGTGCGCTCTGCGAAACATCATCCAACCGCCACTTTTTCATTGAGGACCTGCTATCAGGTAGAGCCTTTCTGGTTGACACAGGTGCAGCTTGTTCAATATGGCCTGTGTGTTGTATGAAGGAGACTCCCCCTGAGACACCTATTGAGTTGCAGGCAGTAAATTGTTCGCCGATTCGAACCTTCGGACAAATCTCGCAACCTTTGCAGTTCCGTAATCTGCGGCGCGAGTTTAAATGGATATTTACTGTCGCTGCCTTGCCGTATCCGATACTAGGCGCGGATTTTCTCCACCATTTTTCATTGACGGTGGACCTCCGTCGTAAACGCCTAATTGATGGCATCACTGGTTTAACTGTTGTTGGCAAGGCAGCAGGTGTTCCAACGGTTAGCCCGACCTTTTTTCTTGCTAACACCGGCGATACTTACCATGCGTTGTTGAACTCGTTCCCGCAACTGACTCAGGGAAATTTTCGAGTTGATGAACCAACTCATACCACGGAGCACTTCATATCTACAACTGGTGCTCCCGTTTTCTCTCGTCCTCGTCGCTTGCCCCCGGACAAACTCAAAGCAGCACGATCAGAGTTTGATCATATGCTGCAGTTGGGGATTATTCGTCCGTCCACGAGCCCGTGGGCGTCCCCATTACACATGGTACCGAAAGCGACTGGCGATTGGAGACCTACTGGAGATTATCGACGCTTAAATTCGATAACGGAACCGGACCGTTATCCTATCCCTCATCTGCAAGACTTTGCGTCTTCGTTGCAGGGATGCAAGATATTCTCCAAACTGGATTTAATTCGTGCGTACCATCAAATTCCTGTCCATAAAAATGACATTCCAAAAACAGCTATAGTTACGCCATTTGGGTCATTTGAGTTTTTGACCATGCCGTTCGGATTAAGGAATGCCGCTAGTACGTTTCAGCGGTTTATGGATGAGGTTACTTGTGGCCTCGATTTCGTCTATACCTATATTGACAACCTGCTCATTGCTAGTTCTACTCAGGAACAACATACGCACCATTTGAATCTTCTTTTCCGCCGATTGAAGGCGTATAACGTGCAGATTAATGCACCCAAATGTGTTTTTGATGCTGAGTCACTGACTTTCTTGGGTCACGTCATCGATGCTGACGGTATTCGACCCCGGCCTGAGCGAGTTAAGGTCATAGAGGATTTGCCTCCACCGACCTCACTACGTCAGTTACGCCAGTTCTTAGGTCTGATTAACTTTTATTGGCGTTTCGTGCCAAATTGTGCAAGATTGCTTTTCTCCCTGACAGATATTTTAAAAAATTGTCGGAAGAAGAATGCAGACATTTCTTTGACCGAGACTCAACTTGCTGATTTTCAGCACGCCAAAACTGCTTTGGCTAATGCCTCTTTACCGGCTCACCCGGTACCCGGTGCAAAGCTAACGCTTTGTGTTGATGCATCGGATATCGCTGTGGGCGCAGTGCTACAGCAAAACACCAATGGTTACCAGCAACCGCTGGAGTTCTTTTCCAGAAAGATGAAACCTGCTGAGACGCGCTAGAGCACCTTTGGAAGGGAGCTTTTAGCCATCTATTTGGCCGTGAAACATTTTTCACATATGCTAGAGGGTAGACTGTTTACTATCCTCACTGACCATAAACCATTGACTTTTGCGTTGAGAGCGAAGGCTGATAAATACTCGCCCAGAGAGACGAGACACCTTGATTTCATCTCGCAATATACGAATGATATCCAACACATTCCGGGTTCACTAAATACAGCGACCGACGCTTTGTCCCGCTTACCCGTGACAGCGATCTCGTCCCCCTCTGACATAGATCTGACTCGTTTGGCTGCGGATCAGCCTCCCCTTGAGTCATTGGATGTTACATCGCCCGAGTTTGCGAATTGCGAGATGAAATACTTGCCTCTGTCGACTGCAGTTGGCCAAATTCTCTGCGACATCTCTTTGGACGTGCCTAGGCCCTTCGTTCCAGAGAATCATCGTCGGACCGTGTTTCTGGCATTACATGGTTTCTCGCATCCAGGATCTTTTGCCACAGCAAAGCTCATATCAGCTAGATTTTTCTGGCTAAATATGAGGCGTGAAATTGCTGCTTGGTGCCGTTCCTGCGTCGCTTGCCAGAAATCAAAGGTCCATCGACACGTCAAGGCTCCCCTGGGTACCTTTACTAACCCAGATGCGCGTTTTCGCACATTCATATTGATATAGTGGGACCTTGGCCTGTCAGCGATGGTTATTCTTATCTGCTGACCATAATTGACCGTTTTTCGAGATGGCCTGAAGCCATCCCCTTGAAAAACATCACCGCTGAGACAACAGCGCGTGCTCTTGTGTCTGGATGGATCTCTCGTTATGGAGTTCCATCCACAGTAACTACCGACCGTGGACGAGCCTTTTCCTCGAACTGTCAAAATTAATTGGTGCTAAACGCATCAGAACTACGGCGTACCATCCCTCTTCGAATGGTATGGTGGAGCGTTTTCACCGACAACTGAAGGCCTTCTTAATGGCCTCAATGGACTCGGCGCATTGGAGCGAGTACCTCCCTATTGTGCTACTAGGGATTCGGTCAACGGTGAAGGTCGACTTTGGATTTTCACCGGCCGAAGTACTGTACGGTGCCCCTCTGACGTTGCCCGAGCAAATACTTGCCCCTATCGATCTTGATGCCCAAGATCACGCTTCCTACGTGTCCCGTTTGCGCTCCTATTTCCAGGATTTGCCGCCAATGGACACTGGGAAACAAACTGTCAAGACTGCTGTCCCGAGGGATGTTGCCTCGTGGACGCATGTCTTTGTAAGGAAAGATTCTGTGAAGCCCCCGCTCACACAGCCTTACACTGGACCTTACCGTGTCTTAGCGCGCTCGGCTAAGCATTTCACTTTAGATATTAAAGGGTCCAGGGAGACAGTTAAAATAGACAGGCTTAAGCAGGCACACCTTGACACGGACGCTGTGGTTCC
Source organism: Eledone cirrhosa (assembly GCA_964016885.1). Taxonomy (NCBI): domain Eukaryota; kingdom Metazoa; phylum Mollusca; class Cephalopoda; order Octopoda; family Eledonidae; genus Eledone; species Eledone cirrhosa. The sequence goes on from OZ024742.1 coordinate 231,834,075, forward strand.
TGATCCACGAACCCCTTCGTATTTGCCTGTTGAGCGAACGCCTGTTCCTGAACCACCATAATCGCCTGTCCCTACACCACCACCATCGCCACGTTACAAGACCACGACCCGTTCAGGTCGTAGGGTCCACTGGCCCAAAAAATTTTGCAGCACCGTCTATATTTAGACTATGTTAGCTGCACCTTTTTTTTTGGCCTCTGTGTTTCTGCTTTTTCTTTGCCTTATTTTTCATGCCTGTTGTGTTTTTTAACATTTTTCAAATCCTTATTCTGGATTTAATGATTGGTAGAGCGAATAGCTCCCCCTTGTTGCATTGTTTGCTATCTTACTCCACGTGTGAGTAATAACATCGATTTTCGATGATTTGAAAATCTGGCAGGGGATACTGTAGTAAGACGCCTTACGCCCCCTGGCGGATAATGGATCAGGCCTAGTTGTCTCCCCCTGGTGGAGAACACCGAGGTAACAAGCAGACAGCCACGGGAAAGCAGACGGCATACACGCCACAGAAAACAGCCCCTGATAAACAGCCAAGGGAACAGCAAACAGCAAACCCCACAATACCTTTGTAATTGTAATACGGTCCCTTCACCACAACTGACCGCGTCTATATTTGGTATATTTCATTTGTAATATAATAAACACATATAAACAAAATATACATCGCCATTATTTACATTTGTTGAATATATCTCTCGTTGTGGTTATTGTCTTGTTTACGCACACACCCACTCACTTTGTTATAATTCTCACTTACAAAGATGGTAAATAGACGAGGGACCTTCCCTCACGTCTATGTCGATAAACAATCCAACTAGGATACTTCATTTTAACACATATATATATTTAAAAAAAATAGAGGTGTAACACACGAGTTGTGATATATTAGTTAAAAGGAAAAGAAAATGCTGTCAAATTTTTCCAGTGAAAAATAGTTTAATTAGGAATAAGTATAAATTAGTAATAAGTATTGGTTAGTATTCAGTTTAAGTTTTAAGTTTTTACCGGTTGCGCATTTCTAATGCTTTTCAAAAATAATTTTGAGATAGAGCGCTCGTGATGTTTGCTCTAATCTGATCAGTTTTGGAAATTCTTCCTGTTTTTTATTTAAAAAAAGTGGCTCTAGAGGTATTAAGATTTGGTTGGTTGTTGAATGTCACGTGAATGAGTACTATAAATTTCACGCCAATTCGTGTTGCAAAAATTCTTGTAGTCAAAACAATTTTGATTGGTCCGTAGAGGTCACGTGAATGTTAAAAATTGATTTTGCGCCAAATGTAGGTTTGTCGAAGAGTGTCCTTTTTCGCCTGATTTAGAAGTCACTGAAAAATAAGTCTTTTAAGACAAATATGTGTGTGTGTGTGTGTAGTAAAGAGGTTCATTGTTGTGATAATGGTCAGTAGGGGTGTGTGTGTGAATTGCAGTCATGTTGAAAGGTCAACAGTTCAGGTGTCTATTGAGACAAATATGTGTGTATGTGTGTGTGTGGCAGAGTGGTTCGTGGTAGAGGAAATAAATTCTGTCAGTAGGAATGTGTGTGTACGTGTGTGGGGGATATTTTAACATGTTGAAAGATATTTTTCAGCTCTTGTCTTATACGGAGAAGTGTGTGTGTGTGTGTGTGTATGTCTGTTTGTATGTTAGTATATGTGTGTGTGTGTGTGTGTCTGTTTGTATGTTAATGTACGCGTGTGTATGTGTGTGTGTATGTGTGTGTATGTGTGTGTGTCTGTGTGTGGATGGACCAGTATTTTTGTGATACTGGTAAAAATGGTGTACATTATTCGATATTTTCAATAATTTGCAAAAACGATTCTCTCAAAAGAACATAAAAAAACATTAATAATAAAAGGGGTGAAATGATGTATTGTCATAACACCAAGGTGTGTGTGAGTGTCCAGATTGTACGTACTGCAAGGGGAATCCATTAGGCCCTGCCGTATGGCAATACTTGTGTACAAATATGTATTTGCCCATCAGTGTGCAATGCATGTGTGCGTATGTGTGTGTGTGTGTGTCGGCACGTTTATATCTATAAACATCAAAAGGTATGCAAATTTGTGTATATTTGTGTTGCACCATAGAACATGTGTGTTTACGTATGTCATTGTGTTTATATGTGGATAGAAATGTATGTAGGATGTATGCTGATGTAGGTATGTATGTTGACATGTGTATGTTGTGGGTCCGTCTTAGGGAGAAGTGTTTAGACGGGGTCCGTATTTGTTAATAAAGTGAGATTCCTTGCTGATGCGCTGGGTGTGGGTGGCATTATCTTTAAATTTGTAGAGGGGAAAGATTCTAAAGTTGGGATGATTTTGGGCGGCACAGGTATCAATGTGTTCACTCAGTGGTATTTTTCTGTATTCCCGTATTTTAATTTGGGATCTATGGACAGTCATGCGTTGGCGGAGGCTGTTTTTGGTCTGGCCTATGTATTGTTCTCGACAACCTGAGCAAGTTAATACATATATTAGATTTTCTGATGCGGATGTGAAATTGTGTTTTACTATAAAACGTTGTCCTTCTTTGAAATAGAATTCCGAACCCTCTATTAGGTTGATGCATATGCCACAGTTGGGTCTATCGCATTTTTTTTACTGTGGGTTTCGTTGTTGTGGTTGGCAGTACTTTGGCATGTGTTAGGATGTTTTTCATTGACTTAGATTGTCTTTTGCTCTTTATGATATCATGTGTTCGAAGGATTTGGTTCATTCTATGGTCCTTTTTTAACACAGGGATGTTCTGGAGGATGGTGTCAAAGGCCTCATTGTTGAGGGGGTTGTGTGTGGAGATGTATGGAAGAGCTTTTAGTTTCGGTTGATTTACTTTAGGGTATCTAAGGTCCTGGGTACTGAGTTTTAGGGCACGTTGGATTCCATTGTTAATTAGTGATGCAAGGTAGTTCCTGCCTATGAGTGTGTCCTTTAGTTCTTGTAGCCGTAAGTAACAGATGTTTTTATTGGAGACTATAGTACAGATTCTCTTGGCTAAGTTGTAAGGAATATTAATTTTAACGTGTCTAGGGTGGCAAGAGTTGAAAGGAAGATATTGCTTGGAGTCTGTGGGCTTATAGTATATGTCTGTTTCTATTTTTTTGTTATGGATCTTAATGAGGATGTCGAGGAAGGGGAGTTGTTGATGGCTGTATTCCATCGTAAAGTTAATATTCGTGTTGAGCCCATTTATAAGGGTGTGAGATTCTTTAAGTTTCTCGATGTTTTCGTGCCAAAGGATGAAGCAGTCATCTAGATATCGCTTCCAGTTCTTTTCTATGTGTAAGTGGAGAGTGTTTCCAAATTTGTTTAGTACTTTAGTGTAGAGGGTGATTTCTAGGTATCCCATGACTAGGTTGGCATAAGTGGGGCTGTTTTCGTTCCCATAGCGGTCCCAGATTTCTGCCTATAGGATTTGTTATTGAAAACGAAGTAATTGTTCTCCAAGATAAATTTGAGTCCTTCTATCGCGAATTCTTTTTTGATGCGTTGTGGGAGTTCATTGTGGTAATTATCCAGCCAGAATTGGATAGCTTCTATTCCTAGGTTGTGGGGGATGTTCGAGTATAGGTTGACTACATCGAACGTCACTAGTAGGGTTTGTTCAGAAAGGGGCATATTAGGGAGGTGATTGAGCATATCTAGGTCGTCCCTTATATAGCTTTTGAGGTGTTTGAGAAAAAGCTTGAGAAGGGTATCAATGAAGTTGCTAAGGCAATGGGTTTCGCAAGCGAGGCCAGCTATTATAGGTCTTAATTTGAGATCATTGGGTGAGGGGACATTGATGACTATGTCTGTAGCTTCCTTGCATGCCTTACTTATTAATTCGCTTTTATGTACTTTAGGGATACCGTAGAAAAGGCTGGATTTACTTGTGAAGTCTGTGATGAAGTTGAATTCCTTGTTAGTGAGTCCTTCTTTGTATTGGTTGATCAGAGTTTTTAGGTTTCTCATAATTTTCTAATTTTCTGTTGATTGTAGTGTTCAGATTGTAGTGTTCGTTTTCCAAAGTGGAGAGCGCTAAGTTGATATAGAATTCTGTCTCCATTAGGACTACTGTACTCCCTTTATCAGCCTCTTTAATTGTAATAGTTCTGTCGGTTTTTAATCTATTTAATTATTCCCATTCTTTCTTGTTGAGGTTTGGCTTGTGTTTTTGTCTGTGCGAGTGTTGGTAAGGGAAGTTTGTGATGTGTTCACAGAATTCGTCCAGGATTTTATTTCTACATTTTGATGGGATGTAGTTGCTTCTATTTCTGGCTAATGATTCATCCTCATTGTACTGGTCTAATAGTTCTTCACTGAGTCGTAACTTTCTACAGAAGTCTGTGATGTCTTCCTTCATTTCATAGTAGTTAGGACGTAGTGGGGTCGGTGTGAATTTAAGACCTTTGGAGAGTAAGTTGATAAGGTTGGGAGTTGGTTCTGCACTAGTTAGATTGATAATTTTTATTACTCTCGGTTTCTCCTCCCTGTCTTGTGTTATTTTGTTTGCCTGTATCTGTGTGCTGTGTCTAAAAAATGGTTGGGGTAGAGGGGTTGTCTGCTGATGTTAAGTGGTCTCCTGTGTTTGTTATATTCCTTGTTGTTGTAAAATGTGGTTCGGGTTCGTGGATGTAGATTGAATGGGGTGTTCCTGTATTGCGAGTATGGATGTGTGTTTCTATGTGCCATGTTGGATTGTGGTGTTATAGGTGGCCTACGTTGTTGGTTGTATCGTGTGGTGTGGGTTTGTTGTGTATTGTGGAAGCGAGAATTGAGAAAATGGAAATTACCTTGCTGTCCCCTTGTAGCGGGGAAGTTGTTACATCTATCATGGTAGTGGTATCTTTTCCCTATGTTTGACGATGAGGCATCCGCGTAGTAGTTGAGTGATTTGGTATGGTGTCTCCTTGAAGGGGGAAAGTTGTAAATGTCATTCTGGGGGTGATGATTTCTAGGGTTTTTGTTCCTTCTTATGGAAGCGAGGTTGGGAAGTTCACTTTCGGTGTGGTGCTTCCTTCTTCTTTTGTTAGTAGCTGGAGGGGGGGGGGGGGGGGGCGAAGTTGTTGTGCGGTTCGGTTATGGGTTTTCCTATTTTTATGAACGGGTTATTGGAGATGTAATCCGTTTGAAAAGTCAATTCATAGTTTAGGAACCAAGCGGCACTTTTTTCCCAGCGTTGAAGGGATTTCAGTTCCCTTTCCATAATTTAGAGATCTTCTCTACCTTGGGGCCTTCAGTCTTATTGTTGATTTCGAGGAGGATCTCTTCATCGATGGTTTTGATTTTTTCCTCATTTGTCTGGGCTCTCAATTTAAGAAGTTCAATTTCTGTCTTCATTTTTTCCAATGCCATTCTTTCCCTAAGGTGTCTTTAAGGTTCGGGTTCATTTGGAATGGACTTTATTTGTATTTTACGGGGGAGAGTTAGAGGGGTTGAGTTAAGCCATTTTTCATATATCTCCGCTTTGTTGTGATTTTGTATCATCTTCCAGAAGGAGAACTTTCTGTCTCTGAGGGATTTGTTCCATGTTGGGATTGTTCGAATTTTCATTTTGTATGAATCAATCTCACATGGTTCTTCGTTGGTTTTTTCCTGGGTTGGTAGTAGTGAACATAGTTTGGATAGTATCGCAAAGGTTTTGAAGTTTATCGCCGATTTCGGAGGGTTTGTATCCGGTGACGGTTTCCTCATTTGTGGAGTCAAGTTTGTCAACCAGCACAGATAGGTTGGTGTTAATTTTCTTGAGTTCCTGTAGAATCTCTTCATTTGTATTGATAAGAGTTGTATCTGTTTTTGTTGGCATTTTCTGTATCTCGTGTGAGGATATGATATTTAAAAAAATAGAGGTGTAACACACGAGTTGTGATATATTGGTAAACGGAAAAGAAAATGCTGACAAATTTTTCCCAGTGAAAAATAGTTTAATTAGGAATAAGTATAAATTAGTAATAAGTATTGGTTAGTATTCAGTTTTAGTTTTAAGTTTTTACCGGTTGCGCATTTCTAATACTTTTCAAAAATAATTTTGAGATAGAGCGCCCGTGATGTTTGCTCTAATCTGATCAGTTTTGGAAATTCTTCCTGTTTTATGTGAAAAAAGTGGCTTCAGAGGTATTAAGATTTGGTTGGTTGTTGAATGTGACGTGAATGAGTACTATAAATTTCGCGCCAATTCGTGTTGCAAAAATTCTTGTAGTCAAAACAATTTTGATTGGTCGGTAGAGGTCACGTGAATGTTAAAAATTGATTTTGCGCCAAATGTAGGTTTGTCGAAGAGTGTCATTTTTCGCCTGATTGAGAAGTCACTGAAAAATAAGTTTATTAAGACAAATATGTGTGTGTGTGTGTGTGTGTGTGTGTGTGTGTGTGTGTGTGTGTGTGTGTGTGTGTGTGTGTGTGTGTGTGTGTGTGTGTGTGTGTGTGTGTGTGTGTGTGTGTGTGTGTGTGTGTGTGTGTGTGTGTGTGTGTGTGTGTGTGTGTGTGTAAAAAGTAAACAGAAATAACTACACAATTGGTACAGTATATGGAAGGAATATATATATATATATATATATATATATATATATATATATATATACATATATATACTAGCAGAATGGCCCGGCGTTGCTCGGGATTTGCTCTAGGGTTCTTATATATCTGTATATATATAAAATTAAGTATGTGTGTGTGTGTCTGAGTGTCTGTGTATTACCTATAGGGACCTACAACTTACGACCGATTTTCATGAAACTTTACAGGCTCATAGATTAGTCATCGGGGAGTGTTTCCTATATATCAGCGTATCGTTTTTTTTTTATTCTGGGGTCATTCTGCCGATAAAAATCGATAGAGGGTCACCATTTTTTAGGTATAGAAAAATAAAATGTTTGCCTCTACCTCCCCCCTCCCATATTTTGCTACCGATTTCATTCAAATTTTAAAGCAAATTAGAATTTATCATTGCACATCCTGCAATGGCTTTATATTTTGCATTTGTTGTTCAGGGACGGCGTGGCAGCCGCTTAAATATTCAAAAATACCACTTTAGACTCAAATTTTCACTTTTTCGGCTCTAGCTCCTACATTAATCAACCTACTTTGTTCAAATTTTACACTACGCTAGATCTGATTATTTCACGTATTAAAGTGGCTTTAATTTTTGGATTTTTTGTTCAGGAACAGCATGGCAGCTGCTTAAATATTCGAAAAACCACCCTTTCGCTCAAATTTCCGCCTTTTCTGTAGAACTCTGGGGTCTGAAGTTAGCAGTAAATCCTTACATAGTTAGTTATAGATGTAATGCTCCGATGTTTCTCCTCGAGTGGGATGATAGCACAGGCTTAATATACCTGTCGCTCCCTGTCCCCCACTTTGAAGGGATAGTCAACACATCAACCTGTCTACACCAAAAAGGGTGTTGACCTAGAATTTAACCTTTAGCTATCACCCAAAGTTCAAGGCGCGGACAGATTTCGCTACATTAGTTCCCTACCCAGATCGATGCTGGAGCAGCGATCGATTATAGAAGGGGTAGCGGATTCCGATTCCTAGAAGCGTGTCCCAAAACACACAAAATGTGGGTACTTCGCCCGCATTTCGAGTGTAGTAAAACGATCCAGTAAAATGAAGATATATATTAGTTTAACGACAACTTAGAAAAGAGCCTTAATGTTTTGGACGTTAGTGTTTCATCAGAAGATAAAATGCTGAGGAATAAAAGAAGACATATCATAGAAAGATAGATAAGAGTGAGAAAAGGAAGAAACAGAAGAAAGTTTTTGGAGAGAAACCACGTGTGTTCAGTTAACCATTTTGGGGAAGTGCTGGTCAGAATATATATATATATATATATATATATATATATATATATATATATATATATATTAGAAAGTGAGGTTTTTTTTTTTTTTTTTTTTTTTTTACAAAAATAACCGAGGTGTCCTACACGAGTGAAAGTATAAAGAAAAAGAGATGAAATCGAAAATGTAACTGGAGTCTTATTTTTAAAAAAAATATATATATATTTATTTGGTTCCTTTACCGGTTTCGCAGTTCTTCTGCTTTTCAAAAGGTGAGTTGAGATGGAGGGTCTGTGGTTTTTCTCACATATATATATATATATATATATATACATATATATAAAAAATGAGCGGAACAAGTAAACATTAAACAATCTTTTAAATAAATTAAAATATGATTAAAATATTCACCTGTTCTAGTGCTGTGACCGACGGTTTCGCTTATCAAAAGATTGGAAATTCAGAGAATTTCCAATGGAAAGAATCAGCTCTTCAGACAGCTATTTCCAACTACAGGACACAAAAGCCTTGTAGTCGTAAACATATTGCTTTCTGCCCAATGTATCATTCAGGCCGTTAAAGTGATCTACACATAAATAGGCCGTTAGGAAAAAGCGGGTATCATAGACTTGTTGAAATTTCATGTTACTAGAAATAGCAGCACGATACATTTTATATATATATATATATATATATATATATATATAGTTTTAATATAGATGAGATTCTACAGGACTAAGAGTATAAAAGTTTTAATATAGATGAGATTCTACAGGAATAACGTATATATATATATATATATATGTATATATATATATTCTGACCAGCACTTCCCCAAAATGGTTAACTGAACACACGTGGTTTCTCTCCAAAAACTTTCTTCCGTTTCTTCCTTTTCTCACTCTTATCTATCTTTCTATGATATGTCTTCTTTTATTCCTCATCATTTTATCTTCTGATGAAACACTAACGTCCGAAACATTAAGGCTCTTTTCTAAGTTGTCGTTAAACTAATATATATCTTCATTTTACTGCATCGTTTATGCACAGTTTATGTCACTTGTAATTATATATATATATATATATATATATATATATATATATATATATAATTACAACAATGACATAAACTGTTTATGTCACTGTTGTAATTATTTATGCTAAACTCGTCCTATGGACTGAGTGTTCTTACTCTTGGATATTTCTACCAAACATTTACTACAGTATATATATATGTATATATATATATATATATATATATGTGTGTGTGTGTGTGTGTGTGTGTGTGTGTGTGTGTGTGTGTGTGTGTGTGTGTGTGTGTGTGTGTGTGTGTGTGTGTGTGTGTGCGTGGTTCAGAGTTATCTCTTCTAAGAATAGAACTAGATTTACACAGTTCGACATAGTAGACTCCCACTTCTCAATTTCTAAGCCACTATTAGTTAACGCTTTAGAGATCGCTCGTAGGTTTAACTAAATTTGTAATAAGGAAATTGAAATCATTATGCACAACAGCAAAACTCTGCTTTTTAATCGTGATGGCCACACACTAGATAAGATCCGCAAAAAATTTAATAGCAACTTTCTGTAACCTATGACTAAAGACCATAGTATATACAGATTCATACAAACTATTCCGCAAACCTAATGAAAAGCTTTAAAATATCAACATAGGTTCTTGCCTTCTCTCGTAGTATTTAAGAATCTAGTCCCTAACATTAGCCACAGGATTTCTAATCTATCATCTTCTAAGAAAATATTTGATAAGGCAACCCTCTACTACAACATGCCCCTCTTAGCGGCTTCCAAGATACGATACAATATACATCAAATACTTCCCCACAAAATATATCTAGCAATAAACCTAGGAAAATGATCTGGTTCACGTTCCCTTTCTCTGTAAATGTAAAAAACTAACATAGATCTTCAATTATTCATGTGGACCTTCCATGAAGTCAACGATAACAGCATGGCATACACTCAGAAAAGAACCAATATACTCTTGCATGATAAAGGACGAATGCCCTCTTCAACAGGCTTGTAACATTAAGTCCATAATATATGAAGCCGAAGTTGCACTTGAGAACACCAGCCAAGCATTGGTCAGTTTTGAATATGGGGTTATTGTACAAGACACTTTTAAGCAAAGGTTGAAAATTCTGAAATGAAAACAGCTACGGCCCTTATGAAGCACGTCAAGGATTGAAGAGAAGAGATATTCCTTATGTAATAAAATGGCGAATTCAAGAAAAGACCAGTCATACAATAGTCGATCAAAGAAATGTGCACTTTGTACCAATAATAAATACAGAACATTCCAGAGCTAAAAATCTTCAAATGAGATTCTTGGGAACTATTTTCTTACTTTTGTAGCGGTTGTCTCCCTTGTTATGAAATTTTCGCACAGACAGACTTTTTCTCTCACGCATCAACTAACTGTCGCATTTCACGATATATATATATATGTTTCTCGTTTCTTACAACGAACACTTTCAAAACAAAACAAAAAAGAAATTTGATATTTTTTTTTTTTAAACATTTCAACAGGAACATTTATTTTCGATGAACCATTGCCCTTTTTTTTTCATCGTTTTCTTCATCGTTCAAGTTTTCTTGTTTTTTTTACCAAAGTTCACACCAATAATTATGCTGAGTGAAGCCTTTCTTTTTCATCATTGTCACTTTCACACTTGCACTATCATTTTCTCGCGCGTTAGAAATATTATTTTTTCAACCTAATTTAACCTTGTATTGGCACGTGTAGGCAGCACAAATTCTCGACTCACAGAGATAGCCGCACGCCAGGGATAACGTTTCTCGCCAAGGATTCTTCAGCCTTAAGCTATATTCTCCTATTTGCCGGTTTAAAAATTTACCACGTAAATTTGCCGTTGAAAACTGCGCATTTATTCAGAATGCTTATTTCTTTGGTCGCTGGCCTCTTGACCCTTCCAGGTCAACGCATTCTCAACATCGACCATCAACTTCGGCTGTTATTTCTAGCACTTTGCGCAACTCATTTTTTCTGAAAAATTTTTTTTTCTACTGTGAATTTAAACACCGAATACGCTCACTCAGCGAGACATCAACAGCAACACAGCTTCACCAACAACCAAAACCAGCAGAACAAGCCAGAGAATTTATTTTTGCAGCACTCTTCCTGTGAGAAAATCTATTTGGAGGTTGGAAATTTCACGATATACCACAGAACAGAAACCACCTGCATTCATTCTCTGGAACACACTTTCTTTCCTGCTGTCATGTGATTGCACACCTGTGAACTATATTTTGTACATTTGAACTTTGAGCCCTTCTCTTACTTTATTACATTGTATCTTTGGGTGATGGATAGATAGATGTCCAGTCGTTCTCTGGCCAAGAGCGGTTGGCTACCTTGATATCTATCATTGATTTTTGCAAACATTCTTTTGTCGTAATTGTCATGCCTGTTACAACATTCTCGCCATTCTTGCTACATATTTCATGCGATTTTTATATTCTAAAATTCTGGCGGGAGGTTATGTAGCGGTTGTCTCCCTTGTTGTGACTCACAACCCCAATAGATTAACATCTAGACGGGAAGTAGAACCCTTTCTGTAACTTCCGGCAGAGCCCTATAAAACGAATAGCTCTCGGCTCTCTCCCTCTCATTTGCCCTTCCGGCGCCTGACCTTCGCCAGGCGTCTCGCGTTTGCCTGGCAATCAAAACGGTAACTACTAACTTTGCTTCATTCTATCATCTATTACTTTGACATGTCAACTATACTGTTCTATATATATCCATGATTGTTAATTAAATATTATACACACAAACCATGTCTCCGTGTTACATTCATACAACCCAGTATCTTCGCTATACTTTCTTCCCTCTAAATATTGTCATACATACCCGTGAACAACGAGATACACACTACACTTACTACACACAACACATACCTTATCCAACTTATCTCCATCCTCCTTTTATACACACAATATATATTTCTAGGCATAGACAATTTTTTCCAGTAGACGAAACGGATAAGTATTTAATCCCCCGCCCCCTTCACCAATAAAAAAATGTCTCTTAAACATAAACTTTTTCATGAGATTTTTCATATTTCGCGAGTCTCTTCACCAAACTTCATTCAAATATTTGTAAATTGGGCGCCTAATGATAGGGTCCGACTCACAGCGATTGCAATCATGCAATCGTATCAGACCATGAAGCCTAGAATTGCGTAATCACTTTCCTGTGAACTAATGACTATTAGCAAACTATACTTGAAGACGGCCGTTTCACAAAATGTATTTTCAACCCGTTCGGTGAATCGCGCGTCCTCGAGTATGGTTTGCTAATTTGGTGTGGAACTAACTCGATACCGGACTCGTCTGTTGGACTGATTGCTACAGATATAACCCCCCGGTTTATTACCACTATATATATATATATATATATATATATATATATATATATATATATATATATATATGTGTGTGTGTGTGTATGTATGTACATATATATATATATTGTGTGTGTGTGTGTGTGTGTGTGTGTGTGTGTGTGTGTGTGTATGTGTGTGTGTGTGTGTGTGTGTGTGTGTGTGTGTGTGTATGCGTGCGCGCGCGCGCGTGTGCGCGTGTGCGCGTGCGTGCGTGCGTGTGTGTATGTCAAAAAACTATCCGGCTTTATTTTTTTTCACGTGGGAAATATTGACGTTAGTGAGACGTAAGTGTGTAGAATGCTACGGCATTACATTCATGCGTACGTGTGGTTTTTAGTGAGCTTGCTGGATGCGCCTGTCGCTGACAGGCAGCCAGCGTATGTGGTGCTGTGCTACTTACTCGTCGCATTTTTATTTTGATCGATTCTGCCAACAAGGATCCTGAGTTCCCGAATACCGCAAGAGATGGGGGTGTGGGTGCATGTGAACACCTGGAAACGAAATCTCAGTGGGAGTATCCAACGTCGTAAGGCCTCAAGAAAGCATGTCAGGGGCAGAGCAAAATCAAGGTAATGGATCACGAAATTGCACTTGAAAAACAAACAGTTACAAAGGAGTACTGTTAGGAAATCATTCAACGTCTCCATGATGCAATCCGGCACAAGAGTCCGCATCTGTGGTCCTCGTAAAACTGACAGCTACAAATGACAACGCCCTGGCTCATTCGTCCAAGGTTTTTTCCGTCATAGAAAGATATTTCGCTTATCCACAAGACTCCCTACTCTCTAAGCATAGCTCCTTCTAATTTGGTTGAGAGTCAAGAGGACATCATGCCGGTGCCTACTTCGAAAAGGAATAGCAATTGAATCCCAAGTACGTTATTTTATCTCCCAGAATAAGGTCGGATGTATTTTCAATAGAACATGTAGTATATATAATTTCAAATGAATGACGCATTTCTGGTCCTGTGGAAGAAATTTTCATCTGAAATAAATATTATGTATATGTGTATCTTTATACATTACTTAAAGTGGTACGTATGTTTCACAGTCTCTTGTGGGAGAGAGGATCTAGTCATTAGGCAAGATAATAATTCTTTCTAACATTGGCATAAGACCAGCAATTTGGGGAAAGGAAAAGTCGATTATATCAACACCAGTACTGCTACTTTATCGACCTCGAAGGATGAAAGACAAACTTGAGTTGAACCTAGGACGCAGATGACTATTAGTAAATACCGCAAAGCAGTTTGTTCGATGTTCTGCCAATACTGTCAATCCACTCCGTTTAGGTAACATAATAATTATCATCATCACTGTGATCACAGTCGAACAGTTCCGTCATGGTTTGTTTTTCAGTAGCTATTTTGAACAGGGGGCGCAACTCTGCCTGTAAACCTGTAATTCTCTGCTAAATAAAGCGTGTGTGTCTATCCATTGTCAAAAAAGATAATCATCGACACAACCACAATGTCCCTCGAGCCAATACAACAGTTTATCGATGTCTGCCACCTTGAATAACTGTATATCCACAGGTAATACAGGTTTATGAAGGTTGACTCCTTTTTATCGTATCCCGGGTGCGAGTGGCTGAACGGGTTCTTTGCCTTTCCAAAGATAATAACAGCTTATGAAAAAATAAAAGAAAACATGAGACTAAAAACAAACAAAAAGAGAATTCCAGTGAATTGTCTAGTCTGAGTTATTTCCCTTTTACACAACAGCCGACGAAATTTGATAGAGATTTTTTTTTTGTCTTGTTTTGGAAAAAGAAATCTACTTGAATATTTATTAATGTGTTTATGTGCTTTTTTATCGTTGTGTGATGGTGTTTCGTTGGTATATAAGTCAAATTGGATAGAAGTATGTAACTGTTTAAGAGGGGATGTGTGTTGGTGTTCAAGCAAGTTAAAGTATAAGTGGATGTATGTAATTTGTGGGTTTATATAGTCGTGTTCATAATTATTATATGTTATAGGTTTGTGAATAGAAGCCTCCTATTAAAACACATTATGCGTTGTGTATGTATTTGGGTTTCATTCATATGCTGGATACGTGAGATGAAAATGAATTAGTGTATCTGTGCAAGAAGGAGTGTGTTGGTTGTTGGGGTACATTTTGAGGAATGGTTGCTGTTTTGTTGAGGTTTATTGTGCTTGTTTTATTGTGTACTGATTCGGGATGTATAAGAAGGGATTTTTTATTTTTCATTTTAGACCGTTTAAAACGAGATATTTGTTAGCGTGAGTGTTAATATTTGGTTGCTAATCATTTTATGTATGTGTACTGTAGGCGTCGAGTTTACGCGTTGTTGAGAGTTATCCCGGTGTGGGTGGGATCTTCCAATGTTTTAGAATAAATTTGTCTGCGTGAAAACACCTGTTGAAAAAATCCTTTCTGAAATTATGGCAATTGTTTAGGCTCTTTATTAGTCTAATATAGGCCACCTCACTGCTGTGTATAGGTGAGATACAGTAAATTATGACCACTTATAATAGTTTAAAATCAAACTAACGATAATGGGTAAGTAAAAATTAACTCGGCTTTTTTTAATTACCGAAACAAATAAGTTTCGTTTTAGTATGGATACTTCTGAATTTACTAAATAATGTTATATTTTTCGTAAAATACGAGCTTTTAAAATTAAATCCTTTTTACACACACACACACAAACACACTCACATCCATATCCATATATATATATATATGTGTGTGTGTGTGTGTGTGTGTGTGTGTGTGTGTGTGTGTGTGTGTGTGTGTGTGTGTGTGTGTGTGTGTGTGTGTGTGCGCGCGCGCGCGCGCGCGTGTGTGTGTGTGTGTTTTAAATAGAGGTTATGTCTCGGAAGCCGCTACAATGGAGGCGAGGTTGTAAATATTAAGGCAACAAAATCGGATGAAGAAAGAGAAAGGTGAGATTAAATAGCGAAGAGGAAGAAAAAACAAGAATAAGAAATAATGTAACATTGGAAATATTTATTAATCCCAATATATTTCAGTTACCATATATTATCAAGAGAATCTCGGATAATGTCAGAGAAGATCTTTCTGTGTACAGATGTGGGTACAAACAAATAAAAAGAGCAACCAACACATGATATGGAAATTAAATATATTCATCAACCATTTGTTTATTTAATGTGAGTTTGACGAGCTAGCTTTAAATAGAAAGAGCACAAACACGGTGTGATTCAGAATAAAGACGTGTAGGAACCAATATACCAATAAGGCGTGATCATATCACAATCACCTCAGTTAACTGCAAAGAAGATCTAATAGAGGTCTTCAAAGAGTTCGGTCTAAACATAACTGTTATCACCAACTTAACCAAATCAAAGTTGACTTCCTGGACACTACCTGAAACCCCGAGACAGATATAGAAAACCTAAAGAAGAAACCGTTTACGTCCATAACTCCCCACGCTAGTTATAGTTAGAAGTTTAGTAACCGGAAGTAGTAGAGGAATTTCTATTTTATCGTCTTATAGAGATATCAACAAGGCTGCTGCATCCCATCCTATTACAATGAGGTATCAGAAAAGAGCGGCTTCAGCGGATAGGCTATATTTCTCACGCAAGGAGGGTGGCCGGAGCCTAAAACCCATATTAACATCATACGAGATCTGGATAGCACCCCTGAAGCAACATCTTTAAAGGAAAAAAAAATTCAGCAGCCATCTCGCCCAAATTTATGAGCATGAAAATAACATTGTTAGGATAGCTACTGATGTAGAGGACAACATGAAATAAAACCTGACTCAAATCTCTCTCTCCGGGAATATTGGAAGACTCTAATTAATGCTCGAACTAATTTTAAAAAATAGACCAGTCCACTGAGAAGTTTCTAGATGAATACTTTAGACGAAAACACAGGAGAAAATAAAACATACTAAAAGCCTAACATGGAGTTCCGACAAGGAAACAAGAAAACCCCACAAGTATCTATTGCACAAAAAAGGAAAGTTATCAACTGACAATAAACGTAGGCTGTGCAAAACAAAAACCGAAGACCTTAGCCCCATTATTACCAAATGTGAAAGAATGTATACTGGTTACTACCCGTGAGGTCTGATGTGGCCAACCAGAACAACCTGGAATACACTACAGAAAATGAAAATAAAGACAAATAGGGAGGAATATGAGATTCATGGTTCAAAGGAATATAGCTGGAACATAAAGATAAAGACCACCACCAAATTAAAACACAACCGGCCTGATATTGTTGTTTGGAACCATACATTACAACCACGCTCTGTTGTAGAAGTCAGCTGTCTATCCAATGTCAATGTAGTAAGAAAAATACAAAAGAGAGAGTATACCTACGGAAGAGTTTGCAAATCCAGTACCCAAGATGCACGTCCAGCTTCATACATTATTATTGAAGATACAGGATATATACCAACCAACTAAATATTGACTGAACTTTGAATTGTGGAGAAAGAACACAGTTTCTTAATTCATAAGCTATCAATGTCAACGATATCTGGAACCTTTAAAATCTGTAAAACATTACGATTTAAAGGATAAACGGGTGTACAATGGACGATAGAAATTTAGAGAAAGAGAACCGAACGTACGTACATACATACACACACATACATACAGGGGCCTCGTTTGCCTTAAAAATGTGAGGGGGACAAACCAACATTTGTTGATTCTTAAAGGAGCATAAATTGCTTATGACATAAGTAAAATTTTACGCTAATTAAATTTTATATATTCAAATGAAGTTCAGATATAAAAAAAAAATAAGCTTAAAAAGAATTTATTATATCAAATAAACAAAAAATAAAATATAGACGTTTGAAAAAGTGTGTGTGTGTGGGGGGGGGGGACTTGTCCCTTGGTACACCCCTGAAACAAAGCCCTTGCATACATACATACATATATACATGGATACATACATACATTCGAAAGAAATGTTTACCCTTGGTGTTCTCTTTTCACTTACTGACATGGCCACCAAGAAGTAGATAAATTCTCTGGAAGCTAGGTTTTACGGCACCATTCCTAGGGAGGAGAAGATATTCTTGGGACATCCGTTATCTATCAAAAATAACTAACCGTCATTATAAATAGGTTGCACACTGGTCATAACTCACTCAGTCATCTGCCTCTTCTCCTAGACAACATAGATTCCTTGCCACTGCGCTTGTACAACACATCACAATAATAGCGTTACTACTACCTCTTCTCGTATATACTATCTGACTACAACTTGTCACTTTTAAGGAGGACACCGCACGGTAAACAAGACGGTCCTCGCACAACACAGAAGCCTTATTGAACACTATATTCATTTGTGAATACTACAATCAAACTTTATATTTACGATTCGAAGTAAACATTTTTCTTTTTCCTTTTTGCTCAAGTGTAGTAAAATCAAGTGAGAGTGAGAAAAAGAGAGAGCGAGAAGGGAGAGAGAGTAAGAGCTATAAAATAAAATCAGATGTAAGATTGAACGAAAAAAAGTCAGAGAAAAACATGTATGTATGTATGTATGCGTGTATGTATGTGCACGTCAGGTCGCTCTCAAGTGCTACTGGTAACATGTAACCCAGTACAACCTGTCTCATGGTCGGGTCGTCGGCGACGAAGCCGGCAACCCCAAGAAGCTTACTTGGTGAGGAGGGTGATATTTGGACACCCTGCGGGATGAAATAAAAGACCTGGCATGGCAAAGGGCAGAGGAACTCAGCAGCATCAATGGCCATCCAAATAGTACCTTTTTTTTTCACCTGGGAGTGAAACCCAAGTTGTTGTCAAAACACCTTTCTAAGAGAGGGAAACTCCCCAAAAATAAACACCTGCGGCTTCGGAAACATCGGGTAGTGTTTTCGATACTCAGAGTGTGGGATTGGTCGAGTGCAAGGCGTTTTACCACTTAAATAACCTTCAAATCACAAGCATTGCTTGTTCACGATATGTTACAGGTTCGTGTGGCTGACCGTAGCCTAAAGGTGCCCCATTTTCCGTAATATGACAAGTGATTGCAATACTCTTTGCAGAGTTTGCAACCACCATGTGTGTGCACACGTGTGTATGTGTGTGGGATATCTATATATTAGAAAGTTCAAATTATAAAAATGTGTTAAATATTTTCGGGAGAATGCATAAATAACATAAATGACGATGTAATAAATATAGAAAGTGTTTCATTGTAAAATAATCACTCCACTTTATCTACGTAGAATTTGAAGTTGGATGAAAATCATCAAAATATTGATCCTGAATATAAGACGACCATATTTTACCATCGATATTTTTTAAATCACATAATTATCGAACTTATATTCGGATATATACAGTACATACAGTATATGTGTGTGCATGTCTGTGTGTGCTCACATGCTATCATATTGACTTGAAGCAAATTATCCCACTTCTGATAACATAAATATTTAGCGAATTGGCATTCAGGTTCAAACACAAAGCTCCTTTCCCTCATCTCGGAAACAGGTGGAAAAATAATAGCGTCTATATATAGGCTAGCGGGAAAGGGTTTAGAGAGAGATAGGAAACGTCCAAGATGGAGAAGCCTAGCCGCTGGCTAGTTGCCAAGACTGCCAATCTGACATTTTCTGTCATCACTCCCTTCTCTCTTTCTTTCTTTATTTTTTATTTCTTTATTTCTCTCTCTCTTGCGCATGCTGCACCTAATTTCACCCCCCCCCCTCCCTTGCGTTGCCCTTCTCCCTCTCTCTTCTTATCTCTAGCTCTGCCCGCTCTCTTTCCCACTCGTGCCCGCTCTCTCTCTCTCTCACTCTCTCTCTCTCTTTCTCTCTGATGCTCCCCCTCCAACCGCTTTCTCTCCCTCTTCCTTTCTCGCTTGCGCGCTCTAGTCTGAGTCAACATACGTACACACTTACATATCCTATACATACACACTATTTCATGAAAACTTTCTCACGCAAACAGTTAGTACCCTTGTATTGTTATTGCGTAGCTTCTTAAAACTATTATCTGATGGCTTTAATGACTTCAACATTCTTTGTAAACTGGCAAAGTTATATATCAGATAGTGTATATATATATATATATATATATATATATATATATATATATATATATATATATATATATAATGTAGGAGGTGAGTTTTATTGTAGTACAATAAAGCAATGCAAATATCGGATAAGA
>OZ024742.1:231855892-231868392 GCA_964016885.1 Eledone cirrhosa
TTCCTAGAATGAATTTCGCTTCGTGTGGTCAGTTAGTAAAGCAGTCAAGGCGGGTATTTAAACAGTGTTTCTCTGAAGTTAGTTGTGAGAGTATATTCCACTTTCCTGAGTTACATAGCCGGCAAAATTTTGTCCTTCTAGATCTTCACTACCCTGTAGGCCATAAATACCGACAGATATTCAATCGCCATACAGTGAAAATAGGCTACTCTTGTACCAATAACATTAAAGACCACATCACTGGCAAACACAAAAGCCCTTCACCTTACGGATGCTCATGCATAAGGCCAGAGACATGCCCACTGGATCAACAGTGCAACACTCCAGCGGTGATAAATCAAACAGAAGTGACCTCCACTAACCAGAACCACCAAACTGAACCCTGGACTTATGTCGGAATGTCCGAAAGCCGGTTCAAAAGCCGGTACCTAAACCATGAAACAACCTTCAGACATCCTGACAAAAAATATGCCACCCAGCTCGCGAACCATATGTGGAACCTCAAAAAGAACGACACGCTATTTTCAATTAAATGGAGTATATTAGAAATATCCACTTGAATATATATATAGCATATATATATATAGCATAAATAAAGTTTCATACAATTAATATGTATGCGCGACCTTAGGTTTTGGCGTCCAGTTATGCCCACCACTGTATAGTGGAGGAGACGCTTCAAAATTTGCCTTTCATCGGGCGCTTGGACAAAATTACGAAAAAGACCCCTTAGCCGACTGTATTTGATTTTAAACAGCAGAGAATCGCTTTTCGGGAACAAGGGAGGTAATTCCGGAGTTTTGAATTTCTCCGCCTTAATTTATAAGCTAATCTGTGTATAAAATACATGTGACTTGGGTTGTGTGATTAATTATCTAAAAAAACCTAACCCCTTTGAATGAGATCGTTACCAACGGAAATCGTAGAATGTTTCCCCCAGAAGGACCAAAAGAGGGATATAAATGTCTGTTTGTAATCTGACGTGTAAGTTATATTGCAAATATTTAAGTATCTTCTAATATCTTCCCAATAATTAAAATCTGAATATGCAAAAGAAAACTTTTTAAATGTTGTTTGTATGTGTGTTCGTTGGGATGCAAAGTAATGCTAAAACCTCTTTCAGCAGACTCTTATTTAATGTCCTTGTGTATGTGGATGTGATATGTTTCATTTTTTTTTTTTTGTGTGTAGATAGGTGAGGAAGAGGAATAGTATCATGGAGGATCCAGCAGGCCTGGTGGAGGGACATCTTGTGGTGTGAGCTTTCAGTTGGACAAGAGATGGGCATGACCAGCTTGATTGTGACCTGACCTCTACGCTGGCCTCTGTCTTTGACGGGGTGGTAGTAGTACACTATAAGCCTATGCCCCTTCACCAGATGGACATAAGTAGGCTTAATAATCACCACTTGAGGGCGGCCGACCAGAGTAGAAGCTGCTAAATGTTCGGTCGCTCTCATGTCTCTGATTTTCAGCCCCATGGATTCTGTCTATTATATTCCTTTGTTATTTTTCGAATACCTGATGATGTCACCGGATTCATACTGAACCAGGTCATTGAAATGATCATAGTATAATAAATCTTTTAAGGAATTACACCAGTCCAGCCTCCTGTTATTTTATTATATATATATATATATATATATATATATATATATATATATATATATATATATATATATATATATATAGGCGAGGTTATAGGGAATATACCTAACAATCCCATTTGCTCACAATTATTCAATGAGATAGGGTTTGAACGTGTATCGAGCAAATTTTTTCTCTGAGTATAACCAAGTGTATATTCGCAATGTGGTAGTTGCAATTGCTTGTCCGGGCCCCAGGGTTCCTAAATAAGAACAAGTTCTAAATAAGCTTGGCTTAGAAATAACTCTCACGCAGATCGCCTCCGTGAACTCGATTCCACTATCCGACGCTGCACGGAACTCATCTGCAATGTTCGTTTCTACAGCACCGGCTGGCAACAGGTGAAGCTCCCGGTGAGGTTCGGTGGCCTTGGCCTTCGATCCGCATCGAATCTGGCTCTGCTGACCTATCTCTCCTCTATCTCATCCAGCCACACCCTCATCAGCTTTGGCCGACTGAACCGGTGAAGGCTTTTCCGTCCCCCAGTTTACATGTCCAGCGTAACTGGGACGACATCGAGTGCAGATCTACTTCAGGTGGATCGAGTCTGGCTTGGACCACCACCACCTCACCTGCCTCCGTTTCGCTTCGCAGCCAAACAACGGCGCGTGACTCAATTCGGTGCCCTCCTCATCAACCGGTACCCTTCTTGATAACTTGTACACTCGCATCTGAGTGATCCAGCGCCTCGGACTCTGCACGTATGAATCACATAAATACCATTGTAGAGGTGTCGTCGATGGGCTCGGCCTGCACCCATAGTCGTGCCGCGAGAGCGCAGACCGGTTTCCCCGGCACGTCGCTCTAAACTACATAATGAGACTGAGCCTGGACGCAGCCGGCTTCTCATCACAGCAGTATTCAGCAGCCCTCGACGGTGGAGACGGGAAGCGCCCCGATGGAATTACCCTCTTCCCATTCGAAAGAGGCAAACCTTTCATCTAGGACACGACATGCTGTAACACATTCTCCACCTCCAACTTAGTCGCTTCGGCCACAAACCCCGGTACCATGGCCCGCGATGCAGAGGACAGGAAGACAAGTAAATACCAGGGCTTGTCTGGCTTCCTCTTTGCACTGGTCACCGTCGAGACCTCAAACGTCCTCGGACCCTGGACAGCTGACCTCCGCCGTAAAATTGGATCAATAGCAGCCCGTCTGAGGTAGGAGTTCCACGAGGTGGGGTGGCTGTTGCAGAAGGTGTCGCTAGTCATTGTCCAGGAAAATGCATTTGGTATCTTGTCTGTGGGGGAGCAGCTGAAATACCGCTCTGACCTAAGTGTAAAGTCTGTCACCTTCTCCCTACCCCCTTTCTTTCTCCTTTTGTCTAATAGTCCTTGCTTTTCCTCTCATTTATAGCATTTATAGTTCTTTCTAATACTGCTTTCTTTCTCTGTACATTTTATTGAACAAAATTTCATATCTGTCAAATAAATGCCTGTGTTTGAGAGTATATATATATATATATATACAATATATAGAGAAACACACAGATACATGCGGACACATACATACACATGAATATATCCACATATATCCCTGAGTTAGTGGTACCAACCTCAACCGATGTTGCTCTATGAATAACTGGGACAAACCAATCCGAATGGATTAGACTGATTCAGTATCAGAGCTATATAATACATTATGAAGAGAGAAGAAACATTAGATATAATTAGTAATAAGATATATCATACCCAAACTGCTTCTATAGTCCCCGACTACGTAGTTTCGTGGCATATTATGCAAAAACACTACATCATAGAGATATAGAGTTTTTGTGAGGTTGCCGACTTATCGAGAGGATACCTCATTAAGGGTTTCAAAACACGTCTGTGATGCGCGAGATAGAATCTCGAAAAGGCGGAGAGGGAGTCAATCACGTGATACAGCGGTCAAGAAACAGAGCTAAGCCCCTTATAACCCTAAAAAAAATACCACGGAGGCGGAGGGGGTATTTATATCAAAGCCGTAGTTCGAGATTCTATCTCGCGCATCACAGACGTGTTTTGAAACCCTTAATGAGGTATCCTCTTGATAAGTCGGCAGACCTCATAAAAACTCTATATCTCTATGATGTAGTGTTTTTGCATAATATGCCACGAAACTACGTAGTCGGGGACTATAGAAGCAGTTTGGGTATGATATATCTTATTACTAATTATATCTAATGTTTTTCTTCTCTCTTCATAATGTATTATATATATATATATATATATATATATATATATATATATATATATATATATATATATAGGAGTAAGTAAGACCCCGACGGCTGAGCTCAAGCCGTTTCGACGGTTAATTCTGACAGAATTAGCCGTCGAAACGGCTTGAGCTCAGCCGTCGGGGTCTTACTTACTCCTATTACCCACTCTACTACCCTAAGTATTGAGTACTTTGGTGCGTTATGGTCCACCTGGTTCCTTACCACTTTTCCCTCGATATATATATATATATATATATATATATATATATATATATATATATATATATATATATATATATATAATATAGAAATGGGTTCTGCAGGACCAGAACTGTTTCATTCGGGAGAAATCATCAGGGCTTTCTGATGATTTCTCCCGAATGAAACAGTTCTAGTCCTGCAGAAGCCATTTCTATATTAGATATTTATACTCGGCTATGTATTGAGTACCTTACTACTGTGGTTACCCTCGATTGAATCCGGATTAAACTTATATATATATATACATATATATATATATATACATATATATATATACATATATATATATATATCAGGGGCGGTGGAAGCATTTCTGAATTGTGTATGTGGGGGGGGGGGGGGTTTAGTCCATTTAGTTGTAGTGATTAGCTTAGCTCTTTGCACTCTAAATTGTCCAGAAAACTTCGGTATGTGATAAATATAACATGTACATAAATTGAAACGCATATACAAATAGATGCGTGTTTTGGTAGTTTGGGGGAAAAAATAGAATTATTGAGGATGGGGGTGAGGTTAATGGCCCCCTGCCCCCCTCTCCCCATTTCCACCGCTCCTGTATATACGCCCTACCACAAAAATAAGCCCTACCGCAATTTTGCAATAGATAGAAGTATTGGAAGAAATACACTGTAGAAAAAGTTAACTGTATAGTAAACTATGTTGAATACTCCTTCACTACCTATTTAGTTCAATGCAGACAACGATGTTCTTAAATTTAATTGTTTCTACTTTTGGCACAAGGCCAGCAATTATCCCAGTGTATTACTAGTACTTTATTTTATCGACCCAGTAGGATGAAAAGCAAAGTTAAACTCGGCGCGATTTGAACTCTTCGCTGCAAAGCATGGCATCCTTTAAATTTAATGAATGATTCTAGCAAATTTAATGTTTCGTCGAAATTTATAGGGAGGACAAAAAAAATATAAAATAACGAGGAAAAAAAAGCGGTAAAGTAATCAAACAATAACAAAACAAAAAAATAAAAAGAATGAAAATCCGAAAGAATATTTATAAAGGCGGAGGTGGTGATTAGTAAGCTGTTGCGAAACCAAAATATAACTGTAAGAGGATATTTACGAAATTCTGTAAACAACCACGTATCACTGGTGTGAATTTGTTGGGTAGGATTTCTTACGATACTGAAAGTTTTCGACGTCACTTCACACATGTCAACTCACGAACAAAGGTAGATAACGCACGCATGCACACAGGCGCACTGACAGATACATATACACTCACTCACATACACATACACATACACACATACACACACATACACACATATACATACTCACATACACACATACTCACATACATACACATACAGACACATACACATACACATACACACACATACAGACACATACACACTCACATACACACACATACAGACACATACACACTCACATACAGACACATACACACTCACATACACACACATAGAGACACATACACACTCACTCACTTATACACACATACAGAGACACATATACATACACACTCACATACACACACATACAGACACATGCACATATACACTCACATACACACACATACAGACACACACTCACGCACATACACACAAACATACTCACACACTCACATACCACACACTAGCATATTCACACATACACACATATGCATAAAATCACATATCTCTACACGCATACACACATATACACAAATACACACACACACACACAAACACACACACACGCAATCACACACAATACCTACACACCTGAACACACACACACACACACACACACACACACTCACGTACACACACAAACAAGTAAACAAACTCACACGCACATACACAAACACACACACACACGCACTCACACACAATACCTACACACCTGAACACATGCACGCACACATACACACACACACACTTACGTACACACACAAACAAGTAAACAAACTCATACGCACATACACACACACGCACTCACACACAATACCTACACACCTGAACACATGCACGCACACATACACATACACACACGTACACACACAAACAAGTAAACAAACTCACGCACATACACAAACACACACGCACTCACACACAATACCTACACACCTGAACACATGTACGCACACATACACACACACACACGTACACACACAAACAAATAAACAAACTCACGCACATACACAAACACACACGCACTCACACACAATACCTACACACCTGAACACATGTACGCACACATACACACACACACACGTACACACACAAACAAGTAAACAAACTCACGCACATACACACACACACACGCACTCACACACAATACCTACACACCTGAACACATGTACGCACACATACACACACACACACGTACACACACAAACAAGTAAACAAACTCACGCACATACACAAACACACACACACGCACATACAATACCTACACACCTGAACACATGCACGCACACATACACATACACACGCTCACGTACACACACACACAAACAAGTAAACAAACTCACACGCACATACACAAACTCACACGCACATACAGAAACACACACACACACATACACACACACGCACTCACACACAATACCTACACACCTGAACACATGCACGCACACATACACACGCTCACGTACACACACACAAACAAGTAAACAAACTCACACGCACATACACAAACACACACGCACATACACACACACACGCAGGCGCGCGCACACACACAATACCTACACACCTGAACACATGCATGCACACATACACATACACACGCTCACGTACACACACACAAACAAGTAAACAAACTCACACGCACTCACACACAATACCTACTCACCTGAACACATGCACGCACACATACACATACACACACGCACACATACACACATAAACGCTGACACATTCAAATTCTTGTTCTTTTTTATATCACTTGTAAATGAGTTCTTTTTATGTCTTCTTCGTCCTGGCTTCTACGTAGAGCTTACTTAACTGCAAATTAAGATCAATTTACAAATGTGTATGTAAAGATGCACTAGTCAAGAGCTGGGAGTAAACAGCTAAAAGTCGAGTTAGAAGTAACAACAAAGCAGGCGCCAGGGTATTTAGAGCCCTAGGCTAGCACTAGAATATGTGCCACTTTCTCTCAGTTATGTACCCCATTCCAGGTCCTGATGCAAGGCAAGTTAGAAGTAACAACAAAGCAGGCGCCAGGGTATTTAGAGCCCTAGGCTAGCACTAAAATATGCACCACTTTCTCTCAGTTATGTACCCCATTCCAGGTCCTGATGCAAGGCAAGTTAAATTGAAACAGAGAGCCTGGTACAACTTATATTCGAGAGACATTTTTCAAGTTGATTTTTTTAAAATTTAAATTAAATGCAATATTTATGATAAACATGATATACTTTGCCTTTCATCCTTACGGGGTCGATAAAATAAAGTACCAGTAATACACTGGGGTAATTGCTGGGCTTGTGCCAAAAGTAGAAACAATTATTTACAGTAACAATAAGAAATTAGAACACAATAAGCCTGAACTGGTGGTTTGTGACAAGGAAAAAAGACCGTGCCTGATTGTAGATGTAGCTTGCCCCTTTGACACGAGAGTGCAAGAAAAGGAGAAGGAGAAAATTAACCGATACCAGGATTTAAAATGGGCGTTACAAAGGATTTGGGACTCTCATGCGATCAAGGTCGTCCCGATTGTTATAGGAACATTAGGTACTATCTCAAAGAGTTTTCAAGGATGGTTAAAGAACATTAGTCCAGCCCCATTTTTTTGGAACACTTCGAAAGGCATGCTTGCTGGGAACAGCAACAACCCTCCGATACGTCCTGAATATCTGAGGCTGCAGGTAGCGGCTTGATATTCATTTGAACAAACTTTCCAGTTGAATAACATCAATGACTGAGACTCAAAGAATGATAATAATGGCTTCTTTATTGGCCACAAGGGCTAACATGAAGAAAACATTACGACGCTACAGGACGATACAAAGCGGGTTTTGGCCGTGTAAAAAAGGTTATAACAAGAAGATAGAAATATCAAAAAAATTCAAACAACAAAAATTCCCAAATAGGGGGGAAACTTCCAAGGGTCACTCGTGCCGAATACCACACAAAAGACCACGGCCACCCTGACCATCAGGGCAAGCGCCCTCTCTCAGTTTTCCACTCCTCAGTCTACAGGTGCATACTCAGAGCGGGCCCGTTCACTCGGACCAGACTCACCACTTTCACCCACCTTTTAACAAACTTACTAGAAGACAGCACTTGCCTCTCCACCCTGATTTTCCTCTTCAAGTGAAATTTGAAAAAGTTAATCAGGGATTCGCCGAAGAGGAAAGTGTCCGTCTTCAATCCTTTCAACCTTGTCCACCATACAATCTCTTTCGCCATGGCCACCAGGCAGATGAAAACTGCCTGCCCTTCCTCCTCCTTAAAGAAGGACTGCGGGGCTATCTGCACAATGGACTCAGTCGATAACCGGATCCGTTCTACACGTGACAGCAATGTTCGACATAGCTCCACAAGTCAGCAATGCTTGGACACTGAACGAGTGCTTGCACAACGGCTTCGTCGCTCTGTGCGCATCTCGGACAGGTTCAGCTGACGGCACTTCCATGCCTGTAGAGCAACGCTCCCCGGTAGCACTGCCAGGCCAGGGATTTATGGAAGTTGTCCAAAGGCCCCGGTCTGAAAGTTCTCTTAAAGAGAGCGAACAGCTGATCGTCTTCGACGCCCAGAGTCTCCCCAAGAACGTCGTCACTCTTCCCCACCACTAGTCCTCTATAGAACGCCGAGGTGGATGTTCCACCGATACTAGTGCCCAGCTGGTAGAAGGCTGTGAGCGCTTGGAGACATTCCAGCTTCCAAGTGCTATCCCTCGGTCTTTTCCTGATCCAGGACTGCAGCTCCGTTAATGAGACGAGCTGGGGAAAAACACGTCTGGCAAACGGTGACCACACCTGTTCACCGTCAAGGAAGCACCAGAGATGTTGCAGCCTCAGCGCGTGTTTGCGCATCATCAGCCACAGCATGCCCACGCAATGGGTGTTGACAGCAGATGGATCGTCTGACCATGGGAGCACGTCCCTTCCATAAAAAACGGAAGAGGAGGCGCTCCATTTTTGTCAGAGTTGGGCCGGGGCTAGGCACAACGGTTAGGCGGTAGCAGATGACGGATGCGATGAATGCATTCGCCACCTCTGCCCGACCTCTCAGGGACAGCTTCCTCTTGGCCCATTTCTGGGTGAGAGAGGCAACCCTGTTCGTCACCTCGTTCCAGTTTTTCTCCATCTGGAGGTCCGGACCGAACCAGACCCCGAGCAATTTAACCGGACCTTCCGTCCAGCACCCCACGACGCTGTCGGGAGGCATGGACTTGCCTCTCCAGGTGCCGAGCTGCAAGCCCACCGACTTTTCCTGGTTTAACTTTGCTCCTGTCACTGCTTCATATTCCTTGAGAGCGGTGCCGAGCATCTGGACATGTCCGATGCTTGACACCACCATGGTAACGTCGTCGGCGTAAGCCGATACGGATCTCCCACATCCCAGTTCACGTGGGACGTCTCTCATCGCCTCCAATTTGTGCCGTAATGGCTCTAGGGCCAATACGTACAAGAGTGACGAGAGGGGACAACACTGACGGATCGAGCGCATGATACTGAACGGCTGTGACAGATGACCGTTCACCTTCAGAACTGAGCAGCTGTAGCTGTGCGTCGCAGCGATCCAATCTGAAAATGGGCCCGAAACCAACCTCGAGGATTGCCGCCAGTTACCGATGGTCGACCCTATCAAATGCCTTAGATTGATCTAAGTTGATCAGGGCCTCATCCGTGCCAGGTTCCTTAACCACCCTCTCTAGGACGTATCACATGAGGTGGAGGTTGTCGTGGATGGATATGTCTGGAATGGCGCATGTCTTCGCCTCCCCTACCAGATTACCGACGACAAGCGCCAATCTCGTTGCTAACACCTTGGCCAAAATCTTGAAATCTGTTTAACAGAGTTATGGGCCTGAAGTTATCTATAACGTCCCCTTTGTTCGGGTCGTTTCTCAACAGCACCACCGCTCACCGGCTCACAAAACTGGGAATGCTCCCGTTCTGTTGCCAGTTGCAGTAGACGTCTGCCAAGAGGTCGCCGAACAAGTCTGGTATGTACGCATAAAGCTCGTAGGACAGACCATCCAAACTTGGCGATTTACCACTCGGACAGTCAGACATCGCTTCCCGTATTTCACCTGCTGTTATCGGCTTTTCGCAATACTGTTCTGTTGTCGTCGAGAGCTGCTGCAGTCCCTCGAGGTATGCACTGAAGTTCATACTCCGATCCGGCCCGCTCCCAAACAGTTGAGCAAAGTGCTACTGAAAAGCCTCACACATTTGCTCGGGTTCGAGTAACATGTGCCCGTTTTGGTCAGGCAAGGACTGAATTGTGGCTTTGTTACCACGTCGCGC
The DNA here is from genome assembly GCA_964016885.1 of Eledone cirrhosa. Taxonomy (NCBI): domain Eukaryota; kingdom Metazoa; phylum Mollusca; class Cephalopoda; order Octopoda; family Eledonidae; genus Eledone; species Eledone cirrhosa. Next base: position 231,866,450 of record OZ024742.1, read on the forward strand.
CTCCACCACCCGGGCCCATTGGACAGCTTTTGTCCCCTCTTGTCTCAGAGCACGCGCTTTAGCTCTGACAACGCAGCCTTCGTGCTTTGCATTGAAGAATTGGCCGAGTGCCAATCTTGCCGCAAGTACGTCGGTTGCGATGCCTGTCCTAAACGCCTCTTCTAGCTTTCTAACTAGCTCTCCTTCTACTCTATTTTCCTCTGTCACTACTCTTTTACTAAACCTTATCGATTCTACTGTAATTGCCCTTTTCAGGGTGAACCACCACCTGTTGTTGACGATCGCACCCGTCAACGCACGCTTAACTAATTCGCTTATCCGGTCTCTGTAAGCTTTGCGCGCCGTGAAAGACACGTTCAGCTTCCAGTAACCGGGTCCTTGCCTATGAAGTCTATCTAAGTCGACTTCACAGATCACAAATTTGTGGTCCGAGTAGCCGACTACTTTAAATTGTGGACAACCTACGCTAGCCTTATCTGTTTCCCTACACAATACCCTATCTAAATACGATCTGGATGACCCGATGCGGTTTGCCCATGTCCACATTGGCACATTCGGATAATCCAGTCGATACCTGTCAGACCGTTGAAAGCGTCTGAGCAGGTTGGTGAGGCTTTTACATCCTCCTCCCTTATTTACTAGCCCCACATAATCCCAGCGTGCTTCTAATATACCGTTCCAGTTACCCACTAACAGTAAAGAGCGGGACGTTCCAAGAAAGGTCTCTAGACGTCTGAAGAAATCTGGCCGTCCTGCCCCTGTTGGGGCTCAGATGGCTACTAGCCTGAAAGCATTGCCTTCGCTGCCTGTCACATCCAGTACCACCGACTTACCTTCTGGGTCCAGGAAGATTGCCCGTATGACGAGATCCAAGCCTATCCGAAAAAGCACAGCAAATCCTCTCCCCGCTCCCGGACGACTGGGAGATGCGTATACATCGTACTGTTGAAAAAAAAACTGGAGCCGATGAGAAACGTGGCTTCACCTTCAATAATAATAATAATAATGATTTCTAGTATAGGCACAAGGCCAGTAATTTGGGGGAGGGGAAAGTCGATTAAATCGACCCCAGTACGTTACTGGTGCTTTATTTTATCGACCCCGTAAGAATGAAAGGCAAAGTTAACCTCGGCGAGAATTGAATTCAGGCCGTAAAGGGATTTAACTCTATGCTGCAAAGCATGGCGTCCGATCCTCTACCGATACTGCCAATCCATCGCTGTTTCAAAATAATAATCACGAAAATTGTACCGCCACGGGTCATTGAATAGTAGTTTGCGGGCCGTGTGTCTGAGATCCCTGTACGATACAGTCCACACGGGCAATGGAAGCATTTCCGAATTGAAGGGGGGGGGGGTGCTAAATTGGTCAATTTAGTTATAATGATTTGTTTAGCTGCAACTTTGTCTTTCATCCTTATGGGGTCGATAAAATAAAGTACCAGTAATACACTGGGTTATTGCTGGCCATGTGCCAAAAGTAGAAACAATTATTAAAATCATTATTAAATATCACGGCAGTGTCAGTAGAGGGTCGGACGCCATGCTTTGACGCAAAGAGTTACGTCCCTTTACGATCTGAGTTCAAATCCCGTCGAGGTTAACTTTGCCTTTCATCCTTACGGGGTCGATAAAATAAAGTACCAGTAATGTACTGGGTAATTGCTGGCCTTGTGCCAAAAGTAGAAACAATTATTAAATAGCAACCAAGATATAAAAAAAACTCAGAATGGCAAGGGCCGTAACTCTATGCGTCAAAGCATGGCGTCCGACCCTCTACCGATACTGCCAATCCACCAGCTAAACTAATCACTACAACTAAATTGACTAAATTTCCCCCTCCCCCATTCAGAAGAAAGAAAGAGAAATAAAATAGATTAAGGGGACGGGCGGGATGGAATTGGAAAAAATATCTTTAGATAAAAATATTAGGTCCATTCATAT
>OZ024742.1:231878392-231958392 GCA_964016885.1 Eledone cirrhosa
AAAGATTGGGAATACGGAAGATAATGTGGTTGAGAGGAAGAGCAAGGCCTGGGCGGCGTGCCACAGCTTGAGATCGGTGTGGAAGTCGGACCTTCGTAGAGACCTGAAAAACCGCCTCTTCATTGCTGTAGTGGAGACTGTGCTGCTGTATGGGTCTGAGACTTGGACACTGACCAAGAAACCCAATATATACCTTTGATAAATACATACATAGTTAGGAAATTACAAATACAAACACGACTAGTTAGGAAATTACAAGTACAATCCATTAAAGGAACAGTAAAAATATGTAAAACATTTCAAAAGTGTTGCATCTAATAACTGCATATACACATGTACAGATACATGTACATTTATGTATGCACATGCACACATACAACTCAAAACATACACATACACACAAACAATAACGCCCATACCTACACATGCATGCAGACGTGCATACATATCTACCTAGTTGATGTGTAAATTCCAATGAGAGAGTCTTGTAACTATGTTAGCAACCGACTCTCACTCTATCGGCAAAAATTTGTGAAATCATAAAACCAGAAGAACAAACATAAATACATACATACATGATGGCTGCAAACTCTGCTAAGAGTATTGTAATCGCTTGTCAGATTACAGAAAATGCTGCACATTTAGGCTACGGCCAGCCACACTAACCTGTAACATATCGTGAACAAGCAATGCCTGTGCTTTGAAGGTTTTTTAAGTGGGGAAGGCCTTGCACTCGACCAACCTCACTCTCTGAGCATTGAAAATACTACCCGAAAAGGAGAACTGGTCAACATCATCGGATGCTTCTGAAGCCGAAGGTTTTTTTTTTCAGAGTTTCGCTCTCCTAGAAAGGTGATGTGATAACAACTGGGGGCCTTTCACTCCCAGGTGAAAAAAAAAAAAAAAAAACTATTTGGATGGCCATTGACTCTGCTGGGTTCCTCCGCCCTTTTCCGGGTCTTGTATTTCCTCCCGCAAAGTATCCAAATATCATCCTCCTCACCAAGCAAGCCGGTTTAGTCGCCGACGACCCAACCATAAATACATACATAAATACATACATACATCACATTACATCACTGGCACCCCGTCGTTTACGACGTCGAGTGTTCCAGATTGATACGATCAATGGAACAGCCTGCTTGTGAAATTAACGTATAAGTGGCGGATCATTCCACAGACACACATACTCTTAACGTAGTTCTCAGGGAGATTCAGCGTGACATAGAATGTGACAAGGCTGGCCTACTGGCCATTCAAATTACAGGTACAACTGTAATTTGCCGGCTGAGTGAACTGAAATAAAGTGTATTGCTCAAGGACACAACGCGCCACCGGGAATCGAACTCTTTACCTTACAATTGTGAGCCGAATACCCTAATCACAAGCCCATGCGTCTTCACACACGTGGCGACTACAATTCGATTTCGAGTAATTCCATCGCTTGATACTTAAGCCTGAGCATCACAGACGTGGCTTTTTAGTCCTGCTAGGGACTTGCCTGTGGCCAGCAATACCAGGCATCGCAAAAAATGTCATATATCAAGCGATGCCTGTACTTGAACCCACTCTCTGAACATCGATTGCATTTGCCCCAAAAGAACAACTGGTCTACATCATTGGATGCAAACGAAGTCGCAGGTTTTATATCAGAGTGACCTTCTCCTAGAGAGATGTCTTAATGAAGACTAGGAGTCTATCGCACCACAAAAAAAACATACATACATATATACATACATACATGCATACATGCATATATGTATGTATGTATGTATGTATGTATGTATGTATGTATGTATGTATGTATGTATGTATGTATGTATGTATGTATGCATGTATGTATGTATGTATGTCAGGTCACCAGTTGGTGCTACTGGTAACATGTATCCCAGTACAACCTGTCTCATGGTCGGGTCGTTGGCGACTAAACTGGCAACCCCACCAAGGTTTCTTAGTGAGGAGGGTGACTTTGGACATCCTGCAGGACTAAAAACAAAACCTGTCAAAAGGCAAAGGAGCTCTTAAGAGTCAATGGCCATCCAAAATCACCGGGAGAGATGACCCCTTAGCCTTTGTCAAGGCAGAATTCTAGGAGAAGGAAAACTCTGATATAACACCTGCAACCCTAATGGTATCCAATGATGTTGACTTGTTCTTCTTTTTGGTAAATATCATCTTGGTTAAGAGAGTGGGACTGGCTTTGTGCAGTGCCTTGGCTCACTATAAAAGCTTCACGGCACAGGCATTGCTTTATATCTGGAGATCTCTCTGCACTTGTCGTCACATGGTACCTTGGGCCCAGCACTATGTGTCAATAATTGTCACAAGTGTAGTGTTTGTACCAGAGTTTTCAAGTCGCTGGCTGGACTAAAAAGTCACACTCGTTCAGCGCATCGGTAGGGGTTCTCCTACATGGATATAAAGTAGTGGCCGTACTCGAAAACGCGTTGGCAGCCACCATGTATGTATGTATGAATGTATTCATGAATATACATATTTACATATGCGTATGTATGTGTGTGTGTGTGTGTACATATATATGCTATGGATTTTTTGGGTAATAAACCTATAAAGCATGAACTGTATTTGTGTATTTGTGTGTGTGTGTGTGTGTGTGTGTGTGTGTGTGTGTGTGTGTGTGTGTGTGTGTGTGTGTGTGTGTGTGTTTAATAAAATCTACACTCTACTTTCCTTAAAGTTGCGTAATCAGGAGTATATGCTTGTGAACATAGATACTGGACATGTAAAATAAAAGTTTATGTGTCTTATTCATACATATGTTAAAACACATTATAGTTGTCAACTGGTTATATTAAGCGATGTCGTGAACTAACATTTCAATGCTTATTTTCAATTTTTTTTATACGGTATCATAACTATAATAAAGGGCCGCGGGACTGCATCCAGAATATATTTTTTAATCGCGTTTGTAAAATAAGTTGGATTACTTTGAATTAATAATTGTTTCTACTTTAGGCACAAGGCCAGCAATTATCCAGTACATTACTGGTATTTTATTTTATCGACCCCGTAAGGATGAAAGGCAAAGTTAACCTTTAAATTAATAATGAATGAATATTACATAATTTTCGTAACTGTTGATTAAAAATAAATAATTTTATTGTTTATTTTAAGATTCACTTTCTTCAATTTTCAAATGTCAACACTTCCGGTTAGAGCCTGTTATATTATAACATTTATTACATCGCTTATATAAACGTTCATATATTTCCGTCGCTAATTTTCTCCTAATCAGTTTATATAAAATATCGACTTTTTTTTAATGTATCATGGATTACGTTACTGATTACATAAGACAGTGTAAAAAATCTTCGTTCAATTTCTGTGCATATTGTCAATTACGATTTCATTTGATGTATCATATCTACATGTATATATATTTGCGTATAATATCAATATACACATAACACATGCTAGCAGAAAACCACCCTTCCGGTGGTTTTCTGCTAGTAAAAAAAAAAATGAAAATAAGCACTGAAATGTTATTTTACGACAACGCTTAATATAACCAGTTGACAACTAATCTATGTTCATACGCACGCGCACATGCTTTCTGCTTATGTACTATGAATCTTGTGTTTTGCCTTTTGATGTTAAACAAATTATTGTTGTATTGTATTTCCTGAAGTGACACGGCTTGGAGTAAAGCGCCTATGATGGAGTTACTTAACTGATATTTTCGTGTTTTTCTCCACTATTGGTGAATTATAGTTGGTTGCATTGAAACGTTCGTAGATGTATAAATAAACAACAATAATATTAATCCTTCGTTTTACTGAATTTTGAATATATACATACACATATGTATATATTGGCTGATTGGACCTAGGAAGGCCTTGTCCCCCCTCCACCTTCCTCAATATCTCGTTGTCCAATGTAACTGGGATGTAACGTCGAGACCTCTGGTGTCCTTCGTCTCTGCACTGCTGGTTTCCTCCGTGAAGTGGAAATGACGACGTCATCTTGAGAAGGGGAGACGCGTGAGGTGGGGTGGCTGGTCATTCTCTGCGGGAATGTTTTTGTCATCTTGTCCACGGGGCGTGCCTGGGGTAGTGTTCAGACAGTCTGTCGCAACCCTTTTTTTTCCTTTTTCTTCTTTTCATTTCTTCTTTTTTAATAGTTTGTTTTGTTTTTAAAAGTAAAATTAAAATATATGGAATTTTTAAAAGTAAAATATATAATTTTTAAAATTAAAATATATGGAATTTTTAAAAGTAAAATATATAATTTTTAAAATTAAAATTAAAATATATGGAATTTTTAAAATTAAAATATATGGAATTTTTAAAAGTAAAATTAAAATATATGGAATTTTATTAACATATATCAAAAGTAGACCGGTCTGAAGACTCTACTGGAAATACGAACAGAGATGGTGATACGAGACATGTAACAAGTTTATTTCCTTCGACCGTGGTTAAACGATATGTTATACATATAAGCACGTATGCGTGTATATATATATATATATATATATATATATATATATATATATATATATATATAGGCATACGTCAAAAAAAGTGAAACTAATTTTTGACAGTTACGTACACTCACTCATCTGAATAGATTTGTGTATATATAGTCCTGTATAAACTTCGAGATGACTATAATGCAGACACACGCAATTGTATGGATTTCTTAATATATATATATGTGTGGGTGTGTATATGTGTGTATGTATATGTGTGTGTGTGTATGTATATATATATATATATATATATATATATATATATATATATATATATATATATATATATATATATGTGTGTGTGTGTTTGTATATATATATATGTGTGTTTGTATATATATATGTGTTTGTATATATATATATGTGTGTATATGTGTACATATACACACATATATATGTTGTACATGTGTATATACATCTATAAGTTTGTGGATGTGTGTAAAAAAATATCACGTATTCACAATCCAAATTGAAAATAATGACGTACGTAACTGTCAAAAATTAGTTTCACTTTTGAGACCGGCCGTTTTGACGTATGCCATATTCATTTAATATATTGATTTATTGATATTTTATTTGAGTGACCCGAATCTTCCTGGTCGTTCTTTTTCGGCTGTACGGGTGATTTTTAGGCATAATCTCTATGTGTTGGTAATTTAACGATGGTTATAGCTCTGATTTATCCAAATTATTGAGCCCTCTGCCACACATATCGGATATTGTTTATCGTTAATTCGTGAGCTGTTTTTCCGATTCTCGATTATTCTACTATATATATATATATATATATATATATATATATATATATATATATATATATATATATATATAAGTATTGAAGTTTCCGTTGAAAATTGAAAAAGTCATAGGAGTGAAGAGTGCTCTATGTGAGTACCAGAGCAAAATTTAATGTATAATAAACAATACAATATAATTACCTCATTACCAGAGGTTTCCCGAATAAGACGAATACGAAAAAAACGTCCTCATTCGTTCGTCGGACAAGGTATTTTTTTCGTATTCGTCTTATTCGGGAAACCTCTGGTAATGAGGTAATTATATTGTATTGTTTATTATACATTATATTATGTATATATATATATATATATATATATATATATATATATATATATATATATATATATATATATATATATATATATATATATCACGCCGCTGCATGATATTACTTTATACTATATATATATATATATATAAGTTGAAATAAAATGAAAACGAAATTTCATTTCTCACTCTTAGTACGGCACTTACTTAAATGTAAGTATGTGTGTATACGTACATACATATATGTATACAGACGTACAGTAGCATGCATATATATATATATATATATATATATATATATATATATACATATATATATATATACATACAGGTACACATACATATATGCACGTATCAGTTTAGCGGACGCTTATTATAGCGCCGCTGATACGTGCATATATGTATGTGTACCTGTATGTATATATATATATGTATATATATATATATTGGTAAACGGAATAGAAAATGCTGACAAATTGTTCACAGTTGAAAAATGGTTTAATTAGGAATAAAAGAGTATTAGTGATTGTATGGGTTAGTATTCAGTTGTGGTTTTAAGTTTTTAAGTTTTTACCGGTTGCGCATTTCTAAATGCTTTTCAAAAATAATTTTGAGATAGAGTGTCCGTGCTGTTTGCGCTGATCTGATTAGTTTTGGGAATTCTACCTGTTTTTATGTTAAAAAAATGGCTCCAGCGTTATTTTTGTGTTGCAAAAATGCTTGTGGTCAAAACAATTTTGATTGGTCGGTAGAGGTCATGTGAATGTAAAAAGTTGATTTTGCGCCAAGACTGTTTTTATGTTAAAATGTTAGAAAAGTGGCTCCAGCAAAAATTATGGTCAAAACAATTTTGATTGGTCGGTAGAGGTCATGTGGATAAAAAATTGGTTTTGCGCCAAGATTGAGAAATGACTCTTTCACAACAAATGTGTGTGTGTGTGTGTGTGTGTGTGTGTGTGTGTGTGTGTGTGTGTGTAGTAGTAGTAGTAAGGTGTTCGATGCTGCGACAATAGCCACCAGCGATGTGTGTCAAATGGCTATTAAGATAAGTGTGTGTGTGTGTGTGTGTGCGTACATACACACAGCAGAGTCATTCGAAGGTCAAAAGATATTTTTCAGCTTTTGTCTTATACGGAGAAGTGCGTGTGTGTGTGTGTGTGTGTATATAAGTCTCTTTGTATGTTGATGTACGCGTGTGTATGTGTTTGTGTATATATGTGTGTGTGTGTGTGTGTGTGCGTGTGTGGGTGGACCAGTATTTTTTTTTTTTTTTTTCCTCCAGAACATCCCTGTATTGAAAAAGGACCATAGAATGAACCAAATTCTACGAACACACGATATCATAAAGAGCAAAAGACAATCCAAGTCAATGAAAAACATCTTAACACATGCCAAAGTACTGCCAACCACAACAACGAAACCCACAGTAAAAAAATGCGATAGACCCAACTGTGGCATTTGCATCAACCTAATAGAGGGTTCGGAATTCTATTTCAAAGATGGACAACGTTTTATAGTAAAACACAATTTCACATGTGCATCGGAAAATTTAATATATGTATTAACTTGTTCAGGTTGTCGAGAACAATACATAGGCCAGACCAAAAACAGCCTCCGCCAACGCATGACTGCCCATAGATCCCAAATTAAAATACGGGAATACAGGAAAATACCACTGAGTGAACACATTGATACCTGCGCCGCCCAAAATCATCCCAACTTCAGAATCTTTCCCCTCTACAAATTTAAAGATAATGCCACCCACACCCAGCGCATCAGCAAGGAATCTTACTTCATTAACAAATACGGACCCCGTCTAAACACTTCTCCCTAAGACGAACCCACAACATACACACGTCAACATACATACCTACATCAGCACACATCTCTACCCACATATAAACACAATGACACACGTAAACACACATGCTCTATGGTGCAATACAAAAAAATATATGTGCATATATATGTATGTATATATGTATATATATATATATATATGTAGTGAAAATATATATGTGTGTGTGTGTGTGTGTGTGTATATATATATATATAGTGAATATCATTTCACACCTTTTATTGTTAAGATTGTTGATGTTCTATTAAGAGAACCGATTTTACTGAAAAAATCGAATAATGTACACTATTTTACCAGGGGGGAAAAAAATACTGGTCCACCCACACACGCACACACACACACACACACATATATACACAAACACATACACACGCGTACATCAACATACAAAGAGACTTATATACACACACACACACACACACGCACTTCTCCGTATAAGACAAAAGCTGAAAAATATCTTTTGACCTTCGAATGACTCTGCTGTGTGTATGTACGCACACACACACACACACACACACACACACACTTATCTTAATAGCCATTTGACACACATCGCTGGTGGCTATTGTCGCAGCATCGAACACCTTACTACTACTAATACACACACACACACACACACACACACACACACACACACACACATTTGTTGTGAAAGAGTCATTTCTCAATCTTGGCGCAAAACCAATTTTTTATCCACATGACCTCTACCGACCAATCAAAATTGTTTTGACCATAATTTTTGTTGGAGCCACTTTTCTAACATTTTAACATAAAAACAGTCTTGGCGCAAAATCAACTTTTTACATTCACATGACCTCTACCGACCAATCAAAATTGTTTTGACCACAAGCATTTTTGCAACACAAAAATAACGCTGGAGCCATTTTTTTAACATAAAAACAGGTAGAATTCCCAAAACTAATCAGATCAGAGCAAACAGCACGGACACTCTATCTCAAAATTATTTTTGAAAAGCATTTAGAAATGCGCAACCGGTAAAAACTTAAAAACTTAAAACCACAACTGAATACTAACCCATACAATCACTAATACTCTTTTATTCCTAATTAAACCATTTTTCAACTGTGAACAATTTGTCAGCATTTTCTATTCCGTTTACCAATATATAATAACTTGTGTGTTACACCTCTATTCTTTTAACTATATATATATATATATATATATATATATATATATATGCATGCTACTGTACGTCTGTATACATATATGTATGTACGTATACACACATACTTATATATATATATATATAGTATAAAGTAATATCATGCAGCGGCGTTTTTTAAATGTAAACAAAAACACGCCGTTATGTTATATTTTTTGTACATGATATCATATTTAAGGCAACTATATCTTATGTAATTCTGATGAGTCCTAATATTTAGCTCTTGATATTACTTAACGTTTCAGACACAAGTCCTTCATCAGAGACACAAGTCCTTCATCCTTATTTTCATTAGAAATAGAAGATAAATAGAAAGAAGAGGAAGGACAGGGAAAAAAATGAGAAAAAAAAAGGGGGGAGGAGGCACGTGCATATTCAGCCAGCCATTTTGGAGATATGCCCGTGAGAGCGTATCTTACGTGTTAGAGAGGTTTAGGAAGAGAGGTAATCATAGTATATGTGGGCTTGACAGTGCGCGCGCGCGCGTGTGTGCGTGTGCGAGTGTGTAGGTGTGTTCGTATGTTTGAAGGATGAGCATTGGAACGTTACTGCTATGAGTGTGTGGATGTGTGAGTGAGCGCGCGTGAACTGACCAACGTAAGGGGGTGTATATGAATGTCTACATATATATACATACACATAGCAGCTGAGAAAGGAGGTGTAAAAAGGCGGTGGAAGCGAATATGACCGTTGCCCTTATATTTCATGACGTGGTATGGCTTTAAGAGAACGTGCGTAGCTTCGGATACGACGATATGGTGGTGCAACCGTAAACAGCTAAGCTGCAAAATGTGAGGTCATTGCGTCTGTGGGTGTGGGTAGAGGTAGGGAAGTGGTGGGGGACAGAGTAAAGGCGAGGAAACATCCAGCACGAACGGTGTCACAACCAGGGCACGCGAACACAGACAAGCACACATGGGACTGAGCCCTGGAATGTGTGCTGGTCGTCTGTTCGGACATGTGCACATAGGTGTGCATCTATCAGAAAGTCTAAGGTTTTGATGGTTATGTGTGTGCAGATGTGTGTTGAGTGGTATATACGGATGTTGTAAATGTGTAATGGTGTGTATTGTGTAATGGTTGGAGTTGTGTGTATATGTGCCTGTGTTTGTGCGCGAGAGCAAGCATAAAGGGATGTTATAGGAACTGGGGAGGGAGGGGGGGGGGGGGAATTGAGTTCTTTCGGAAAAATAGTTCCAAAGCGGAAAATTAAATTCTGCTCGATCCTGGTGCGACTGTCTGTGGGTCCGTGGTGTAAAATGAGACTTGAGACAGTGAGGTGTTGAGTAGAGTGGTTGGGGGGAACGAAAGTGACGAACAATAGTCGTATATGGCTCAGGTGTACGGTGAATCGGCCCACCAAACGGCAGCCCGTTTGTCCGGCGTAAATGGACCCCCAAAGGTAATTCCGGAGGGCATAGACGGGCGTTGGTGGAGGTGCAAGTAAAGGAGTGTCAAATGCGAAAAGAATGGTTCGTACTTTGTGTGAGTTGTGATGCTTGTTATATAGGCACAAGTGTTACAGCGGGAGTGGGAACAGGGACGGGAGCCAGCAAGAGTCCTAGGGAGGGGGGGGGGAAATGTGCACAAGAAGGTCACAGAGATTACGGGCGCGCTTAAAGGCAGTGATTGGAGGGCGCGCTTAAAGGCAGTGAAAGAAGCGAGAAGTGAGGGGTCAAAAACGAGGATTCGGAAATAATGAAGGATGCAATGACGTAATGGTAATGTAGATGAGTGGTAGGTGAGGAGGAGGCGGGTGTAGTGCGAGCAGTATCACGGGCGTGGGTAAGGGCAGCTTGAATCACGGTGGGAGGATATCCACGCTGGATGAAGCGAGAAGCCATTCTTTGAGTGTTGTCTGCAGAGCCGACGAAGACAGACGAATTGGGAGTAGGGTATAGAGAGTGTGGTGAGGGTTAGGTGGGGGTAGATGAAGTCGAGGTAGGAATGGGAGTCAGTGGATTTGTAGACGATGGAAGTAGAGAGGGTGGGTGAGTGTGATCGATAGAGAGAGAGAGGGAGAGAGAGATAGGGAGAGAGAGATAGGGAGAGAGAGAGAGAGAGATGTTGAGAAATTGGATGGAAGAATCGAAGATGATGGTAGTGAAGGTTAGAGCTGGATTTATATATATATATGTATACACACACACACACATACACATACACACACACACACATATATATATATATATATATATATATATATATATATATATATATATATATATAATTTATAGGAAATCTACAAGAAATCAACGACACCATTTCTTTCACCCACCCGCGTCTCTGTTTAGTTGTAAACAAAATATTTTCAGAACATTCCCATTAATGAATATTCTCTCTCTCCCTGTCCTTCTTTATATATATATATATATATGTGTGTGTGTGTGTGTGTGTGTGTGTGTGTGTATATATATATACAAATATAACTACGTTATTTATATATATATATAAAGAAAAAAAGATGAAATCGAAAATGCAACTGGAGTCTTATTTTTAAAAAAATATATATCTATTTGGTTCCTTTACCGGCTATATATATATATATATATATATATATATATATGTTGTTTACTTGTCCCCCTCGCTTTACGCGAATTACTGGTCCCAATAACTTTTTTTAGTTATTGCTCACACCAACCTGAGGTATCTGATTTTTAATGCGATGAAATACCAATGATGGTTGGAAAATCACTGACGAAGGACTATTTTTATCATATGTAATCCATTTGCAACCACGCAGTATTCTTCTTTCTTCTCATGTTTTATATATATATATATATATATATTAGGTTATGCAAGAAATGCTTAGGATTATCCTGAATGCAGTAACGGTTAATTACTACACTAGATAGAGTCGACGTACGGTGAGAGGTAACTCAACGAGTTACAAAAGAACAGTTAAAGAAACTTGGTTTCCGATTCTCTTATATTCCGGAGTGTAGATAAAGAATGATTAACAAAACAGATAGACATTATAAAAAGGTAATTTATTCCAAGTGTTTACAAATATTTCTTTAGTAGTTACACAGCCTAGTCATGCTATATTCAAATTACTAGTTATTAATTTGAAGATACTCAATTTTCAAAAACTGCTCGTACCACCAAATCTTCAGAACGAATGGTTGAATCATGGTTTATTAAAGGGAGTAATTGGGGAAGATAGAGTAGAAAAGGAAGAGAGGGAGAGGGAGAGATAGATATGTATGGGTAGGAGAAATGGGAGAGAGAGGTTTGAAGAATACAGATAGCTTAATCTAAATGCTGTGACAGGGGTCCAATAAGTGGTTTTATTATACTGCTTACTCTCAAAGTGACAACTTAAGCACTGTGTTGATATTTTCAAGTTTGGAATTATTTATTGCTACAGAGAGCAGGTTAATAGATGTAGAGAAGCAGGGAGATAGATAAGAGAGAGAGAGAGAGAGAGAGAGAGAGAGAGAGAGAGAGAGAGAGAGAGAGAGAGAGAGATGAGAGAGATGAGAGAGAGAGAGAGAGAAAGAGATGAGAGAGAGAGAGAGAGAGAGAGAGAGAGGACAGAAAAAAGTTAAGAGAAGGGGAAGGAAGGCGATATACACTGAGTTGATAGTTGTAGTTTGCTGATCGTACTTAGGTATCCATTTATTACGATACGCAAGCTACTGGTTAGTAGTGTGTGTCGGGGGGGGGGGGTATAGTTAGGAAGTAAGTAATGAGTTAAATTAGTTAGCGAGAAAGTGGTGTAATAGTCTCGGGTTCAAATTATGTTAAGTTACTTTTATAGTGAGAAAATTTAGCCTACAGTTTGTGGTTGCAGTATAACGATCGTTCGATTCTGTCATTTAGTAAATTGTTTTTAGATTTCAAGATATAAAAAAGTTCAAGGATGCATAATCTGCAATATTTTAATCCACTTAGATATGCACTAGCGCTGGATAATTTATCCCATTTTAGGGTGAACTGCCGGTTCTATTCACGGAGTTACCAGGTCTTATTAGCGAGTGTAGTTACATAACGGTATATATATATAACCTAGTTATATTTGGTTTCTGGTACTTTATTGACCCCAGATAGATGAAAGGCATAATTGACCTCTGTGGTATCTGAACTCAGAACATAATAAACCGTAACTAAATGCTGCAAAGTATTTTTGTCTGGCGCTCTATCGATTCTGCCAAACCATTGAAGCATTTGAATTATTCATGCTGTGTTTATGCTATTCGCTTTAACTTGCACATATTTTTCCATTGATGTTTTTCTATTGATATTTATTCTATATTGATATTTTCGATCCAAATAATTCAATAAGGTTTCCAGTTAAAAAATATATAGAAGATTGTAATAAACACTTTGTTCATACGTTTACAGTTTCCTTCTATGTGAATATTATTTTAAAAAAACTAGCAGAAAAACTACCCTGTATTGTGCATATTAATATTATACGCAAATACATATGCATGTAGATATGATACGTCAAATAAAATCGTAATTGACAATATGCAGAGAAATTGAAGAAAATCTGTTACACACTCTTCTGTAATCAGCAAAGTAATCGACGATACATTAAAGAAAGACGATATTATATATAAACTGTATTACGGCAAAATGTTATGAAAACGAAAAAGGAGAAAATTAGCGACGGAAATATAAACGTTATATAACTATGCAAATATATGAACGTTTATATAAGCGATGTGATATAGCGTACGGTCGCTTAAATTTAGTAGAAAAATTGCATAATATTCATTCATGATTTATTTAAAGTAATCTTCTTTAACTAAGAAAGGAAACAGTGCAGAAAAGTTGTGGAAATGGTAACGCCGGAAGGGGTAACTATGTAGCGGTAGTTTTCGTTTGGTTGTGGAAATAGAATGTATTGTAGATGCAGCGATATAAAGAATTGGTTTGTTTGGGTTTAGTATTTTTCGTTCCTTTTAGCGTGGCAGATGTTATAGTAGTAATTTCTTGTTAGCTTGATGAATGATTATGTACAAGGCTGGCCTGTCTCATATAAAGCGCTGTGTGGAATGCCGTTGAATGAACAAAGAAAACATGATCGCTACTTAAATATATTTATTAATTTAATAACCTGCTACGAGGTGATTGTTGACAATGTAAGAAAACAAGGCTTAAGTTGTGATGTATGCGTGTGTACAATGATTCAAAAGATGGTATTTACCGCACTTCTGTAATGTGATGATGGTTGTTGGCCTGGCAGCAAGAGAAACCAACAGAGAGGACGAGAGAGGGCGGAGAGAGGGGGACGGGAAGAGAGATAGAGGTAGAGACCCAAAGAGGCTTGTGTGAGACAACGGACTATATCTTAACTGCTCGGAATCAACTCAGCAACTGTTGACTCTGGGAGCCGGCTATTTATCACTATCGCACATTCAGTATCCGGAACACAAGATAAAACAGATGACCGTTATTTATGTCAAAATCTCAGATATACTGGCGACTAAAAACTGATTCACAATAGAAACTTATCTATTGCATCACTAAAGGTAAGCTTTCTGATGGTCACTTGATAGTGTGAAAGAAACTCTATTGAGGAGAGTATCAAATTACTGCTACAACTATAAATAAACTTTCGTCAAAAACGAGGTGAGAGGAAGTTTATGAGAGAAAGAGTTGTCACGCTGGTAAGTAAACAGTTAGTTAATCAAATTAGCAGCGCATAGCGTTAGCGTAGTAATAAATAGCAAGGCTGCACACGTATGTATATATATATATATATATATCGTAATAATAATTTGAAGACAATAATCCAAAGAGGGTTCGATAAGGATAAATATATATCAAATAAATAAGAACTGTAGTGCAAATATGTACAAGGCTATACATATATATATATATATATATATATATATATATATATATATATATATTCAATATTATATAAAGAATCTTGTTTTCAAATATAAAAACTGGAAAGAAGTAGGTAGAGAAGTTATATCACCTCAAATACGGCAATTTATTATAATAAACTGTACATAAGCATGTGTGCGAAATTCTAATGTGTTAAAAATAATTATGCGTGGACCAAATTATTCATTAAAGTATTACAAAATAAAATTTCACAGCAAATAATTATTTACAATTGTTTCGTCCTCATTAGGACATATCAAAATCAATCATTTTATGAGCAATTACATTTTCTGAACATTTTAAAGACCTTTCGCTGTGAATTTACGGTAGTGACTATTGTCACATACCTAGCTTCAGCAAAAACATAATTGTTTCTCCTATTGGCACAAGGCAAGCAATTATTCAGTACATTACTGGTACTTTATTTTATCGACCCCGTAAGGATGAAAGGCAAAGTTAACCTCGGCGGGATTTGAACTCAGAATGACAAGGGCCGTAACTCTATGCGTCAAAGCATGGCGTCCGACCCTCTACCGATACTGCCAATTCACCCAAAAACATATAATACTGAAACGATGTCATCGGATAGGACCGATATACCTTCGATCGTTTTCCACACAATCAACGATTTAATTAAGCCGGTATCATTAAGATACCAATCAAAAGGAAAGCAGGGTGAACACTAATACCTAATTTCTGCTACTCCATCTGCTGGCGTGCCCAGAAATTAGGTAATACTATTAAGTATTACATAATTGGCTAATAGCAGCTTCATCAGCGAAGAATTAGCTTCTTCGGAACAGGTCAGCTACGAATCCAGTCTTAGTGTGATTCGCCGTTGTCACGTGACAGTGAGGAGGAGGTAAGCAAGTACTGCCTATTTCAATGAACACGTTGGCACAGTGTTTCAAATTAAAAAAAAGAAAAAATGAATACGGGCCACGAAACACTCGACCATATATATATATAGAAATGGCTTCTACATGACTAGAACTGTTAGGAAAGCTTTCCTGATGATTTCTTTCGAATGAATCACTTATAGTGATGTAGAAGCCATTTCTTTATTAATTTTTGTATATACTCTCCTAATGTATTGAGTACTTCACTTACTTGTGGTTACCCCAGATTGAACCCAAGACTCACACACACACACACATATATATATATATATATATATATATATATATATATATATATATATATATATATATATATATATATAAATGTAAAGTCAATTTTTAAAAATTTATTTTGAAACTTTTTCATTATTTGCTAAACCTTGATTATATAAATATATATATATATATATATATATATATATATATATATATATATATATATATATATATATATATATATATATATATATATATATATATATATACGCACACACACACGAATGCGTGTGTGCACGCATACAAATGCAGGCACACATACAAATCGAAAAGATTTATGACCTTGCAGCGGCAAAGAAGCGGTGTAGCGAGATGAAAAACTTAAATATATAGAGAGAGATAATTGAGGGCTTGTGGTCGTTTGTCTGGATTAATTAGTGGCAATATGTCTTTGGGGGATGGTAGGCAGTCACTTAGCATGTATGGAAACACCAGTACACACACATACAGAAATGTTCACTAGAATACATACATACACAGACATACACACTCACACGTACACACATAAAACTGCGTACCTAAAGAGAAGTATATACATGTATTTACATGTATGAACACACACACACACACACACACACACACACACACACACACACACACACACACACCTTGGTTGGCTGGTACCCGAGTTTCATCAATGTTGGTTAATAATTCTACAATCCAACGTTAATATATATATATATATATATATATATATATATATATATATATGTATGTATGTATGTATGTATATATAAATGAGAGAGATAGAGGGGGAGAGAGATTAAATTGTGCATTAAGTAGCCAAAGTATATTATATATGCATAGCTGTACAAACAGCTGAAGCTGCGAGAAATATTTATATAAACACAATTTTCATATATCTAAGCATATAAACGTGTTATCTAAGTATTTCTCTGTGGTTCTAAAAAAGCTGAACAACTTCATTTGAGTTTCGATCTTTGTTGAGACTTCCAGCAGAAACTGTTTACATAATGCATAAAGAAATTCGCAACCAAAGGCATTATATACCCTTCAGATATGGCAAAACCAGAAAACTGGATTCACTAATTTGCATAATTATTGTGCTTACTGTGATCGTTAATTCAACTGCATATTATGTTGTGCACAAAGGTACTGAAGTATATTATATATTTATACCTTACAATCAGTACAGGTTTTTAACCGAAGCTGCGAAAAATGTGTATGTAAACGCATGTTTTAAAAATATATTTAACCATGTAAACATGTCATATCTAAGTAGTTCTTCATAGATTGAACAAGACGAACAACTTGACTCAAGTTTTTATCTTTGTTGAGATATTCATCAGAGACAATACTGTTCAATCTACGGAAAAATACACATTACAAATTTAGGTGTTAAATAAGAACAATACTCACATATAGATTATGTTATATTTAAATGGTCGTACATCCAAATATGCCCATGGATGGTCATATTTGGATGTACGGCCATTTAAATATGACATAATCTATATGTGAGTTTTATTCTTATTTAGCACCTAAATTTGTAGTTAAATCTACATAATTTTTGCTATATATGTATATATGTATTAAATATAGTATTTGATATAGTAGGAAAATAGTCTTAGCGTTTCGGACATTAGTCCTTTATCAGAAGATAGCATGAGAAATTAAAGAAGAAATAGAAAGAGTGTGGAGACGGACAGGGCGGGACGGGGTGGGGTGAGACAAATAACAGGTCTATTCATGTTGCCATCTCTTGGAAAACAGTTGTGTATGATATACTTT
This sequence comes from Eledone cirrhosa, assembly GCA_964016885.1. NCBI lineage: Eukaryota > Metazoa > Mollusca > Cephalopoda > Octopoda > Eledonidae > Eledone > Eledone cirrhosa. The sequence continues at coordinate 231,895,765 of OZ024742.1, forward strand.
TTAGAAAAGAGGATGATGGAGCGCGTCTATCTGAAAGGGAAAAAACCCGTTCTGTATATAGAGGTGTACATGTGCGGGTGCGTAGACGTGTGTGAGTGTGTGTATGTGTGTTTGTAATTACGAAGCTGTGAGAAAAAGTATATGAATATGTTATGTGTATATATATATATATATATATATATATATATATATATATATATATATATATATGTATATGTATGTATGCATATATATATATGTATATATATATGTATGTATGCATATATATATGCATATATATATATATATATATATATATATATATATATATATATATATATATATATATAAAGATTTACATATACACAAACTAGACAAAGTCACAGACACATATGTTTTGGCAACCATTCACAATGTAGCTCAATGATGAATTAATAAATTAAATAATCAGAGCAATATACTATAAAGTATGTCCATAGAATCATTTGATATGCTCTGATTATTTAATTTATTAATTCATCATTGCCACATCGTGAATGGTTGCCAAAACATATATATCTGTGACTTTGTCTAGTTTGTGTATATGTAAATCTTTATATTTAATAATCTCCCATAAGGTTGAGATGTAATTTGGGCAATATTGGGCTGCGCTTTCTAGCAACCAGCCCACTCGCCGTAAGCAACCAATCACATTCTTTCTGACTTGACCACTACCACGTCACAGTTCTTAGCCATTTTGAATTCGTTTCTGGCGGAGATCACTTAAGAAAATCCTTTGTCCAAATGAGTGTGTTTCCTGATGACTTCGAAGCTCGAGATTTTATCCTTAATAGGATATTTCCAAAAGCGAACGAAACCCTAGGGTAGAAATGTGATCCTGGTATGTGTATGTGCATTTTTTCTTCTAACTTTAATTTTATACCTAATTGTGTATGGTTGACGGTATATTTAATCGATTTCCACGTGCTATTGAAATGTTGGGTAAAGTTTCTATGGCGGTTGGTCGCGAAGAGATTGCTGTAGTTTATTTATCTATTATTTCTTCATAGGTGCCTTTTAATCTTATAGCTTGGTCTAATTGATTTTTTGTGTGGTTAATTATGCTAATTGGAAGAGGAAATGGTGTATATATATTATCAAATGATTCTATGGACATACTTTATAGTATATATATATATGCATACATATGAGTGATTTATATGCATAAATGAGTGGCGATGGTAGTACCGCCTTTCCTTAAATTTAGAGGAATATATATATGATGGCTGCCCCCTCGTTATCGAGTATGGCCATTACACGGTATACCATTATTAATAATTATTAATTAATTCTATCGTGCAATCCCTGTGCGTGAAGATATTTTTTAAAGTGAGGAAAGACTCTCTGAGCGACAGTAGCTATAACCCGAAAAGAAGAAAAGATCAACATCATCGGTAATTACTGAGAGCCGCAGGTTTTATATCGGAGTTATCCCAGTTTCCTGAGTTGCCTTCTCCTAGAAGAATGCCGTGATAAAGGCTAAGGGTCCTTCACTCCCAGTGGTTTAACCGCAGGATCGGGTGTCCAGCCCGACTATTTCTATGTCCCCGCGCATATATATATATATATATATATATATATATATATATATATATATATATATATATATATATATATATATATATATATATGAATGAAAAATGGCGTGCTGCGTTGTTGCGAATATGAACATATGAATAAAAATAGACAGAGAAACAAGAATGTCCTTCATCAGTAGCCTGCTGATTATCGTTGGTATTTCTTCGCATTAAAGACTAGATACCTAAAATCAGTGCGAGCGATAACTAACTTAAGTTATCGGGACTGAAGAAAACAGAGGAAAGGAAACAAACAACATGGTAGTAATGCAACGTAAAGAGAGGAAAAGAGAGACAAGTCAATGAATCTTGTGGGCTTAAGTCCGACAAATCAAATGACGAGAAGAAACAGACGCGTCCGAGCCACGTGAAAAGTGAGAGAGGAAAGAAATTCACGCAAGTCAGATGGGAGGAAGTGAGAGAGGAGTAGCAGAGAGTGAGTGAGTGAAAGTGTGAGGATGGGGCCAGCCGAGAGTGAGTGACCAGCAGCGGGAGTGGAGGAAAGCAAGAGGTGAAGGAGAGAGAAAGAGGATAGCAGTAAGGTTCATATATATACATATATATATATACATATATAATGCATATGCATATGTATAGGGCGGTGTCTCAGCATGGCACACACACACACGTATACAAATATTCTCTTCCTTGCCATGTTCTCCTAATGTGCCTTGCATGTCCTTATCGATCTCATCTGGGGTCATCTCTTTCAACTGCAGATACTTGATCACTGCTCATACTTGATACTTGATCATCTCTTTCAACTGCAGGTACTTGATCACTTGGTCGTTTTATGGAAAATGGAGATACTCGAGTATCTCCATTTCCATAAAACGCCGATGTATTTAAGATTGAAGATTTTGTTGCGAAAAGAAGTGAAAATTGTCTTTAGACCATGAAACCTGGCTAGCACTGTAAGAACATGTTGCAGATTTCACAGACAAAATTTCATTTACATATCTATTTATCTTCTGTGTGAGGCTCAAAACTTTTCAGTTACTCTTCGTATATAAATAAGTTACATCAAATTATTCAATTGATTTACGAACGTTTCATATTCTTTTCTGCTGTATTGCGTTTTCGAGCTTGAGATATTCGGACATGTGTTTGGTAAATATCTATGTTATTTACGTTGTTTAATAGATTACGAAGAGATCAATACAGCAAGGCTTCCTTAATTCTTAAATTGCTCAGATTTCTATCTCTAGCTTCAATACGTAGACTCAACTCATACGTAGACTCAACTCGCAAATAAATAATAAAAAGACACACACACGCGCACCCAAACTAAACAACATTTCATACAAAAAAGAAAATTGATTTCGTGAAATACTACATTGGCAATTGACGTCATTCTCGTGACTAGCGAAATAACCATAAAAAAACGCTTGAAAATGACTCAAGAAATTTAAATCAAAATTTAATCCCAAAGAGAGGAAACCGGAACATTATCCTCTGAAAGTTCTTTAAACCCTGAAGAAGGGACTTTTTGGTCCCAAAATATTCGACAGAAGAAAGAATAACAACAACAAAAAACAAAACAAAGATTACCAGGTAACTTACTTTTTCGTTACCTCATCTTACAGTCCATTTTGACTTGTTTAGCCTTCTATCTCTATCCACGTTATATATTATACAATGCTTCAAGCAAACTACAATATTTTATTATATATATAATAGTTTAGATGTATTGATAATACAACCATATAAAGGCAAAGAATAATTCAAACCTCTAATGGGATTTTATAGTCCACAGCAAGATAAGTAAAAGTCAGTTCAGAGTTTAATCCAATCAGTAAATTTCCAGTCGCAATAGTTTTACAACATCACAGACCATATTTATAAATGAATAAAAATAACTAAGATTAAATTACATTAAACTATTTAGTTGATTTACGATCATTTCGATCAATACAACATGGATATTCATTTCTGCTGTATCGATCTCTTCCTAATCTATTAAACAGCGTAAATAACATAAATATTTACCAAACACATGTCCTAATATCTCAAGCCCGAAAACGCAATACAGCAGAAAAGAATATTCCTGTTGTATTGATTGAAACGTTCGTAAATCAATTGAATAATTTCACTTATTTATATACGAAGAGTGACTGAAAAGTTTTGAGCCTCACACAGAAAATAAATAGATATGTAAATGAAATTTTGTCTGTGAAATCTGCAACATGTTCTTACAGTGCTAGCCAGGTTTCATGTTCTAAATAATTTTTCACTTCTTTTCGCAACAAAAGGTTTCAACGTTTCGGACATAAGTTCGGATAGGGAAAGAACAGGAACTCCGAGAGGGAATAAGGAGGGTTTTAAGGAGGGAAGTTACAAAGTAAAGAATATAATATAATGATATATATTAAAATAGAAAGAGTAGGGGCATAGGTCCAGGGAAGAGGGTAGGGGATGGCATGGGTGTGAGGGTTGATGGGGAGAAAAGGGAGAAGGAGAGAGAGGGTAGAGGGTGATGCTAAATACTCAGAGTCTAGGAGGAGACGGTGGAAAGTAAAGTGTGTGTGTGTATGTGTAGATGTGAGTGTGTGTGTGGATGTAAGTGTATGTCTGAAAAGAAGCGAGTGTGTGTGAACGTTTGTTAAAAGTGAGTACAGACGCGTGAGTGGTATGTATATGAGTGTTATGGGTGTTATGTGTATTGGTGTGTGTCATTATATATATATATATATATATATATATATATGGGCGAAGGCTTCAAGAATAGCATCTTTGTCCGTTCCCTTGTCGTTTTAACTTGGATTGCCTCGAGAACGTAACCTTATTATGTAAGAAGCTGTCTGATGAGATCATGGCACTGGATACGTGGAATCGCGTAGCCACTGTCATCATTGACCTTAACATCTGAAACTACTTCGCATTTTCTTATTCATTGGTAAGATGAGTTAAGCTCATTGAATCGGCCGTAGATGTATAGATAAATAATTGTTTCTACTTTTGGCACAAGGCCAGCAATTACCCCAGTGCATTACTGGTACTTTATTTTATCGAACCCCGTAAGGATGAAAGGCAAAGTTAACCTCGGCGGGATTTGAACTCAGAATGGCAAGGGCCGTAACTATGCGTCAAAGCACGGCGTCCGACCCTCTATCGATACTGCCATAATCCTTGGTCTTATTGACTTTTGAAGTGTGTGTATATATATATACACACACACACATATATATATACTGTATATATATACATACACACACACACATATATATATATCTATATCCAAAATTAAGATAATCAAAATTATGGGTGTCATGCCAGAATGACATGCGCCATATCACCCGCAAAATAAGCTCTAAGATTCTAACGAATAGGTCCGAGCATTTTATAATAACTAGAAATTGATTAACATATAAATAAACATGAATAATCACAGGAGATAATTTTTACAAGTGTGTAAGCACACATAGCTCGGTAGGTAACTAAATAAAGTTAACCAGAACTTCAAAAATAGATACCTTATAATATGATTAATCTTCCATGTATATATTCCATTAAAGAAATATATTTCACCAATTAATCGAATTGTAAACCATGGCGGCCGATACTTGGATTTTCAATAAGGAAGAAGTCCAGCGATCTAGGTTTACACTTCAAGTTACCTACCGAGCTATGTGTGCTTACACACTTGTAAAAATTATCTCCTGTGATTATTCATGTTTATTTATATGTTAATCAATTTCTAGTTATTATAAAATGCTCGGACCTATTCGTTAGAATCTTAGAGCTTATTTTGCGGGTGATATGGCGCATGTCATTCTGGCATGACACGCATAATTTTGATTATCTTAATTTTGGATATAGATATATAAATACGGCTCCTTAATTGTAGAGCTAACTCTGTTGAAAGGATTTGACTGCTCTTTCTAGTTGTCGATAACCCTATTCACGCCACTGTGACTAAGCTGGTATGATGTGTGTATTTCTAGTAGATACAGCACGTGTTGCTGGCCAGTCGCTGATTTGAACTTGAAGTGTAAACCTAGATCGCTGGACTTCTTCCTTGTTGAAAATCCAACTACCGGCCTCCATGGTTTACCATTCGATTAATTGGTGAAATATATTTCTTTAATGGAATATATACATGGAAGATTAATCATTTTATAAGGTATCTATTTTTGAAGTTCTGGTTAACTTTATTTAGTTACCTACCTAGCTATGTGTGCTTACACACTTGTAAAAATTATCTCCTGTGATTATTCATGTTTATTTATATGTTAATCAATTTCTAGTTATTATATATATATGTAACGGAATATTTGTGTGGTTGTAACGATGAGTGGATGGATGTAACTGTTGGTATGGTGGTTTCGGTGTAAAGAAAAATACCAGGATTGTGTTGTTACAATGTTTATTTTATTATAACAATATTCAATTTGAATATTGAATGATAAAATCAATAACACGAAATATTCGTACAATAATTTGGTGGCTCTTCGAGCCACGTAAATACAAGTATCACAGAATAAGATTATAATATAATGTGTACTGCATCCGAAAGATACAACGTGAATAAACAGAAATGGTGCGTGTGAAGATGCAAACAGTGTGAACTTACTATGAATGCATGTTTGCGTATCAGTATATTTGCTTGTTTTAGTAGGAGTCAGCGATCAGCCAGGCAGGTGAGAATAAGTGACAGACTGGTATTTCGTGACGAGAGCTTGTAAATGCCACTTGTCTTGTCTGTATATCACTTCTTTTCTCTCGGGGCGTAAACAACCCCTGTATTTATAAGGGTTGAAGTTAGAAGGATAGATATATCCTCTGAACTTTGGTTAGTCTCCCAAGGGATTAGTTTGCCAAGCGTAAACAAGTCAGAAAGATGGATATATCCTCTGACCTATTTTCTGTCAGGCGCAAACACCTCTGACCTGTGTTTAGCCTCTCCCAAGGGGTTAGTCTCTTGAGCGTAAACAACTTACCACGGCTTGTCCCAGAGGCGGGAAAGCTCAGATTCGGTTTCGAATCTTCGCCGCCGTTATATATATATATAAATATATATTTATATATTTCATAATTAAAATAAAATTGGAGATATTTGATGCTGTGTGTGTGTGTGTGTGTGTGTGTGTGTGTGTGTGTGTGTGTGTGTGTGTGTGTGTGTGTGTGTGTGTGTGTGCGTGCGTGCGTGTGTGTGTGTGTGTGTGTGTGTGTGTGTGTGTGTGTGAGGTTGCTAATGAATGCTACTGGTAACATGTAGCCCAGTACAACCTGTCACATGGTCGAGTCGTCGGCGACTAAACCGGCAACCCCACCAAGCTTGCTTGGTGAAGGGGAAAATTTTTGGACACATTGCAGGGTAAAAAATAAAACCCGTCAAAGAGTGGAAGAACTCTTGACAGTCAACGGCTATCCCCAATACTTGAATTGTGTTGTTCGTTGTTCGCTGGTTCGTGTCAAACTTTTGTATCAGTCTAACATAAGCCTTCACCACTGTAAACAATCCATTTGTGTGGGTAGCTCAACAGCTCTACCAGTTCTGTCCATTTGATATCCCAACATTAACACAAAACCCACTGAAGAAACTGCAAAGACATCAGGGACATGTAAAGGGTAATACAGGAAGTACTTAGCTGGAGCACTACACAGTGGTGACCATCAGGTGATGGTCGTTCATGTACACAATATGAACAATTTGTGCTGTTAGTGTCCTCCGATAGTGACAAAGCAGGCCTTTTTAGACATAGCATTGCTTTCCCTACACAGAGAGTTAAAAGGAACTCTAAACAAATGCTGACTCAATTTTTTAACTTGACAGTAAACCTTGTCTGGTTATCTAGATATGCTGTCGAAAGAAAACAAAGAACACAGTATTTCAAGTCTGGTGCGAAGATCAGCCTTCACATGTAATGCACTCAACAGATATAGCATCGATAAGTGAAACCCGACTTCCTGACACGTCCCAAATGGAAGATACAGGAGAAGGGTACACAGTCATCTGGTTGGGAAGAAGTGAAGAGGATCACTGTCAGTCTGGTGTTGGTTTTATCATTTGAGCTGACATTGCTAAATCCCTCACTTGATTCTTTCTTTGGATCTAGCAAACAACACCTCTGTTACACTAGTGAGTTGTTATGCTCCAACTTTGAGCAGGATATTGTAACATTCTATGATCTGCTTCACACACTGGTCTCCACTGTTCTATACAAGAACAAGCTCATCATAATGGGAGATTTCAATTCTAGAGTTAGAAATGATCATCAAACATGGAGTGACATTCTTGGGTTTAATGGAGTCGGAGCTATGAACCCTAATGGGTTTAGGCTGTTTTCACTCTGAAAGAAATTTTATCTCAGCGTCACTCATGGATTTTTTTCAATAACCAGCAAATCATAAGACAACATGGATGCTTCCTAGATCCAAATATTGGTACATGATTAACTATGTCATCACACACAGTCGTGATCTAAAACATTTCTTGCTATCTCTCGGACCATGAACTGTTGTGCAGTAAGGTTTCATTCAATCTTCCCCAAAAAGGGCATCTTCAAAAGCTACCTATCTCAACCATGGCTGATGTGGGTGCTTTGAGATCCACTAATGGGAGGCTGGAACTTTCTGCAAATTTTGACTCATTCCTCGACTTTGTCCAGATTTCTGATGACATTGCGGCTTCCTGGAAAACGCTCAAAGATGCTACCTATGCAGCCTCCATAGAAATTTTAGGATTTCCTATGAGAAAACATCATGGCTGGTTTGATGAAAGCAACTCAGATGTCCAGAATCTTAACAAGATACATAACCTACACATGTTTGGATTGGATATAAAAACTCAACAACTAAAAAGAAAACCTATAAAGATTGTAAGCAGCTGGCACAAGTATAATTTTGTCTATTATTTCCTAATATTTTGTAATTATATATATATATATATATATATATATATATATAACGAAGGAAGTATGGTAAGGAACCAGATGGACCATAACGCACCAGAGTACTCAATACTTAGAGTAGTAGAGTGGGTAATAGGAAAATGTTTAACCCCAGCGGCAGAGCTCAAGCCGTTTCGACGGCTATTTCTGGACTAAATTAAAATTTTAGTCCAGAAATAGCCGTCGAAACGGCTTGAGCTCTGCCGTCGAGGTTAAACATTTTCCTATATATATATATATATATATATATATATATATATATATATATATATATATATATATATAAATAAATACAATATCGGAGAAAGCTTTTTAGCGATACTCCGGCCAAATTCCAACTCACTGAACAAACATTAGGAAATAAGTGATTATATATATATATTTATATATATAATAATACTAATACTATTTATAGTTATGTATATAGTATAAACAACTATAAACAGGAAGGTCTGTAATTTCTTACTACCTTATTACCAGTAAGAGAAATAGCTCAATGTATGAACATCAGTTGTTTTACAGAGCAGGAAAATAAATAAATTATACAATTATCAAAGTTGTGTTCAAATCATTTAATAGCTGACAATCGTTTCCTCCAAACTCTCGTTTGGAATCATCGGAGCATTATCAATTTTTGCACATATAATTAACCTCCTATTCAACTGAACAATAATATAGATACATAAAAATTGATGTAGTGAGCAACAGTTTCGTATTTACAGGGTGGAATGAATGTGACATATTTTACGAGAATTGTACAATAATTGTACAAACATTCAAGTTCAAATTCAAATTCAAATTAAATTAAAATCAAAAGCATGGAGTGGAATACATGCAACAGATAAAACAAGAGAATAGTCCAATCATTAATGAGGCATTGAGAAAGTTGTTTTGAGAAAGGAAGATTACATTAACAATTCATATGCAGGCGTGTGGAGAGTGCAACTGCATTAGTCATATACATGAGAAGGAGACAAGCAAAGCTATTATGCATATATAGATGAATAAATACTGCAAATATGTTAATGTATTAGGATCTATGATGGATGCTGTATGCTGAAAGTGTTCGAATTTGTGTGTGTTGAGAAACACAGTTTTTGCAGACTTTTCCATGACATATATTGAATTAAATTTTAGTTAATGTTTATATTGAATGTTTTAAGTTAGTTAGAGCAATGGATTGTAAATTAGGCTTAATGTATTCATATTCATAGACTATAGTTGATCAACCGTTAAATTTTCCAATCGTTAATTTCCGGAAAATTTAACGTTTGATCAAATATAGTCTATGAATATGAATACATTAAGATTAATTTACAATCCATGTCATGGAAAAGTATAATATATATATATATATATGCATGCATGTATGCACGAGTGTGTGTGTGTGAGTGTAGATGCTTGCATACTTGACTTCCTATCCACTCTTAAGACAAACTCTCTCTAACAATGCTAGATAAACGGCCACCATACTCTCAATTATCTAAGTCAATATTTGTAAATCGTTTCGTTCTCATACGCTCCTAGTGCACCAGTGCGCTTTGTAGAACACTCAAACATCGTTAGGCGCACATATGAGTCATTACATATGGGTGTGCGCGTGGCTATGTGTTTGCCTTATATAGGTACATGTGTGGTTATGTGTTGGTTTGTATACCGGCACACACATATTTTCTCTCTCTCTCTCACACACACACACACACACACACACACATACACACATATATATATATATATATATATATATATATATATATATATATATATATATATATATATATATACAGTGAAATTCCGTTATAACGAAATTCAGCCTTCCGCGTAGCGGGTGTTGACAGCAGATGGACTTACTGACTATCGGAGCGTGTCTCTTCCACAAAAAGCGAAAGAGCAAACGCTCCAGTGCAATCTGGTGAAGCAAGACGGTCAGGTAATAGTAAATGACGGACGCGATGTACGCATTCGACCTCCACGCGACCTTTCAGTGATAGCTCCCGTTCGGCCGATTTCTAGGTGAGGGTGGCCACTCTGCTCGTAACCTCGTCTCAGTTTTTTGTTCGTCTGGAGGTCCAGACCAAACCGGACCCCTAGCAAATTAACCGGTCCATCCGTCCGTCCTGTGCCCGACGATGCTGTTGGACGGCATGGACCTGCATCTCCAGATGTCGAGCCGCAGACTCACCAACTTTTCCTGATTAATATTTGCTCGTGTCACCGCCTCGTATTCTCTCAGAGCAGTGACGATGGCCTCGATATGTTTGGCGCTTGATACCACTACTACGGTGACGTCGTCCACATAAGCTGGCACGGTTCTCAAGATCAATACCTGTAGACGTCTAGGATTGTATATAGACCTGTATGAGTGTGTTTATGCTGTAGTGTTGTTAGAGCATCTGGTGCTGGTATGTGTGTGCGGTTGAGGGGCATCGTATGAGTACGTGCCTCTGTTCCAGTTGTATGCCTGTCAGTACGCGTGCGTGTGCGTCTATCTAGCAGTGTGTATGTCTGCAGGCGTTAGGTGTGTGAGTGTATGTGTGTGCTCTTACTTCTTTTACTAGTTCCAGTCATTATAGTGTCGCCATGCTGGAGCACTGCTTTCAGGGAATTTAAGCAATCATATTGAGGTCAGTAGTTGGTACTCACCAACATAGGCGCTGAGCTGGCAAGGCGCAGGTGTGAGCCTCGCGAGAAGGAATGGCTCTTCCAGCGCATCTCCCTTACCATCCTCCGGAGAAACTCCTCCATTCTGTCCGCCGGGGCTGTGGGGAGGCCAGCGCGTGAGACCCCATTTGCTCACCATACAGAGAGATGGCGGCGATGACAGTGGGAGTTCGGCCCTTCCACGTTCAGACCATATCCTTACGGTTGTGTTTTTCATCTATACAGAAAATTATTTATTTCGCAGCATTTTATTCGGTACTTTGTGGAAGCGCTGTTCTACGTGACTTACTCAGATATACAGACACGGACACTCGTGTGAGACGGCTTCTGCAATGACATTTGAGTGTATCTATATTTATCATGTTGAATACGTGTATTGTAATGTTTATGTTGTTGTCGACTTCCTTTTTTTTTAAGTAACAATTCAAAGGCGTCTTCGTTGAATCCTGTTCGTTATATATGGCAATTTCATGCAGTTCAATGCGTTTGAGGTTCGCCAGAGTAAGTGTGTTTATCATTCTAGTTGTTGTGTAGATGTACTTTCTACAAATTTCTTTTGCACTGGCATATGTCTTTGTTTAGTGTGTGTATGTAATGAGGTGTATATATTATTAACTCTTGATCATATCTAAGATGTATGAGGGCTGTAGTGTATGTGAGTAGTTTGTGGGTTGCTTTTCGGTATGTATGGCTTGTCTGCTTGGCTACTTGTACTATAATGTCTGTGAGTGGTCCAACTAGCTTTGTGTACCTTATCTGTTTAAATAATCTTGTTTATTGTACTGTCTATATAGCATATGAAACTGTACCACTTTGCTCATTTGTTTTCATTTGCATTTCTTCGGTCGTGAAACAAATAAAACTGACATAAATATATTTTAATATGTTTATTAAAACTTTTAATCGGCTGCAATGGATCGAAATATTATGAATGCAATGCTAGAAATGTCTGTTAATGCCAGGCATATAATAGTGTTCAAAAGTGATGTTGGGTGAAATAAAAGATCGTATTTTATGGTAAAAACTAAACCTGATGTAAAGGATATTGCGGGTATGTTTTAACAACCGAGGATCGAATAAGCCTGGGAAATAGGAAGACCCCAAGCAACACACTTTATTTAAAAAAAGAAAACAAAGATAATAGCATTCACTACCCTGAATGTATAAACCCGTAACTCCTTGTGGGGTCGTAGGGGCTCCGTAGTGACATTACAGGATGTCTTGAGCACTTTAAACATGGCAGAGCCCATCCTCTCCCTAGGTTTGAACACAGCCGATTTCTTCTAGAGAAGGAGTGAGAATGAGAGTTTAGATGAAGGTATTTAGTAGATGTTTGTGTTGAGAATGTGTGTATTTGTGTATTGTATCACAGAAGTCACCATTGAAGATGTTAAAAGCAATGTTGTGGAAAATAGCATCTTACGACTTTATATATAATTTATTTACAAATTACAAAGGTTAGAATAATGTCTCTTGAGAGGATAGTTAATGTTATCAATAAAAAGGTTATAAAGGTTTAAATGGCATGCCAAGAGAAATTATTAATTAAGAGTTTAAGAAGGGACGGTCAACTGGCTGAGGCGTTAGCCAGACCCGTAGTGATATCTGTTGCGACATATTGTCTATATTTGAGGAACGAAAGTAAGAGATGTTTACCTTCACGGTGTCGAGCTGCAAGAGAGAGAGAGTTTCGAATCCGCCGCGGAAATTTTTCCCTCTGGGCGGAAGTCGAGATACATTTTCCTACGCTGGTAAACGATTGGCTGAACTGAGCCAAACAACGCACGGACAATGTATCCATGAGCCCTCGGAATGTAGGTCACTACAAGAGAAAAATTCCATTGACTCTTGTGATGTGCGGCCGATTGTCGCACTTGGTGGTGGATTTTTTTCTTTCTTTCGCTTTGATCGTATATTTTGGTACGTTGTATGCAGACCTGTCAACTCTCCCCGTCGGACGGGGATATCTCCCACCCACCTTGGGATGGGTGATAAATGTTTTCTTTCGTGAAAATGGGTATAGCTTTCATTATGTAAAATCTCCCCATTTTGCTTCATTTCTCCCCGTTTTGTGGCACTTTTTCATGGCACTCCCCATTTGGGTTTTTAGAGGTTGGTAGGTTTGTGTATATATAGCGTTCATAGTTAATTGCATTCATTGTATGTGTTTATATTTTCATTCTGAAAGAATTGTGAACAATTTGTAATGTTACTTATACAACCGAGAAAAGAAGTAAGACAGAGATATAGATGAAGAATTGAACTCAGTAGCTGAACTGGTACTATATTTATCGACCTCGAAAGAATTGAATTAAGAGAACGCAGAGAGCCGAGACGAATACCGCAAAGTATTCTATCTAACATTCTAACGACTCTGTTAGTTCGCCGTACCTGATTATTATCGTGAGCTAAAAGAAAAATATCTTGAGGACACGAGAACATTTTTCGTTTGTCTTCCACAAAGAATGCTACCGATCAGTCTGGGGTACACGAGGCTCCAGTAAGTACAATGTATGGCAAGCAGAGACTTCTAAGCCGTCTTAAGTAGTGGGTTCACACCCGTGTGGGGTTGAAAAAAGCTGCTTTTCAGCAGCACTTCGCTCAACTGTTCGGAAGCAGTGACGAGCCGGGTCACGGAATGGACTTCAGTCCCTACCTCGACGACGGAGGCGAAATGCTGCGAAAAGCTGATAACATCTGCTGAAATACGGGAGGCAATGACTAACTCCACGGATGGGTACTAATTAACTTAGATCAATCTGACTATCCAAACCAGTCGCCTGGTTTGGATAGTCAGCTCTACGAACTTTACGCTTAAATGCCAGACTTGTTCGGTGACCTCTTGACAGACATCTACTGCAACTTACAGCAGAACGGGAGAATTCCTAGTTCTGTGAGCCTTGCAGCTAAAAAAGGACCCGAAACAGTCCTTGATAATGTTAGGCCCATAACTCTGCAAGATGCAGAGTATAAAATTTTGGCCAAGGTATTAGCGATGAGGTTGTAGCTTGTTGTGGGGTCCGGTAGGAGACACGTACACATGCGCCATCCCGAACAGATCCATCCACGACACAACTTTCATCTCATGTGATGTATCATAGAGAGGGTGGTTAAAGAACCTGGCACGGATGGGCGCTAATTAACTTAGATCAATCGAAAGCCGGCTTCAGATCCGTTTCCAGAGGCTGGATCGCTGTAATGCTCCGCGATATCTACGGTATCTGCTCCTCTCAGAATCGTTCAGCATCATGTGTTCGATCCGCCCATGTTGTCTTCTATCGTCCATATTGTATGTATTGACTCTCGAACTATCACTACACAAATTAATGACGTTGAGCGACATCCCGCACCAACTAGGATGTGGGAGATCTGTGTCAGTATATGCTGACGACTTCACCGTATTGGTGTCGAACACCAAACACACTGTGATAAACGGCACCGATCTCAGGGAGCACAAACTGATAACTGCAACAAAAATTAACCAGAAAATGTCGGTGGAGCTGCAGCTGGGCACTCGGAAACTGGGCATGCCGTGGCTGATGATGCACAAACATGTGCTAAGACATCTCCAGCTTTTCCTTGTTCACTAGATTCATTTTTCTCTAGAATGCCTTTAATCGCTCACAGCCCTTTGGCAATCGGACAGTACGGACAAAAGAAACCCCACCTTGGTGTTCTAAAGAGGGTTATTAGCGAGTAGAAACGAAAACTGTGCGTCGACGAAAATCAGCTAGTCACACTTTTTCCGAAAACGTTCTGTCCAAGGCGCATGTATAACTTCCAGAAATCCCTGGCATAGCGGCGCTACCGGGGAGCATTGCCAGTTCAAGATAAACTCCACAGGCATGGAAGTGCCATCAGCTGGGCCTGTCTGTGATGCGTGCAAGGCGACTAGACAGTCGTGCACGCAGTCGAATGTCCGAATGTCGAACACCTGCTGTTACCTGTAGAACGGCTCCAGCTATCAACTAAGTTCATCATTAAGATCACCCCGCCGTCTTGCTTTAGCTGGGAAGGGCAGACAGTTTTTATCTTCTTTGTGGCCATGGTGAAAGAGGTCATATGGTGGATGCATTTGAAAGAGGTCATGAAAGATTTGAAGACAACCACTTGCCTCTTCAGCAAAACCTTGATTAATTTTTCAGGTTTCACTTGAAGAAAATCAGAGTGGCGAGGGAAGTGCTACTTTCCAGCCAAATTGTTGAAAGATGTGGTGAACGCGGCCCGAGTGAATAGGTCTGCTCTGAGTATGACCCTGTAGATTGAAGGAGGACAACTGGAAGAGGCACTTGTCCTGGCGGTCAGGGTGGCTTTTTGCGAGCTTTCTTTACGACTGACTCTCGGAAGTTTCCTCCTATTAAGGAATTTGTTTTTGTTTGAATTTTTACATGTTTTTGTTTTTGTTTTCGTTATAATTTTATATACGCAAAACCTCACACAGTATAGTCTTGTGCCGTCCTCAGTATATTCATGATGTTAGCCCTGTGAAGCTAATAAAGAAATCATTATTATTCGTTTGGTACGAGGACGGTGGATTGGCAGTATCGGTAGAGCGTCGGACAATACAATATGCTTTGTGGCATGTAGTTACGGCCGTTTACGTTCTTACGGGATCGATAAAATAAAGTACCAGTAACGTACTGGGGTCAATTTCATCGACTTTCCCCTCCCCTAAATTTGTTGGCCTTGTGCCTAAATCACAAACCTTTATTATTATTAGATAGTTTCATGAATGTTTCTTCTGCATTACCTGACACACCTGTGTTTCTGAGGTGTTTACAACACTGTGTCTTATTAATTTTGTATTTGGTCTGAATTCTATTTTAATAGTCCTTTGATCATTATTGACATTGTTTTTACTTTCATGTCCCGGATCTTTTGGGGCAATATTTTGGTCTAAAGAGATTACGATGTCTATCAGTTTGCATCAGACCTGCCAACCTCTAAAAACCCAAACGGGGAATATTATGAATATAAGGGGCCCCAAAACGGAGAGAAATGAGGCAAAATGGGAAGATTTTACATAATGAAAGCTATACCCGTTTTCACAAGAGAAGACATCTCTCACCCACTCGAAAGTGGTTGGGAGATCTCCCCGTCGGATGGGGAGAGTTGACAGGTCTGGTGTGCATGTTTTTTGTTTGTTTTTTCAGTCCTTGATTATTACATTTAGATGGGCACCTTGATCTTTTTTTCAATTTTGATGGGCATATCGCAGTTAATTGTGGCCAGGTTGATGTCATGTACCGTGTTTGGTACACGTTTATACCATTTCATTTCCGTTTTCATGTCGAAGTGTTGGCACATTACCCAATTGATATAGCTGCCAATTCGATCAGATCGGTGTATACAGACCTGCCAATTTTAAAAACCCAAACGGAGAGTACCATGAAAAAAGTGCCCCAAAATGAAAGTTATACCCATTTTCACAAGAAAAAACATTTCTCGCCCACTCCAAATTGGGTGGGAGATCTCCCCGTCGGACTGAGAGAGTTGACAGGTCTGGTATATATTCAAACTTAGCTAAGACTGGGCAGCTACAAATAATGTGTTCCACCGTCTCATTGTACATGCTGCGCTTTCTGCATCTGAGGCTAGGATCAGTTTCCATTATTTTATTTTTATGTTAGTCCGGGTGGCCAATAGAGAAATTATTATTCTGTTTTTATAGTTGGTTGTGGTCAGATATTGATCTTGTACAGCTAGAATCAGTCTTTTTTCTGGTTTTAGTCCTGAGCCTTTGACTTTCACATTGGCTTAAGTCATCTCTCTCGAACCTTCCAAGTTTTGGCTGTAGAATGGCGCTTCTCTCCAATTCTTATTAGTATGTGTTATAATTCTGCTTTCATGTTATTTTGTCTTTTTAATCATTTTTGCTGTTGTTATCTAAAGTTAATAAAGTACAAAACAGAAACAAACTATGTTGAAATAATAACTTTCCTTGTATATACAGAGAAAAGTTTTTTGTTATTTTTTTACGTTTCTTTATTATATTTATCAGTTTTCCTTTATTAACTTCTATACGTTTTTCTAATCTAACTGTTGTTATTTTATTTTATAATAGTTTTCTGTTTGTGTTAAGCCACCTTTTAATTAAGTCCGATGTAAGTATATTTTGTCTATATTTGCTTTGTGATGATGGTTTCGATACTCTGTTAGTAGTTTTACGATTTTTCTATTTACATTTTTCAACTCACTTAGCTTCCAGTTTATTATATCAAAGCTGTAATTTATAACTAGTATATCCAGTGTATTTATACCTATTATCTCATCTCTAGCATTGTTTTAATATTTTGTCGTATTTCCGAATTTTTTCTTTTATTTCTGTACGTTATATTTTAGCTGTTTCGTCTATTTCTAGGTGTTTGTATGGGCGATTATGATATAATTCTCTAATTTCAGTGGCTATGTTTAGTGTAATATTCTTAGTGCTGGTTAATTTGCCTCATCTTAAAGAGGCTTTGACACATTTACATATTCCCATATTCATCCATACGTCTTTGCTGAAATTATAAGCATTTTTAGGAGAGTTTATTTTAGTTCAGTGTTATTCCTTGTAACTATTTTAAAGTCATCTCTATATACAGGAGATAATTTGTGTGTTATCCATAGCATGTGTACCGTATGGTAGTGTCATTCAGCCAGTTTGTTAGTGGGGTCAGAGCAAGGCAAAGGGTAGCGTGGATAACGAGTTCTCTTCTTATGTGGAACAAGGTTGGTTTTAAAGGGAGTCTTTTTCTCTATTTCTCAATGTTGTGGTAGTTTTCCATTTGTTATGTTGTGGCGACTCAATGTGGATTGACTCCAGTATCCATCAATGTGGAATGCTATCGAAAGTCTTCTGGTAGTCAATCCAGACCATGCTGAGGTTTATTTTCCTATTTTTACAGTCATTTATAATGGCCAAGTTCATCAGCAGCTGCTCTTTATAGCCATACGTATCTTATTATCGGTAGAGCGTCAAAGAAAATACTTCGTGGCATTAGTTACGGTTCTTTACGTTCTGAATTCAAATACCAGTGAGATTAGCTTTGCCCTTCATCCTTCCGGGATCAATAAAATGAAGTACAGTAACGTATTGGTGTCGATTTGGTCGATTTTTCCCTCCCCCAAAGTCGGGCAAGATACTTTTTTGTGGCATGTAATGTTAGCCCTTTGTGTTCCGAGTTCAAAATATCACCGAAGTTAACTTTGCCTTTCATCCTTACGTTGTCGATAAAATAAAGTACCAGTAACACACTGGGGTCAATTTCATCGACTTTACCCACTCCTCGAACTGTTAGCTTTGTGCCTAAATCAGAACCCATTCCACCGAGGTTAACTTTGCTTTTCCTCCTTATGGGGTCGATAAAATAAAGTACCAGTAATGCACTGGGTAATTGCTGGCCTTGTGCCTAAAGTAGAAATAATAATTATTATTGGCGACAAAATCTGGAAGACATTGGCGACAAAATCTGGGGCTTTAAGTTGTCTGAACTGTGATGTGTTAAAATATGTTTGTTACTAAGCGTTAATATTGCGACATACATTGCACATAGAAAAGGCGACCCCATAGAATTCTAAAAAGGATTTTATGAACACCCTCTCCCCATCCACAGAACGGAAGAGTGAAAGCGAAGATATGTTACATTTTCTCGATAACAGCCAGAAATCAAAAGTGAATAATGCCACCACCACCATCGCCACTATTACCAACACTAATACATATACTACCACTACCAACACCACCAGCACCACCACCACCACCACAACTACCACCACCACCGCCACTATTACCAACACTAATACATATACTACCACTACCACTACCAACACCACCAGCACCACCACCACCACCACAACTACCACCACCACCGCCACTATTACCAACACTAATACATATACTACCACTACCAACACCACCAGCACCACTACCACCACTACCACCACCACCACCACCACCACCACCACCACCACCAACACTAATACAGACACTACCACTACCATCACCACCACCACCACCACCACAACCACCACCACCACCACCACCAACACTAATACAGACACCACCACAACCACCACCACCACCACCACCACCACCACCAACACTAATACAGACACTACCACTACCATCACCACCACCACCACCACCACAACCACCACCACCACCACCAACACCACCACCAACACTAATACAGACACTACCACCACCACCACCACCACCACCACCAACAGTAGCAACACCACCACCACAACCACCACCACCACCACCGCCAACACTAATACAGACACTACCACTACCACCACCACCACAACCACCACCACCACCACTACCACCATCATCACCACCAACAGTAGCAGCAACAATAACAGTAAAACTTACAAAAACATTTTCATAAAATATAAGAAAAAATATATGAAAATGAATATCCGGCAAAACCGGAATGCAACACCGCCGCCACCCCTATCATGTACAGAACATCACATCAAAGAACAAACATAAGGAAAAACAGCAACAACACTAATACCACACCTGCCATAACCACCACCACCACTACAACAACAACAATAACAACAACAACAAGCGCTGTCCCGAACAAGAATATGAACAACAACAGTGACAGCAATGAGAGAAACAGCATCAACAACAACAACAGCAACAACAGTAACAATAACAGTAACAATATCAGCAGCAGCAACCAAATAAATGCAGAGCGGTGTGTAACCCCACTCAACACCACGCAGAGGGATCCCTCGAAATCAATCATTTCCTTCACAGGGGCAACAAAGAACGGGGAAGCAATAACCGTTAACGAAGATGAAGTAAGGGAGTCTAAGCAGATGCTAAAGAGAAGGGGTTACAAAGTCACCCTCACACCTCCACCCAATGTGCGGCAACACACCGTACAGGTGGAGTGAAGTTCCGCTGTGTGGAGCGAGTCACCGAGTCCCAGATCCCAAAGTGTTTGGATTACGTCCGAAGCAGGGGAATTGGAACAGTGGATGCATTGTTTAAACGCCCGAGGAAACCAGACGACACTCCCTCATATCACTCACGAGCGAAGAGCTGATTCCGCTGCCAACGTATTGTGGCCAAAGTTTGGTTAAGATAGAAATAACCCAGGTGCCGCCCACGATAGCAATTCTTTAGCTAGTGGTACCTGTCATCATGGACGTTGAGGACAGCACACACATTCTGGAAATTAAAAAAAAAATGAAAATAGAAAACTGGTCAGATTCTGGGATGGAACCATTGATCCCCCCCCCAAAAAAAATACAAGAAAACATTGTCATCCCGGACATAATCGATTATGTAGACGTCACCCCTCCGTGGCCGTAGGAGGCAGAAGGCCAAAGTTCCAGACGTGTGGCGCAAAAACACACCTGAACGCTTTCTGTCCTCAATAAACCACCGAACAAATGGGACTCCCTTCCCTGCCTATGACAATCCCACACAGACACCAAACCAGCCGTCAGCGGGCACAATACCATCCAGAAGCTCACCAACGTCAGCAGCAGGAGGAGTTCCACCACCATGCAACAACAACACAAGTAGAAGACATGCCCCTCCTTGACTTGGCATACCCGGACATGGAGTGTAACCATGTGGGGAATGGCAAGATGTTAATAAAAAAGAAAACACAGAAAAAGTAGAAAATTCGCCCACAAAAAAGAAACACCCCACCCCCAAAATGCATCACAAACAAAGGACACACAACACCACCACCAACCTCCACATTACCATCCAATCCACCATTACTGCCACTACCACCACCAACAGCAACACAACCAAACCCATCTCCACAACTAGCATCAACAACAACAGACTCCAACAACAATAACACATTAAACACACCCAAACCCTCACCAGCAACAACAACAACGACAACAATGACAACGACGACGATGACGACGACAACAACAACAACAGCAGCAGCAGCAGCAAATACAACAAAAAGACACGAACTCCACACACTACACAGCAATAAACATTTACAATTTAAAAAAAACTACTCAACTACATAAACACAACAGCATATCGGAAATAAATCACATAAAAGCACCCTCTCACATAAAAACCATTCATTTAGACCAAAAAAACGTATACAAACATAGAGACAAAATTCCCCAAGGCAATTGGTAACTACCGAGGGACACTCTCAAAAAGGATACACACAGACATATTTGTGAAGGAACCCACAACCTCCAAAAGACTAAGGTGTTTCCCATATTTTCTTACTTAACGTGGCCTGACTCAGAATAGGCAGTTTAAATGCACATGACCTGGGGTCGTTTTGGTAGCAGCGTTACCTGCTCAACGACCTCTTTCATTTTTTGTGTGGAAGAAACAAGTTCCACATGTCAGGCGGTCTATTTGCTGTCAACACCCGCTGCGTAGAGGGATGGGCATGCCGTGGCTGGTGATGCGCAAGAATGCTACTTCTCCAGCCCTTACTTGACAGTGAACACTAGTCACTGTTCGCTGGGTAAGTTTTCCTCAGGGCGTCTCCTTGACGGAGCTGCAGTCTTGGGTCAAACGAAGACCGAGAGGGAGTGCTTGGAGACTAGAATGTCTTCAAGCACTCACAGCCCTCAGCAAATTGGGCAGTGTGATCGATGGAGATCCACCTTGGCGTTCTATAGAGTGTTAGAAGATGGTAAAGGCGGCGACGTTCTTGGAGAAACTCTGGGCGTCGTCAATAATCAACTAGCCAAACTTTTCAAGAGAACTTCCCGTCCTGGACCCATGGACAGCTTCCAGAAATCCATGGTCTGGCAGTGCTACTGGGGAGCATTGCCAGTTTGAAATAAACTCCATAAGACATGTAAATGCCGCCATCTGGGGCTGTCTGAGATGTGTGCAGGACTTCGAAACCGTCCTGCACTCACTCACCGAGTGTCGGAGCATTGCTGACTTGTGGATTTATGTTGAACACCTGAATACCTGCCTAGTGGTCATAGTGAAAGAGATCGTATGGTGGTCATATCTGAAAGGGTTGAGGACAAAGACTTTCCTCTTCGGCGAAACCCTGATTAAGTTTCCTCGAAGAGGAAAATCAGGGTGGAGAGGGAAATGTTGCCTTCCAAGTAGTTTGTTGAAAGGTGGGTGAGAGAGGCGAGTATGGTCCGAGTGAATGGGCCTGCTCTGATTATGCCCCTGTAGATTAGTGGGGGAGGCTGAAAAAGAGTACTTACCCAGGCGGTCAGAATGACCGTGGCTTTTTGTGGACTTTCTCCGTGTGTTACACTTAGAAGTCCCTCTATTGGGGATTTATTTTGTCTGAATTTGTTTTACGTTTTCCTTGTTTTTCTTATATAACTTTTTACACGCCAAAACCCACACTTCACCGTCCTGTGCCGCCCTGTACCGTCCTTAATGATTTTTTTTCATGTGAACCCTACGTGGTTAATAACGAAATCATCATCATCATTATTGATCTGCCACACAGTGCAAACGGATATTGCACCGGAGTATTTAGTCATCTGTCAAGCCGCACCAAGGACCTCGGATAGATAATACTTTCCTCAAAAGGTGTGCAGTACCTAGCAAAGCTGCCTTTTGTATGACACCCAACCTGTATGGTATTCTCAGTCACTTTAAGAAGTCTTGAAATTTCAATGGTATTGACCCTAATGCCCCGATCACAACTAGTATCACTTTCACATTACCCTCTTGCATTCCAAATAGTCTTGCCAGCTCCACTTTCAATTCAGAGTACTTGGTGATTTTTTTAATCTCCTTACTCGCAATATTCATGTCATTTGATATGGCTAAGTCGATGATCTGACAGTGTTTGTCTTGCTCAATACAACAATCCCCGGTCGGCGATGCTCAATTACTCTATCAGTCTGGAAACCATAATCTCAGAATATCATTACCTTCCCATCCTTCTGCATTACTATACACAGCACATACTCATACTGATTCTCTATTATTGTTGATTTTTTTTTATTGTTAATTGTTTTTTTATTTTTTTTTTTACTCGATTTTATTGTAACCCTCCTCTGTCCCTGTCTTTTTGTATTGTCCCCTATATTTAGGCCCTAGTGGCCAATAAAGAAATCATTATTATAGGGCGGTGGATTGGCAGTATCTGTAAAGGGCCGGACGCCATGCTTTCCAGCATAGAATTACGCCCCTTTACGGGCTGAGTTCAAATCCCGCCAAGGTTAACTTTGCCTTTCATCCTTACGGGTTCGATAAAATAAAGTACCAGTAATGCACTGGGTTAATTGCTGGCCTTGTGTCAAAAGTGGAAACAATTATTATTATTATGGTTTCGCAGTATCGGTAGAGAGTCAGATACCATGTTTTGCAGCATAGAGTTACGGCCCTTTACGATCTGAGTTCAAATCCCGCCGAGGTTAATTTTGCCTTTCATAAAGTACCAGTCACGCACTGGGGTTGATTTAATCGACTTTCCACTCCCCAAAAATTGCTGGCTTTGTGCCTATTTAAGAAACCATTATTATTATTATTATTATTATTATTATTATTATGGTGGTCAGGGTGGCCATGATCTTTTGTGTGGTTTTCACCACGAGTAACCCTCGGAAGTTTCCCCTCTTTTGGGGAATTTTTGTTGTTTGAATTTTTTTTTTTTTAAATTTGTTTTTACACATTTCTATCTTGTAACCTTTTTACACATTTCTATCTTGTTATAACCTTTTTACACATTTCTATCTTGTTATAACCTTTTTACACATTTCTATCTTGTTATAACCTTTTTACACAACCCAAACCCACTTTGTATCTTCCTGTACCGTTCTGTGCCGTCTGTAATGTTTGTATTCGTGTTAGCCCAGAAAGTGTTAGCCAATAAAGAAACCATTATCATTATGGCAGTATCGGTAGAGGGTCGGCCGCCATGCTTTCCAGCATAGTTACGTCCCTTTACAGTCTGAGTTCAAATTCCGCCGAGGTTAACTTTGCCTTTCATCCTTACGGGGTCGATAAAATAAAGTACCAGTCACGCACTGGGATCGATTTAATCGACTTTCCCCTCCCCCCAAATTACTGACCTTGTGCCTATATAAGAAACCATTATTATTATTATTATTATTATAGTTGCATTTATATTGCTTTATGTTCATACGAGTTATCACCAAGTCACAACCAGTGACCTCAAGAGACAACAAGGTCCGCCATGTTCAAGAAAGAACATACATACACACACATGCATCAAGTGTTTAGACTTGTGATGTACTTATATTGACAGAATCTTCCTTAGTATATGGGCAGTGCCCATTAGTACTATCTTTTATATTTCTCCTATACGCGGGTTTCCTGGGATTTGCGATAAATAACCATTAGACCCCTTAGGTATCATTCCTAGAGCGCCTACAACCACTGGTATTGTTTTAGTTCTCAATTTCCACATTTTTCAAATTTCTATCTCCAGGTCCTTATACTTGCTCAATTTTTCAAATGTTTTTATAGATACATTCTTGTCTATTGAAACGGACATATCAATTAACAGGCATACCCTCTTTTTAAAGTCCTTCAGTATTATATCAGGTCTGTTTGTATCTATTTTTCGGTCTGTTTGGATGCTAAAGTTCCACAAGATTGAGATGTGATCTTTTTCAAGTATGGGAGGTGGTTGATGCTCCCACCAATTCTTTTGATGGTAAAGGTCAAAATGCTTACACATTATCCAATGTATGTATTGTGCAGCTCTGTCATGCCTATTTAGGTATTCGGTTGAAGCTATAGGACTGCACATTGAAATTATATGATCAATGGTCTCTGGTTGTTTTTTACAAACACGGCATAATGGGTTGAATCCATTTTTTATTATGTTGGCTTGGTAATTTTTTGTTGGCAGACACTGATCTTGTGCTGATATAATCAGTCCTTCAGTCTCCGATTTCAGTCCAGAGGATGCCAACCACTGTTGGGTTAAAGTTTTGTCAACATCAGGATTGTTAGCTCGTTCTGGGTATTTTCCATACAGAGGTTTTTCTTGCCATTTCTTAGCCAGTTTCTGTAGCAGTTATTTCTTTGCAGTTACTTTTACCTGCTTTGCTTTTTCTGTGTTTTCCATTTCAGCAGTAAATGGGACTTCTGAAATGTGTAGTCCATTACTGTATCTTTGGAGTATGATCTTTTGATGCTTTCGTGTTTCAAAACGAGTTTGATCATCCAATCATGTGATTCCCTTAGATATGTAGATAATCCAATTGTTGCAATTTTCAACGCAATATCTAACTGGATTAACTCACGTCCTCCTTCTTTCCTAGGGAGATATGTTCTATCTGTATCTGCCTTAGGGTGATGCATTCTGTGCATGGTTAAGAATTTTCTAATTTTTATATCGAGCCTACGGATCTCTGTGCTTGACCAGTTGATGACATTGTAACTGTAGGTTACTACTGGTATGGCAAGCGTGTTTATGGCATCGATCCTATTCCTTGCATTCAATTCCGTTCTTAAGATTCCTCTTACTCTGCGGTAACATTCCTTCCTTATCCTTTCCCTCATTGTCGAGTGCTTGATTCCGTCTCCTTCACAAACACCTAGATATTTGTAAGTTTCCTCTTGATCAAGTTCTCTTATCACATTCCCCCGATCAAGATTAATGTCTGAACTTTTCAGCAGCTTTCCTCTGGTGAACGTTGCTTTGGCGCATTTATCTAGTCCAAACTCCATTTTAATGTCACCACTGAACTGCTCCACAGTGGATAATAGCCCTTGCAATTGTTCATCATTTTTTGCAAATAGTTTCAGGTCATCCATGTAGAACAAGTGATTAATGGTTTTGTCATACACTTTATATCCATGTTTTGTTTCATTGAGCATTTTACTTAATGGTATAAATGCGATGCAGAATAAAAGAGGTGATAAAGAGTCACCCTGAAAAATTCCACAATTAATATTAACTTCTCCAGCTTCCAATGATTTTCTTTCACTATTCAAAAGGAGTGTCGTTTTCCATGTCTTCATACTGAATGACAGGAACCTCCTGACAACGGGGGATATTTTGAAAATCTCTAAACATTTTTCAATCCAACTGTGTGGCAAATTATCGAATGCTTTTTTATAATCTATCCAAGCAATTGATAGATTTTTGTGTCTATTACGACAATCTTCCAGTATCAGTTTGTTAACCAAAAGCTGATCCTTACAGTCATATGAGCCTCGTTTACACCCTTTCTGCTCATTGGGAAATAGGTCATTTGTTATCAGGTGGTCATATGTATATTCAGTTAGGACTGATGTTAAAATTTTATACATTGTGGTTAAGCAAGTTATCGGTCTGTAATTTTGGGGATTGTTTGTCTCATCATTCTTCGGAAGCAGGAATGTAATGCCGTTAACTAGCCTTGATGGGTTCTTTTCTGGCTCCTTAACTATTTCATTGTAAAGTTGGGCTAACAGCTCATGAGACTCTGTGAAGGCATTTATCCAAAAATTTGGTATTTTGTCTTTTCCTGGGGATTTCCATTTGCTGGTTTTTCTAAGAGCCAAAGGCAACTGTTCAACTGTTATATCTTCCCATATTTGTTCCTCAAGGTGAGCTGTATCTTTCGTTTGTCTGTCTATCCATGGGGTATGTATATTATGAACTTTTTCTTCGGCCCAGATCTTTTCCCAGAATTCTTGCACTTCCTCCTTGGGTGGTATTGATTTAGCAGTTATTGTTGACTTGCCAATTTTTCTGTAGAAGTTTCTTTGGTTATTTTTTAACATATTATTGTCCTTATAGAATCTAGATCGTTTTTCAAAGCGCCTTATACGAGCAGCTTTGGCCGACACTTTTTGCTTGATTATTTCTATCAGCATGTCTATGTCACTTGTTGATTTTATACTGTATTTTCTTTTCAATTTTCTAAGTTTAGTTTGTTTAACATGTTCACCTACTTTGTAGTTTGTTAAAATTTCTATGTCAGATCGGAGAAGCTTTATTTGGCGATTGATGTTCTCTTGCCAAGTAGATTTCTTGGTGACTTAATCGATGCACAATAGAATGATTTAAATCAGTAATGTTTAGTTTGTTTGTGATGATAATGTTTTTAAGAATTATGTTAGTCTTGTGTATTATCTTTTGGTTCTGTTTGGAGTTCTGGATCTTAGGGAGGGTGTCTCGTTCCCCCATGTCAGATTCTTTCATTTTCATCCATTCGATCATAATTTCATCCTTCAAGTTGGCAAGTTAATTCTCATTCATTTCTTTATAATTTACGATCTCATTGTTTTCTTTTTTAGTTTCATCTTGAGCATGCACTCCCTCCACTTTTTCGATCCTTTCTTTAATTTGTTCTGTTGTCAGTGATTCCGCTCCAACCCTGTGATTCGAAGTGTTACAGTTTACCTCGTTTTCACTGACACATGTTTCATTTTCCCTTCGCTGATTTTGTGCTAATAGCTTGATCTGATCAATTTCTATATCAGTTAGTAACTTTTTTTAACAATATTTCTTCGTATATTGGCTAGTTTGTTACTATCAATATAGCCTCTGTTTGCGGGATGTTTCTTTTTCCAGTTGATATATGTCTGTTCTGTATTCGATCTATTTGATGGGTAGTACATAGCAGTGTAGAAAGCCTCAAGGACTTCTTTATTGTCTTCCTTTGACCATTTTTCTCTCTTTTTCTTTGGATTTCTTGGTGGTGAGCATGGAGGGCCAACAGTAGGAGTATTCCGGTTATGGGAAGTCTCCAGCTCCGAAGTGATGGGAAGATTTGAACCATTAGCTGATTTTTCGACCCCAGTCTGGTTCCTCTCTGAGGGACGCGGCCCTTTTTGACCCGGGTGATGGCCGATCCGGTATGAGATTTTATCATTTGACATTTACTTTATTTTGTCGCGTTTTATCCTTAACCGCCAAGGGGTAATCATTTCGTGTTACCACTTCTAGGACGAGTGTCAACCAAGACTAGAGGGGTCGTCCTCCCCTAGAGACACGGCTATTCCCCGCCGGCCGCCATCCCGGTATTTCTTGGTCACGGGTTTTCTTTTTTGTTGTTTTTTTAAATTGTTATCATAAATTGTTATTATAAATTATTATTATTATTATTATTATTATTATTATGTTCATTTTATAGATCAGAGGCTTTGGATTATCTCCTCCGCTCAACAAAGTACCAAAAGACGTTTCCTCCAGAATTTAATTATGGTAAGATTTTTACCATCTACCATTACCTAAACATTAATTTCACTCTACTTGATTATCTACTGATGCTCTCTACCCCCCCCCCCCCCACCCACACATTCTCAGTCATATCTTATTCATCGTGGATTGGCAGTATCAGTAGAGGGCCGGACGCCATGCTTTCCAGCATAGTTACGTCCCTTTACGATCTGAGTTCAAATCCCGCCGAGGTTGACTTTGCCTTTCATCCTTACGGGATCGATAAA
The DNA here is from genome assembly GCA_964016885.1 of Eledone cirrhosa. NCBI lineage: Eukaryota > Metazoa > Mollusca > Cephalopoda > Octopoda > Eledonidae > Eledone > Eledone cirrhosa. Next base: position 231,924,255 of record OZ024742.1, read on the forward strand.
ATAAAGTACCAGTTATGCACTGGTGAATTGCTGGCCTTGTGCCTAAAGTAGAAACAATTAATTACGTAAAACATCTTACACTAAAGAGAATTAAGTAAAGAGTGGGTGGTTAAAAAGTTCGCTTCGAGTGCATCGAGTTCAGTCCCTTTGTATGATGATAATAATAAAATAATAGTAATAACAAAATTATTGTGTACAGTGTTCAGGTGCACTCATCAAATGTGCATGTATAGTACATAGAATAATGTACAAATGTCAGGAAAGTGAATAGTGTATGAGTCATGATATACATGTGTGCATGTGTAGGGGGGGGGGGGATATTAGGTGTAGTGTTGGTGAATTTCAGGAAGCATGGAGGTTTTAAAGGATGCTGAGTCCCGGCAGCTAACAACTGATGCAGGTAGTTTGTTCCATGCTTCAGCAATTCTGAGCGTGAAAAAATGTTTCCGAAAGTCATGGGAGCTGTGGTGCTTTCTGACTTTGTAGGCATGCCCACGGATGTTAGACACATGGAATTCAAAAAGGTACTCAAGGTTGTTGTTGGCAAGATGGTTAATAATTTTGTGGGTGTTTACCAAGTCAGTTGCCAGGCGTCGGAGCTTCAATGTATCCAAGGCGTTCAGAGTATGGTAGATGCCTGATGGAGGGTATTCACTTGGTTGCACGTCACTGAACAGTTTCCAGGAGATTAGTGTTGTGGAGGGAGTCCTTGATCTATTGATGCATTGTGTTCAGGTCTGATGGCAGGAAAGATTTATAGTGTTCAGGATCTGTCCTTTTTATCTCAAGGTACAGCTTGATGTCATCTACATATTTCAGCACTGTGGTATTCTTTAAGTTGGCGTTTATGTCATGCAACAAACAAAAGGAGGCTAAGAACAGATCCCTGCGGTACACCAGATGTCATCTCATACGGTGAAGAATGCTGTCCTAGAACCGTGACTACCTCTTTTCGACTGAGAATCAAGGACTTTAACCAGTTTAAAAAAATGATATATTGGATAAATGGGTTGACCAATGCCTTGTAAGTGAAATTTAGCAGGCGAAACTCGGTGTATGTACGTTTTTCTGTACATTTGCAGCATAGGAGTTATGGAACTTTACGTTCTGAGTTCAAATCCCGCCGAGGTTAACTTTGCCTTTATCCCTTACGGGGTCGATAAAATGCACTGGGGTAATTGCTGGCCTTGTGCCAAAAGTAGAAACAATTATTTTATACATTTTTACTAATAGGGATTTGGTTTCTAAAATAGACACAAGACTCTTTCATTGGAATTGAGACATCAGCTATGTAAATTTGTATGAATGTCTATATGCGTGTGTGTGTGTGTAGGAATGGGTGTGTGGATCTGTATGCTTTGAGATATATGTGTACACGTGCACATGTTTTGTATCTATATATGTGCATATGCAGTTATTACATGCAAAAATGTATGTATATATGTTTTTCTTTCTCTTAATTTCGAGTACATTTTTGACCGGCCACCTTCCTGGTGGCAAGGTAGTAAAAGAAAAGAAATTGTCATCCATCCCTTGAATCACAAGAATGTTTTGCAAATTTTGAAGGTGCCAGTTATCGTTGTCTATGAATTAGGGAGCTGCGTTCTTTGCCCACAAATCCAAGTTCAATCATACTTTGGTCCAAGCGGGTCGGTATATAACCTATAGCTCCAATAATGATTGGTATGAAGCTGAAGGTGTATCTTGGATACTGGATCTGCAAACTCCTCATCAATGGTCCGCAGATGTCCTTCTTCTCTGTCTTCTTATAACGTTGATATCAAGTGGTCAGCTGATCTCTACAACAGAGCACGTTTTATGTGTTGTCCCAAACAACAATATCAGGCCAGTTGTGCTTTAATTAGGTGTCAGTTTTTATTTTCAGGTTCCACCAGTATTCCTTAGTGCCATCTGTCTCAACATATTCCTCCTCATTAATTTTTAATTTTGTTTTCCTAAGTGCGTTCCAGATGGTTCTAGCTATCACATCGTGTCTCATAGGGAGGTAGTAGCGAGACGACATTCTTTCCCAGTTGACAAAAATGTGGCTAACATCTTCGATCTTTGTTTTACAAAGCCTACATTTATTGTCGACTGATGGCCCTCTTCTTTTGTGTAGCAAATATTTGGTAAGGATTTCTTGTTCCTGTATTACATAGAGATATCCTTCAAGGTGGGATTTCATAAACTTGTCGGAACTGATATATATATATATATATATATATATATATTAGAGAGTTAAACAAGATCCAATGAGTTTTACAGTAGATTGGAAGCACTCTACAGGTAAAAATGATTTTCCAAAGTTATTAATATTACAGTACAAATATTAATAAAATAGATGTTCTTTTGATCATTTAAATTTTATTATACATATTTCAGAGGTTCAACAGTACGTCCTCATCAGACAAAATATAATGATACATGACATACCCTGAGATGTTAAATGGTTAAGATTTAAATCTTAACCATTTAACATCTCAGGGTATGTCATGTATCATTATGTTTTGTCTGATGAGGACGTACTGTTGTACTGCTGAAATATGTATAATAAAATTTAAATGATCAAAAGAACATCTATTTTATTACTATTTGTACTGTAATATATATATATATATATATATATATATATATATATATATATATATATATATATATATATGGAAGTGGTTACACAACAGTTAGTTCTACCTAACTCGTCCCATGGACTGAGTGCTCTACCACTACGGATATTATCTTCCAGTGTTCTACCACTATATATATATACATACACACACGCATACACACACACACGCATACACACACACACTCATATATATATATATATGAATGTGTGTGTGTATGCGTGAGTGTGTGTTTCTATGCCTATGATTAAGTTTACTGTTTGTTTATGTTATGTCTCGTAAATTAGGATTTCGACAAATCGGGATTGATAACATAATCACTAGACGTGAAAAAACATATCCTGGTTATATAATCGACTAAATTCCATGATCTTAATTCCACGGTATGTTTGCAAACCTAATAACTGTAACCATTAAAAAAAGGTAAAAATGAATGTACGTTTTTGTATAATTTATATATATATAGTTAATTGTGAAATGTATGGTTAGAATTGTTTTGGGCAAGCCAGTACAATGCAAGTTAAAAATACTAGAGTGAAAACTAGAGAAGAGTTACAAAAGAATAATTTACACTTTTACCTTATATTTCACTATATTTCGAGATTAAGATCACTTTTTCAAAAGAAAGGAAATGGATTATGACGGTAGCGACTATCTTAAGCACATAATTATAGATATTTTATAAATATTCCTGCTGTAGATTAATATATAAGTAGAATTACTTGATGGCGATAGTCGCTCACAATTTCAGAAGATTCAGTGCTTTTTATCGCTAGGTCTGTTGATGTCAAGTCATGTAATTTCTCAACGCGTTGAATGAAATAGACTGGACCTCCGTTGGTTTCAACACTGTGTTTTATCAATGGTACAGCCTGCTCGTGAAACTAACGTGCAAGTGACTGAGTACTCCACAGACATGTGTACCCTTAATATAATTCTCAGTGGGATTTGGCGCGACACAATGTATGACATGGCTAACGCTTGGCATGACAGGTAAATAACCGATGGGCTTCCAAATAGTTTCCGTCTACCCGGTTTCACCCACAGGCTTGGGTCGACCCCAAGGCTTTGGTAAATGATAATTGCCCCAAATACCCCCACTGTGAGATCGAACGAGGAAACTAATAATTGCTACGAAACGAAATTCGTAACCATTCTGCCATGCTGCGTTCGCATCTCATAGAATGACACTTATAGACAAGAGGGAATTCATAGCTATTAATGTTTGACACCTAGTGAGAACATTTAATTATTTAAGGCACTTCACAGTAAATCTTTTAATTAGTTATATCTAAATATAATATACTTTTAGATACTTAAAACAAATTGATGTATGGAGGCACGTATTGACAATCTAAAGGGCTTCTGAAATTGCGGTCATTTATTTGCAAACATATTCTCTCCGATCAACTTGAAGGTTTAGCCTTTAATTGACAATGATGATGGACATCCGTCGGTTTTGGCGAGGCTGTTCTAGTTATTCTATAAACGGAACAGCCTGCTCATGAAATTAAAGTGCATTGCAGAAACATGAGTACCTTTAACTCACGGGGAGATTCACTGTGATACACTGTGTATGACAATGCTGACCCTTTGAATTATAGTGACAGTCTATCTGGCGGGGTTCCAAACAGTTTCCGTCAGCCCAATTTTACTTACATGGCGCTCAATGGGATCGAGCCTGAGACCTAATGATTGTGCAGCGAACTTCTTAGACATGCTGTTATATTCTCTGTAGCATACCACGAAGGTACGCGGCTGAGTGGTTAGAGAATTGGATTCACAATGGTGAAGTTGTCATTTCGATTCCCAGACCGGGGGATGTGTTATGTCCTTGAGCAAGACACTTTATTTCATGTTGTTCCTTCTGTCTGGAGTTGCGACCGATAGATAGTATCAGCAACTGGAGCGACCAATGGAAACATTGTTTCCTTGGTCCGATTTGACGAGCTCCACCCCACTCGTTAAGCGAATGAGGTCTGGGATCTTGTCGATCGGCTATATTCTATATTTATATTTTATACAACGAAACATTAATTATGCCGATAAATTGAAAGATCTGGGCAGAGTCGGATTGAGATTTTGGTAGGGCCCTTGGCTATAACTACGATAAGGTATACAGTAATTGGTTTGCGCAATTGCTTGGAAACAGATTCATCCTCACCTCAAATAACAGTAATGTATAATGAATATAACAGTGTAATGTTTCTTTATATAATTATGAATGTACGTATGTATGTGTGTGTATATATATATATATATATATATATATATATATATATATATATGCAGGGTTTGCCAAAAAATGTATATACATATTTAATTTATTAGAATGCTGTTGAAGTGTGTATGCATTTTTTGGGACAACCTGTATATATATATATATATATATATATATATATATATATATATATATATATATATATATATATTACTAACATACGTAATTCAAGAAGATAAAAAAAAACAAGTTATTTTTTACATACCCTATTATCGTTAATTACATGTTTAACTATGCAGCAGACTCCTCACATGTACGAAAATAACTTGGTGTACCTAATTTACCGAAACGAATAAGTTTCGTTTCAGCGTAAATGTTCTAATCTCCCTCTCCAGCACCTTTTGGTAATGTAAATATATCATACCATTTCTAATCTAAATTTCGTCCTTAACCCTTTTTGTGTTATGGATTGTTTGATTATGACTCTAATTTTCATTCTTGTAAGAAAAATATACTTAACACTCCATGTATTATTGGGAAAAATCATTTAGTTAACTTAGGATAAAAATCCCATAACTCCTTGTGGAGTCGTAGGGTACTTTTAACCCTGGCGGAGCACAACCCTCTTCAGGTCTGGGCACAGCCGATTTTTTCTGTAGAGGAAGAATCGACCCCAGTACTGGACTGGCACTTTTTTTATTGGCCTCGAAAGGATGAAAAGCAAAGTTGATGCTGGCGTGATTTGAACTGAGAGTGCGCAGTGACGTCGGACAAATACTGTAAAGTATTCTATCCGACGCCTTAATGACTCTGCCAATTCGCCGCCTATTTAGTTGACTTAGAAGTATTTAATTAGATACGAAATGGTATTAATTAAAACAAAATATTGGCTGCAACATGATAATAATTGTTAAATATTTACCTCGGGTGGATATTTTAGTCTTGATGAAAAAAATATTTATTAATCTCATGCAGATATTAAGTTGAGCAAACAAACAAATACTTTCGTTCAGATAAAGAAAGTGAAAATGAAAAAATAACAGAGATGAATAGACATGTAAAGATAGCATTGGATGATAAGCTTGATTCGCTGGCTTTCGGCTAACGCCTGCAGCAGACTTGAAATATTCGCATCGCACACATTTTATAATTTAGTAAATAAAATGATTCACCTATAATGTATATAAGTTGAATACATTGTATTTTATATCGATTGAATTCATAACTGATAGTCTGAACGACTTTCAGGCTTTGCAACAACTCCTATCCCCTGCAATCATCACTTTATATATACAATATCTTTTCATCGTCTACAAGAATGATCAAATCTGTTGGATCTCCAACTGTTGAACAATTAGCATAGAGCTGGCCATTGGGAAAAGCAAGATGAAGAACAGACGTGGAGGCAGGCACATATACATTGTGTTATATATATATATATATATATATATATATATATATATATATATATATCTTTTGTCGCATCAATAGTCTGAGGAGCAGATCGATACTGGAGTAAGGTCCAATCCTCTGCGAAACGCGCGTTATGGGTCGATACGCAATAAATATTTTTCATATGTAAATGAAACTTCCCCGTTTTTTCTATCATATATATATATATATATATATATATATATATAATTCACATGAATCAAAGTTCTGTTCAAATCATTTATTAGCTTACAATTGTTTCATCCAAACCGAGGTTTAGAGTCTGCGGAGCAATTTTTCAATGTTTGTTTACATACATGATCTCCTTTCCAACACAAGAGACATACAGATACATATGTATATATCGATGCACAGTGGGGTGACATCCATTATAATATTTTTGCATGGCAATTTAAATTCAAAAATTAAAATCATATTAAAACAGAATCAAAGCAAAATTAAAATTAAAATACATCGGCAGTTTACGTAGGTAATGCAAGAGGATAGTTTGTTAGTCAGTTGTAGTAGTTATTGTATGCAATAGTTACACGTGGGGCATGCACGTGTGTCTTATTTATATATGATTATTGTGCCGCAAGGTGTTATATGCCATACAAGCACTTTAAGCGGGTAATCAAGAGTATTATGGAGGTTGTAGTGGTAAAGTATTTTTCGTGTATGTTAAAGGAGCTTGTGTGCAGAGAAATATTATAAATGAGAAGCAAAATAATGTTATGGTTTTTGTATACACCACCATTTTCACAATTCAGGAAACGTAATATATAGCTTATGTCCTTCACATAATTAACGATGATTCAGTATTGGATGTTTGATGTATTAAGTTAAATTATTACATTAAATTATTACATTAAATGGTTTGAACAGAACTTTGATTCATGTGAATTATATATAACTGATGTTATTACATTGAGCTATTTATCTTACTGGTAATAAGGAAGTAATAAATTACTGTCTTTCACTGTTTAGGGTTTAAAATATATATAACTATAAAAAGTTTTAGTATATACATAACCATAAATAGTATCCTTAATACTATATATATATATATATATATATATATATATATATATATATATATATATATATATATATATATATATATATATATTTCGTTTCTGAATTTGTTTAGCAAGATTCTTTATCTGAAATCGTGTGTTGAAACCGATATTGTTATACTTTGGGAGGGTCATGTTGCCAATAAGAAACACACGCACCAGTTGCTTTCACTTCAATTTATTATATATTTATAAATTTATAAATTTATAAATTTCTGGTTGGTTGGTTGGTTGGTTGGTTCCACAACCAGATAGTTGTTTATATATAGTCATAGTTCTTTCATCACACACTCTGTGACCTCTTCAGTGACTGGGGATTCCTTTCTTTGTTTCTGTCCCTCTCCTTTGTTCTGTCCTACGCCATTTTGTTTCTGTGTGTGTGTTGTGTGCTCAGTCTGCGCCGCATGCGCCACATCCGCGTGTCTGTGTGTGTTTATGTCCATTTATTTATTTGTTTATTTACATGTTACTGGTTGGTTGTTTGTTCTATGTGTGTGTGTGTTTTCATTTTGTCCTTAATTGTAAGTTGTGATGTTGCTGTTCCACTCATATTTTCTATTTAATTTTGGTTGTAATTCTTTTATGTTTATTGCCTCTGTAATTTGTCTAAACATTGCGTCTTTTCTGTATATATATATATATATTTATTTATTTATTCATTTATTTAGCGGGGGTTGATGAGAAGAGATTTGTTTTTGTGGTTCATTGCAGTTGTGATAAAATGATGAAATTAAAGTGATGTGAGTGGTGGTCAAGTCCATGGCAAGTGAAGTGTGTCCCCACTGTGAGCCAGGAGTTGTGGCTGGGATACTTGCCATGGTTGATGAAACCAGTAGCTGAAGTTGCTTGGTAGAAAATTACAAATGAACAACAAAACCGTTAAATTAATTTTTTTCATTTGGTGGTATGATTTACGACGAAATCATGTGATGAGCAAGAAAACAGCGTGAGAGGTTTGAAGAAATGCAAAGTGTACTTTTAGTAGTGTGGTAAGGATGTGTGGTTTAGGTCGTTGTAAACTGTGAGAAATGAATTGCAATTGTAAATTTACTAACTTCCATTGATTTAGGAATAGCTGGCAATGCCAGCACACTGGTAAAGGCCAGTGAGCGAGTGTCTTAGTGAGAGTCTGTATGCGAGTCTCTGTGTGTCAGTTAGACACTGTCTTTGACTTTATATAAGGTGTGACTGAGTCATGTCCAAAACAATAGAAACCCTTATCCATCGTTTAATTCGCTAAGGTCATAGGTCAGTATGTCGAATGGGTCATAACCTCGAAACAATGGAAAACTCATCCGGTGTCGAATTCATTACACACACACATACACACACATACACACGCGCGCACACGTACAAATACACACACGCACACACGTATTAATACACACACGCACATGCATACATACATACATGATGATGGCTGCCCCCTCGTTATCGAGTATGGCCATTGCATGATATAACATTATTAATAATTATCAATTAAGCTATCGTGCAATGCCTGTGCGTGAAGATTTTTTTTAAAGCGAGGAAAGACTGTGCACTGAGCCAATCCCACTCTCTGAGCGACAGTAGCTATAACCCGAAAAGAAGAAAAGATCAACATCATCGGTAACTACTGAGCTGCAGGTTTTATATCGGGATTATCCCAGTTTCCTGAGTTGCCTTCTGTTAGAAGAATGTCCTGACAAAGGCTAGGGGTCCTTCACTCCCAGTGGTTTAACCGTGCGATCGGGTATCCAGTCAGATTATTTCTATGTCCCCGCGCATATATATATACATATGTATACATGCATATACATAAAATACATAAACGCATATGTACATATGTATATACATATTTACACACGTTTGGATGGCCTTTGACTCTTATGAATTCTTACATATATTTGGACTTCTGTCGTTTTCGATGACGAGTGCTCCAGTTGATTCAATCAACGGAACTGTGAGCTTGTGAAATTAATGTGTAAGAGGCTGAGCATTCCACGGGCACGCATACCCATAAAGTAGTTCTCAGGGAGATTCAGCATGACACAATGTGTGACAAGGTTGATCCCTTACAGGCACAACTCATTTTTGTTAGCTGAGTTAAATGAAACTACTGAAAAAAATATCTCGCTCAAAGAAGACATAACGCGCCATCTGGTCTGGGAATCGAACTCTTCATCTTACGCCCAAAGAGAGAGAGAGAGAGAGAGAGAGAGAGAGAGAGGGAGAGAGAGAGAGAGAGAGAGAGAGAGAGAGAGAGAGAGAGAGAGAGAGAGAGAGGGAGATTATTGGTGATTGGGTAGTGAATTACTAATAAAAGGCAAAACTACATTTTTGTCACGACAGTATATTAAGCTCACACCAATGCAATATGATTTCTCGCTTGACTTCTTCTCTTCTCCTTCACCCACTTATTCCTGAGAAGGTCGTAGGGAGCAGAGTCCTCAAACACTCCCTCTGTCAGAATGTGTTATGGACTGGATCCCGTTAGGAGGGAGGATTTGCCTCTTGAAGCTTAACCTGGAAAATAGGTCTCTGTGGGTGGTGCAAGTTTATGCACGAAACAAGGAGTCCGAATACAGGTCCTTCCTTGATGAAGTCACTGCAGCGTTAGATGTAGTTAGGTCTGAGTCAAATATCTTGATGGGAGACTTTAAAGCATATGTTGGCACTGACCACCTGACATGAAAATGAGTGATTGGAAGGAATGACGACCCCGATCTAAATACAAATGAAGAGGCCTTGCTGAACTTCTGTTCTAGCAATGGACTCTCTATTGTGAACACCTTCTTCCAGCACAGAGACATCTCACTTGACTATAATATGTAATTTCTTGCAGTTGATACGTTCATATATCAGCAACAGTACTATATGAGGTTTTCCGCAAAAACTGCACAGACAGATATCTGGTTTTTTTTATATAGAGATTATTACTCACATTTTGTGGTTACACTTTTAAGTCACAAATATGGATAGATTCCATTGTGATACTGGACTATGTTAGAAGCCATTTCTGTAGTCGATCATCTGGCGGTGAAATAATTGATAATTTGTTTGGGATTCTCTAGAGAAATAAAACTGGATTGTTAAGCTTATCCAGTAAAAAGACGTTTGTATTTGTTATTTCGACGGTCAAATTCATACAGAATCCATTTTGTGTGATTGGTAGCAGGCATCCAGTAAATGCATCGATAAATGCATCGTTCGATTCTCGTTGTAGGATCTGTTCTTATTTTTATCTTAGGCCACACTCGTAGATGTCACACACACACACACACACACACACACACACACACACATATATATATATATATATATATATATATATATATATATATATATATATATATATATGAAAAAAATGTGAAAAAATTCAGGACCTCGACGGCTGAGCTCCGGCCGTTTCAACAGCTAGATCCGTGTTTGGATCTAGCTGTTTAAACGGCCAGAGCTCATCCGTCAGGGTCCTGAATTCTTTCATATTACCCACTCTACTACTCCAAGTATCGAGTACTCTGGTGAGTAATGGTCTAACTGGTTTTTACTGCCTCCATTCATATATATATATGTATATACATGACATCTATATCACCGAAAGTGTTCGCCGATTGTAACGGGTATGAATTTGATGCTGCGTTGTTGAATGAATTGGTTAGTGGTTCATTGTAATGTTGTAGTAAACGTTGGCTTGATGGGTGTAAGTAGATCTATCCCTTATAAAGCACTGTGTGAAATGCCGTAGTGAATGAACGATAAACAAGGTCCCTCCTTTAATAATTTTATTACTTAATAATTTGCTTCAAAGTTATTGACAATATAAGAAAAACAAAAATATTCACAATAAAATTATATATGTAACTGTTTGTGTGATGCTTTGGCGTGGTTGTTTGTAGTAAATGTGTTAACATTTGTATATAATTAACCTTTGTTGATAGAACTCCCTAGCCTAATGGCTGAGACCCCAATGGGTCGGAATAAATCCATGGTCAACTACATCGTTCGGATGTCTTTCGTGAACCCGAGCAAACTGCCTGGGACAGCCGAAGGCAGATTAGTTTTAAGAGGATAGCGTAATCTTCTGACAATCTGCCGATGGCCTCTAGAAAACCATTCCTCCAGACAATTTGGCGACACTAGTCCCAAACAAAGGGATTATATATTTATGAGGCTAAAAGGTCAGCGTGTGTGGTCGCAATGACCTAGTTAGCTAATTTAGGAACAAAATTTAAAATCAGTCTGATAGCATTCGCTACATAGTTCTCCGCCCAGATCGATACAGGAGTAGCGATTGATAATAGAAGTAGTAACAAATCGAACTGTAAGCGTATGCTTTAAAATAAGTGAAATTGAGAATTTTCTGGCTGCCCACATGCAGAGCTGGGAGTCGCTGAACGTGGTTGCATAAGGCGAATTCTCAATTTGCAAGGAAACGGAGGCTAACTTCTTAAGTAAAAGCTGTGGCTATTTGTGTGCAGTTGCATGTATTGAATGCAAAATTGTGCAGCTTTGTCGTCTTGAGGCGAGTGTGCCGATAGTCTTTTTCTATAACTTCGAAATTAGTGGAGATAGAAGAGAAGAAAGAATTATCTCGTGAAATCCCACGTGAATCAATTACATAGATCCTGTGCTTTGTGCTAAAAAATCTGAAGATTTTCTAACCAAATGTATACGTGTGTGTGTGTGTGTGTGTGTGTGTGTGTGTGTGTGTGTGTGTGTATGTGTGTGTGTATAAACATTTACATGCATAAAATATAGAAAGTTTGAAACATGTGGAATCGAGATCGTCGTTGGCTGCGATTATAAGGAACTGTGCGTCGCTCATTGTATGTTAAGCCAAGGTGGCGTTCCAGAGTGAACTGAGAACTAAATTAATATTGAACTATGGCGGAAATGCGTGCAAGTGTAAGAAGCATATCTGTAGTGCTATAAATTTTAAGCTGCCTGCCTGAACTAGGCGGTTGAGAACCGATAGCTACACCGTATCTTCAACTAGTTAAGCAGAGAAAGATCACGATATCCCGACATGAATCAAATTTCACACATGCATGTGTATGTGTGAAAATATAATTGTTCTTGTTGCATAACGTTTGAAGCAATGCGTGTGTGCAAACATTTAATACAAAATGTATCAAAATTGCAAACATGAATGTGTATTCAGAAGTAAAATTATGAAAAAGAAACAGTACAGTTTACATTCGTATACAACATTTTTCAGAGACGAAAAAAAATTGTTTTAAACAAGTAAGAGTATATTTGTTTGTCTTCTGTATGTCTGTGCCTGTGCTGTTGCTTAACTGAAATAAATCTGCCGACGCTGCTAGGGTTTGATACTAATTTTCTTGTAGTTGCAAGCTTAGTTTTAAAAAAAATATCTTGTTGCTGCCACAAATATTGTTGAAGCGATGAGCAAATGAATTCGATAGTATGCGAAAACGTGATGTGTGCATAGCAGTTGTGTGTGTGTGTGTGTCTTGAAAGTCTGTTTCGTTGTTCGAAAGTTGTTTTCGTTATTAATCTGACTATATGTTAGTAAGTCTGGGATCACCAACTGTTGCTAGGCGAATGATATCGATGCTATTGTTTTCCTATATTATCCGAAAGATGCATGCAGTACCAGCAAATGCATCAGAAAGCTGTTCGTTAGTCAGGGTCACCAAATGTAGTGGGTGTATATGAAATATTTGATTGTTGATTATTGACCAAATATGTTAACCATGTTAACCGATTGTAACGGGAGTGAATTTGGTGTTGTATCGTTGAATGAATTGCTCACTTCCGTCTGTTGTCTCTGGCCTCTCCTCTCTTTCTTTCTTTTTTCTCACACTCTCTGTTCGTTGTGTCTGTCTATATAGGACTTATGTCCAAATGAACACTTCACTATTATTCCTTCTTCTATCCCCTCTCTTTCTATCTCTCTCTCTCTCTCTTTCTGTGTTGTGTCTGTCAACATTGGTTTGCAGCAAATTTTGTTTGTAAATAGTCGAAGAACCATTCATCCTGTCTTGTGTCCATTTCTTACTGTCCCAAGTGTACTGGAACTAGTGCTACCGATCTTAAAGAACCGAAACAACGAGGACGGCCAGCGGTCGACTGATGAGAAGGGACTGTCCTGTGTTTCGTCATTTTTCCATTGTCTTCTCTGACCCTTTTTTAAAATATGTTTTCTATTATCTTAGCCACGCGCTGGATACCTTTTCAAATATATATATATATATATATATATATATATATATATATATATATATATATATATATATATATATAAATTTGAAAAAGTATCCCGCGTGGCTAACCTCTTATTATTTTTCTCCCAACTCGCTGATTCCAAATTCAAATTCTAACCAGAGCGCTAAATCTGTATCGCTTTCTAATTGCCTGCTGGCATTTAATAATGTCTGGAAAGGTTTTAGATATTACCATTGTTTATTGTCACACTACATTTGCCATGGTACTTAGAGACTAGAGCCGAATGCTACCAGCGATTCGAGACAGATATTTCTCTAATAACCAATTTTTTTCACTCACTTGTTACGTTGTGAAATTGATTGGTTTTGCACACGTAGTTGGTCGGAATAATTTGTGTTTGATTTGGGATATGTTGGTTGAGTTCTTATGGAAAGATCGATGGATAGAACCTCGACTCCTAGCCATCATGTAAATTTCTGAACCAGTAGCAAATCGGTTAACGATATTTTGATGATGTGAAGGGATTTCAGTTACTACTGTACTACTTACTGTGTCGCCTGCCCCATTTACTGCCATAGCCAACACAGACTGGAATCGAATCCTGTCGATCGATTGGCTATTGATTAGGCGAGACCCGCCGATAAAGCTACATGCGCCGATTGTGCATTATTACATAATAAATGCAGATAATGGATGCTGTACGGTCTCTTACTGCATTAAGTGTGGCAGAAACTCGAGTATGGGTATAAATTTATGGTACGTGTGTTGTACCATAATTTATATTACGTGTGTTGTATCGAGGCAAATAACTTTGTGTCTACTCTGGGATTTATACATAACATTACCTATTGAGTACGCTGAGCTGCAACCGGTACTAGCAGGGAAACGTTATGTTAGTCCCATTTACCTCTTATTATATATATATTGTTATACTTTGGGAGGGTGATGCTGCCAATAAAAACATAGGCACCTGTTGGTTTTCACTTCAATTTATTACAAATTTCCGGTTGGTTGGTACGATAACTGGATGGTTGTTTATATATTGTAAAAGCTCTTTCGTCACACATTCTGTGACTTCCTCAGTGACTTGGTTTTTATTTTGTGTCTCTCCTTTGTTCTGTCCTACACCATCTTGTTTTTGTAATATTAATAAAGATAGATAATCAAATTCACTACGCTTGATTTAACTAAACGATTCATTATATTGCAATTTGAGAGAAATGGTGGTCAATAACACACACACACACACACACACACACACACACACACACACACACACACATATATATATATATATATATATATATATATATATATATATATATATATACGAGATCGGTGTGGAAGTCGAACCTTCGTAAAGACCTGAAAATCCGCCTCTTCATTGCTGTAGTAGAGTCTGTACTGCTGTACGGGTCTGAGACTTGGACACTGACCAAGAAACTCACTCAGATGGTGGATGGGTGCTACACTAGAATGCTGAGGATGGCTCTGAACATTAATCAGTATACACTGAGGATGAAAAACTCAGAGCTGTATGGGAGCCTCCCAAAAGTCAGCTCAAAAGTGACATAGAGGAGACTGAGGTTAGCTGGACATGCTCACCGACATCCAGAGTTGACATTGCACTCAGTGCTCCTGTGGCAGCCCCTACATGGACACACTGGAAGAGGAAGACCAAGGTTAACGTATGTTGATTCCCTAAGGACAAACACTGGTCTGTTGGAGACGCAGGACATGGCAGCAATAATGAGGGACAGAGACCGCTGGAGAGAACTCGTCCATGGATCTCAGGAATTTTACCCGCCCTAGAATATATATATATATATATAATTCAAATTAATAGATATATATTTCCTTGAAATATGTGCTTTGTATATATATACAAAATACTGTGTGTTCTCATAAGATATATGGTCCTTTCTTTCTATGTATATCTACATATATCTATTTATTGGAATTATTATTACTCTGGACAAATGTCCATGGAACTTTTCTATTGGGAAACACAAATATCATACATAATCGATATGTTTTGATAACTTAATTTTTTGTATATATACATGTATGTGTGATTTTTTGTGTATATATAAATGTGTGTGCGTGTGGGGGTGGGGGGGGGTGCATGTGTGTGTGTGATAATATTGGGGGTTTCCAATATAGACCCAGAGAAGCTCTATGCTATCCAGCTTCCTAGGTAAAGCAATAATTTAAAATCGACTGAGGATGTTCTCAGCCGTTATAGATTCTGTTGTAGACTGTTAGGCCACAGGCTGCAGAGCTCAGAATTTATAAATGTGGAGACAATAACCAAGTTATACTTAAAACATAATTTTAATTCTACATATGTTTCAATGTATAACGGCGGGCCATGCCACGATATACATGAAGTATCTGTCCGTCGCTCTACATATCTTCAGGAATTTATATATTGTTATAAGTTTCAAGAGTATTAGATCAAAGAGATAACTTCATACCATAGATGAGGCTCATACCATATCAATTAATATATTGCAAATTACAAGCACATTCAAAAGCAACAGCAAAGCAGAAGCGGTATTAAAGACAGTATATCAAAATGTAGTACTTCTATGCATACGTACATTACCAGACATATAATTAAAATTACATGAGATTTTTAGCGTGCATGTTGACGAGGAAAAGGACAGTAGTTAGTTAATTATGCGTTAGGCGTATAAAAATATATTTTTAAAAAATAAAGAATGGAAAAGATTGATAAATTCAAGATCAAAATTAATTCTTCTTAAGAAGAATTCCAACGGTACACAAAATAATCTCTAACCATAAAACACTGGTATTGATATTATTTATATTATAATAGAATACAATGAGATATCAATATATAAATAAATATAGAATGATAGATAATAAAAAAACATTTTTTGTTGACTTACATAGATTTATATATTAGAATGTTCAGTGAAAGTCTATACAAAAATATACGTATGAGACCACAATGTTATAATAATTCTCATTAATTTAATCTACCGGAACTGAAGGTAGTTATTATAGGTAAATAATTAAACTATAAATTTGCCCAGCATCTAGATGGAAAGTAGCTTTGTAGTTACTATTATAGTTTTCCACTAACATATTTTAAAAATAGGTTTTACCGTTTGATGTCCGTAACTCGAAAAATAAGATCGGTTAAATTTTTAAAAGTGGTACCCCAGCAGTAGCGTAGCTAAAGTGTGTGCTGCCCGGGGCAGCCGTTGAATTTGCCGTATCTCGGCAACCCCACCCACAAAAAAAAAAAAATACAACATATTGCTCAGTAACTACCCCATAAAGTGCCAACCTTAATACAAATGTTACCGACGCGAATCGCCCCATCCCTTGCTACAACACTACTGTACTGCCGCATGACTGCAGCCCAATGACTGAAACTAACGAAAGAATAAAAGAAGGAAAAACCTTTTTAAAATAGTAATACGGAAGAAATACGGAACAATATCAGGTCAGGAAAAATGCCGATATTTTTATTGATATATGTGTATAGAACAATATCTTCATGAATTCATGGCTTTCCTTTATTATTTCAGATAGACCGACGGAAATCACATGTCAGGTTATGATAGATAGTATTGATTCTATAAATGAAGCTACAATGGTGAGTAAAACTGCACTTACGTTTAAAATAATCAATACATTCATAATAGCATACTAAATCAAACTTTACAACACTTTTCGTTATGTTCAACAATACGGATATAGGCGGTAAATTGGTAGAGTCGTTAGAACGTCGGATAGAATGCTTTTCAGTATTCGTTCCGATTCTCTGCTCTCTGAGTTTAAATCCCGCCGAGGTCAACTTTGCCTTTCATCCTTCCAAGGTCCATAAAAAAGTACCAGTCTAGTGCTGGGGTCGATTCTTCCTCTATATCTCTTTCTCATTTCCCCTCTCTCACTTTCTATCTTTCTCTGGAAGAAATCTGCTGTACCCAGACCTGGAAAGAGATGGGCTCTGCCTGGTTTAAAATGTCCAAGAAAAGCCGTTTGTGAATACGGCGCCCCTACACTCGATCAGGAGTTACGAGACTATATCTCTTTCTCACTTCCTTTCTCTCACTCTTTATCTCTCCTTCTCCGAAAGAAATCTGCTGTATTCAGAGGAGATGGGCTCCGCCATGTTTGAATATGTCCTAGAAACGACATATGTCAAGATGGCGCCCCCTTACGACTCCTTTGGAAGTTACGAGTCCATACAAACAATACGGTTACATGTTTCATATTGTGATACTATGAGATTATACCAGATGGTATAAGCTGATAGGACTTAAATTATTTCATTGGTGGATTGGCAGTATCGGTAGAGGGTCGGACGCCGTGCTTTGACGCATAGTTACGGCCCTTGCCATTCTGAGTTCAAATCCCGCCGAGGTTAACTTTGCCTTTCATCCTTACGGGGTCGATAAAATAAAGTACCAGTAATACTGGTACTTTATTGATAATTGCTGGCCAAAAGTAGAAACAATTATGTTATATTGTGTTATTTAAAGTGAACGTTTCATGCTAAACCACAAGCTATTATCTAATACAACTCTGTTGTAGCGTCAACTTTCGTTGTCTCACTCTGTACATTTCACAGCTTAGACTGATGAAAAAAAAATTTAGATGTATTTCCGAATTCAATGTAATCATTGTGCAAACAAAGTGAGGAGATGGGAGGGGTCAAGAAAGGAAAAGAGTAGAACTGGAAACACAATGGATGTTAAATGCAAAGGCTTTATCTATAAAGAACTGCATCCAGGGCCATCTTAGTTGAAGAGTTGCGGCTTTGAGAATTCCACAAAAGCAGTAGTGTTTTTAACACGATACAACAGAACTCTCCTCTATAATTTTGGAGGTGAAAGAGCTTACAGACTGTGCGTGCAACGATGTGCCCTTTTCTTTCTTAGTAGCCATATCGTATGTGTTGCGATGATAGTTTAGTACAGGTTTTGAAGGCAATGATTTCTCCATTATATCTGTAATAAAGATATTCGTTAAACTCTTGGATGTTGAAAGTCTCATGAGTATCCTTCGTGGTAAGGTAAATATTGAGTTTAAAAATAATAAAGTGATCAAAGGTGTTTGGAGAGTTGGTTGGTCGATCCAGGTAGGTGACAAGATTAACATATATAAGAAGTTCATTATCTGCATGGGGAGTGAGACAGCGAGAAGGAATTTCGTACATCCAAGTCATTAAGGGATATGATCTGTTATAGATGACGTAAACTACATGATGAGAGACAGTCGCACAATGTCTGGGGGAATTCGTTTGATATAAGGAAAAAGGGAATTTCCGTATGAGTAGCTGGAAGTACTAACGTTCAGAGAAAAGAAAACGATTATATATATATATATATATATATATATGGATTGTAGATAAGTGTAGACACTCTCATTAAAAATGAATTGCAACCATGATGAATTTCGTTTGGCATAGACTGACGAAGTGAGTTAATGTTTGAAGATAAGAAGCGTGTTTCTCATTGGAGGATTTGCACGTTGGCAGATAGAAATCGAATAAGCTCATGGTTGGATTAAAATCTAGAGATATTGGTGTTGAAGAGAGAATTATAAATGTCAATAGAATGTAGTCATTTTTATATCTAGCTCACAAAGCTCTAGATCATTCGTAGTTCTCATAATAAAATGACTGTTCATGTTCTGACTATTTCCAGACAGGATATTTGTAAGTCTATTTGCAACTTATTCTTAATGCTAAATTCCGACCAATGTTTAGTAAATGTAGATATGAAAGCGCCAAATAAGGCTATGGAAATCTTAATTGCCTCCTATTAATCAGAAGACATTACTTAAATATTTACAAAAGAAAATTGATAAAATATTTTTATCACCACTCCAGTTATGTGTCTAATGTAATTCCTATTTAAAAGGTGTCTGCTCTGGTTCTCCAGTGAAATCGTTTTCTATTCAAAGTAATGCTAATTTCTAGCGTTACAACAAAACACAAGCTTAGCGAAACTATACCGTTTCTTCATGGTGCCACTGTCTAATTATTCAGTTTTGTTCCAAAAAGCACTTGTGATGCTCTATAAATATCATAATCCATTATTTGTAGTAATAAGACTGGACTGTTTACAGCTAGATCGATCCAATTAGTATGCGGCTGAGTCGATAAGATATTTATCAATAGGTCAAAGTATTGATGCATCAGTCAAAACGTCTGTGGCATTTAGTTACGTTTCTTTACGTTCTTAGTTCAAATTCTGCCAAGATTAACTGACACTCTACGATATTAAAAAAGAAAAGGGCACACTAGATAATGTAGTCCTGCATAGATCTAAAAGGACTGAGTAATCACAACTGAATGCTTTTGATCACAGATCCACATGATAATAGGTTAAACAAAAACAACACAGAGAAGGAAAATAATTGTTTCTACTTTTGGCACAAGGCCAGCAATTGTCCCAGTGCATTACTTGTACTTTATTTTATCGACCCCGTAAGGATGAAAGGCAAAGTTAACCTCGACGGGATTTGAAATCAGACCGCAAAGGGACGTAACTCTATGCTGGAAAGCATAGTGTCCGACTCTCTATTGATACTGCCAATCCACAGAGCACGAAAATAATACTAAATACAGAGGATTTGGGGAAGCAAAGAAGAAATGTTTCCAGTATATCCTTCCTTTAAATTCTTAAATATACACAAAGTCTTTGGAGTCACCCATAATAAGTGGAAAGTGAACATTAGCTTTATACTACATATTTATAGTGTTTGAAAACTGCAAGTCTCATCCACTGTCTAAATCAAACAAATATATTGATTTCTAATTTAGGCACAGGGTCAGCAAATTTTAGGGAACAAATTTGATTAAATCAATCCTAGTATTTGACTGAAAGGATAAAAGGAAACGTTGAACTCAGATGATAAAGAACCAGAACAAATACGACAATGACATTTTATCCCACGATCTACCAATTCTGCCAATCCACCGCCCTATTCTACCAATTAATATTACTGCTACTATATTGACATAACTGCACCAACCACGCGTGGTAATAGCATAGTCAGTGTAATCTCATCGGTTAAGTGTCGAGTATGCCTTTTCTACCTGTTGATGGCAAATTTAATCTCTGGGTTAGTGTATCTGCATACATTCCAGTTTAAGCGAAACAGGCAAGCGATATCACAAGTTACTAGTTAACTAATACGAATATGTACAGGACAGGAGAAAGAAAAGAGAACTACCTACTCCGATCATGGAATAAAAAGATCGGTTTGAAATTCCGAGAACTTACAGACAAACAACGAAAAAAGCAAAACGTGGACGTGGGGAGTGGTGATGACAATAGTATGTCGTGGTAATGTCTCTAACGATTGACATATACATAAATATATCAAACATCTTTAACATCGCTCTGAAAATAACATAAGAACAGTTCATATGCCTAGCAGGCCTAATATGTCACAATTAGTAACAGTTAAAACACCCAAGAAACCTCCCAACAAATGTGTCAGAACACAGAAGAACCGAACTCCCACTGTAATCGCCTCCATGTCTTTTTCCCTCCCTATTATTATGAGAAAATGGGGCCCCACGTGCTGGCCGCCACACAGCCCCGGCGGATTGAGAAGGCGTTTCCCCGTAGGATAGTAAGGGAGATGCGCTGGAAGAGCCATTCCATCTCGTGAGGCTCACACCTGCGGCTAGGAAAAGAAGATACCGTTGAGAAAGGAGGTGTGGGGGGGGGGGCTACGGACACTGGAACACAAACACGATAACAATGCCAGCTATAATGAGGAGGGGGGGGGGGGTAACACGGGATAAGCTGGAAAGAGTCGTCAGAGCAATGAATTAATAAAGACGTGTAGAAGAAATATGAATTTAAAGAATTGGTAAGCTGTAAAGAACTGGAATGTTAGGTGTGGTGCGGAACCAGAGGTAGGAAAGAGAACAAGGTTAAAACTAAAAATAGAACAGTGAACAGGTGCCATATCTATAAGAATTAAAAGTACGTTCAATTGCATACACAAATATAGTATAGATATATAATATAACCCCACACACAAACAAACAAAATCAACGTGTATATATGTGTGTGTATATATATATATATGTGTGCCTATATAGTAATAATAATAAATTTGAAGACTAAAATCCAAAGAGGGCTCGATAAGGATAAATATATATCAAATATATAAGAACCATAGAGCAAATATTTATTAAAATAACAGATTAAAGTTTAATAACAGATTAAAGTTTAATGAATCGCTGCTTTCACCCTTAACGGGATCTTCTGAAACTCATATGTGCCTATATATTTATGTATATATATATATATATATATATATATATATATATATATATATATATACACTAGACATGAAAAATGCGCAAGCTCAAAAGAGCCACAGAATGTTATAATAAACCTTCAAAGGTGTGGGACTAGAGTTGTTACTCAAAAATATTGTAATCGTTATCTATCGTACATTCTGTGGCATCCTTTATAAAAATATCACAATAAATACATCTATGTTTAATGTAATAACAGCTATAAATAATTACGTAATATTATTTGATATATATTAATCCTTATCGAGCCCTCTTTGGATTTTAGTCTTCAAATTTATTATTATTACTATATACACACACATATATATACACGTTGATTTTGCTTGTTTGTGTGTGGGGTTATATTATATATCTATACTATATTTGTGTATGCAATTGAATGTACTTTTAATTCTTATAGATATAGCACCTGTTCACTGTTCTCTTTTTAGTTTTAACCTTATTTCCTTCCTACCTGTTTCCCTATCTATGTTTAATATTTTGTTAAGGCAACGCTTGTAATAACTCTAGTTAAACATGATATATATTAATAATAAATTATCGTTGTAATGTAATTAGATTATATAATTGTTATTATAAATGATCTTATAAATATTAGTGTAAGATGTATAAAAATATTTTCAGACTTTTAATATAAACAACAACAAAAAACAATGAATATTAAATCAATATATTATACATAATAGAAAACATAAAATAAATAAACAATATAAAAATAAAATATTTACATACAATTGCAATTATCAGACTATATAAATTTTCTTTATTCCCTGAGCAAATTAATGAGATTTGTTCTTATTGCACATAATTTGATGACTTTTTGGAGTGTATTAAAAGATAACAACAATTTGTGATTAAATTGTTATCTTAAGCAACTTTCTTTTTAATAGTTGTTGGCTGAGCGAAATTGAACAAACCTATGAGCTAATATTTAAAAAAATACACAAACTACATTTCCCTGTATTGTTGCAACATTAGATAAAATAATTGAGTAATGTCGTGAGATTTTGCTCTTATTGCACATTAATAGTGTTTTTATTTTTCGGCACAAAGCCATTACCGCAGTCCATTACTGGTACTTTATTTTATCGACCCGGTAAGGATGAAAGGCAAAGTTAACCTCGGCGGGATTTGAACTTAGAACACAAAGGGCCATAACAATGCTGCAAAGCATGGTGTCTGACGCTCTACCAATACTTGTGTTGAGCTGGTCACCAATTTGTGGTGGTCGTGCGTGGAGTAGAACAACAAGCGCTAGTCAAAATAGTATGAACAAACATTTTTATTTGTCGAAGAACATATTTTCAATACAGTTTGTGAATGGGCATCTACTTATAGTGACAGTGGTACTTTATTTTATCGATCCCGTAAGGATGAAAGGCAAAGTTAATACTGACAATAATGCAAATGTGTAATAGTGAAAATTTGCGCCTTTTCAATAATTTATCGTCTGCTCATGTTGCATTAAAGGGAAATAACTCGTTTCTCAACTGTATTTATACATTTTTAACTGAAACATCAATATTACACATTCGATTTGAAATTTTTTTTTACCGATCTCTCCGCTGGAACTTAATCTATAAGTTTAGATGTGTGGCGACCGTTTTAGTAGAGAGACAGACAGGCAGACAACCTCAGTTTTATATATATATATATATACATATCAAATATTTTTAAACGCGTGTGACACAAATTTTTACAATGTTTTTAGAAAAATTATTTTTACAAATATTTACAAACAAAGTGCAGTTTGTATTACAATCGGAACTCTGCCTATACTCGATTGCAATATATAAAGAGGAACAAGATACAAAGATATATTTCTTTATTTGGCACAAGGGCGCACAAAAATGGGAGATTACAGAATATATACGCTATTTTGAAGCGTTTAAACATTTGTTACAAACAAAAATTTAGAATCGTTTTGTACACACGATAAATTTAAAAATATTTGTACAAATATTTGTACAAACTTTTACGATAGATATCTTATCTATTGACCGCCTAACCCTAACCCTAACGTCAATATATTACATTTGTTTTAAAAATAGTTAATATAAATTTTAAAAAATCATATTATGACGAAATAACAAAAATAAATGAACTAGGAAAACAAACTTCGTGTCTAACAGATATATGTGCCTATATACATATATATATACATAAATATGTACACACACACACACACATGTATATATATATATATATGTGTGTGTGTGTGTGTGTGGTTATCATAAAAACCATCCATATAACCAATAAAGAAAATATGAGATTTAGTTAATGCCTATGGGTAAGGAAGTGCTAAGAGTGAATATTATTTTTTTTTTTTGTGCTTTCTCATGAGAGAGAACCCTACACACACAGAGAGATAGAATTGCAGGAATAAACATGGTAGTTAAAGTATCTACTAATGGGTTTGGAGAGTGGCCTGGGTGTTCTTTCGAGAATCATAATGGCGCTTGAGAAAGTAGTTCCCAAAGCGTCGTCTGGTTTCATCCATTGATAAAGAATTTCAAACATTATTGCGTTTTCTTTGTCGAACACAATTGAAGAGATTTTTTGTGATACACAGAATAGATCTCAGCAATCCGATGATATCGCCGAGCTTAAACAGTGCCGCGCTATATGAACATCGAATGGGGACAGTTCAACTCCATAGATCTGTTTGTGAAGAAGTGTCATCACGATTAGACTGTAATTAATTTTATAAAGCGGACTCACACTACTAATGATTAACTACACACTCTTTGGTACCCCGTTTACTACTGCTAACTTCGTCATCAATACACTACGTATCTCCACAAGATATTTATATTTCCCCTTAGGCTGCATAAACAATCATGTCTCTCCTTGTTGCTATCAGGCCTTCACCCATCAAAGATACAAACTATGCCTGTAACCGTAACATGTATATATGTTTGTATGTATGTATGTATGTATATATATATATATATATATATAAGTATTGAAATTTCCGTTGGAAAGGTCATAGAAATGAAGAGTGCTCTATGTAAGTACCAGAGCAAAATTTAATGTATAAAAATCAATATAATTACCTCATTACCAGAGGTTTCCCGAATGAGGCGAATACGAAATAAACGACTTCATTCGTTCGTCAGACGAGGCAATATAAAACATGGGTAAATACTTAGAAAAACTCATCAAGAAAATCAAAAAATTATATAGATAAATGAAATAGAAATTGAAATATATAAAAATCTATCAAGAAATATAGTTAGGTGTGTGTATATGTATGTATATACGCTCACAGATGTGAATATATGTATATGTGTACATGTACATGTATAGTGAGAAAGTGTGCGTAATTCTAAAATAGGGCAAATGTATCTATATGTCTGTATTATACAAACAGAAATGGTTACATCGTAAATATACGAATATGAACGCGCCCGCATAAAACGCCTGAACACTCGTACGCTTAGGTGCGGAAAGAAAGGAGGTAATGGAGTGTAATAATTAAAAGAAAAGGGTCAGTCTCGATATATTTATAAAAATATAATAACGATAAATTAGAAAGAAAAAATTAAAGAAAACAAAAAAAGAGGGGTATATACATACACAGACACGCGTGTCTCACAAAAGAAATGTAAAAATAATTATGCTTATATAAACACGCGCACTTACACTTCCATACGTTCGATACGTACATACACACACACACACACACACATACCTATACTCACGCATATAAACCTTTTTACATACCCTCGTATGAAACTGAGTAAGTAAAAAAAGGAAGGGGGGGGGAGAAGAAAAAAGGAACAAAACATAAAACCGAGATGTCAAAAACACGGATATAAAGACACGTACACATACGCATAATATATACATACACACACACACAAACACCTGTACACACACACACATATACACATACACACACATACACACACGCACGCGCGCGCACATACGTAGTCACTCGTGTACATATATAAAAAGTATACACACATTAAGGCGTTCAGCCATATTGAAATGTGGATAAATAAGTACAAATATAAAATTGTAAGATAGGCTGCGCAAAAATAAAATAAAAATAAAAATATCTGGATTGAAAAACACAAAAGACAAGTATAATCAGTTAGTGGAGGAAAAAGGGAAGTAAAAGAAGGGGAAGTAAAAAATAGAAAATAGGAAGTGGATCGGAGAATAAAGGGGGGGGGGGGAATGTGAAGTAAAAATAAATAAAAGTGAAAATAAATGAAATTATTGACAAGGATAAAAATGAAAGTAAGTCAGAAAGGGTAATTAAAAAGAGAATAATAAGAGTTTATGGAGGATAAGTGTCTGAAAGTGTGTTAAGTTTATATGAGCTGGAAAGCAGGTGTGATTTCATGTGTGGGCAACTGGTGAAAATTTCCGTCTTTGTGTTCAGGCAGGTCTTTGGTGATTTAAGATTTTGCAATATCCAAAATTTTTCATTTATGCAGAGCGTGCATTTTCTTGTTCCTCTAGCATATTTTTTAGATTGGTTCAAAATTGACCAATCTAGTTTATATTGGATGCCTTGGTCTTTCAAATCCCAAATTCTGCTAGCCAGAGCTGTTGTAAATCTTTTTTCTGGATGTCGAAAGGATGCGACATGTGAGTAATAACGCGTTTTGAATCTGTCTTGCGTCATACCCACATATCGTTCACTGGTGGCTGGATGGTTGTTGCTGATGGTTGTCACTTTAGCCGCATATACAATGGCTTTGGTGTTGCATTTACCTTGTAATGGGCATTCACTTTTGATTCTAGAAGAGCAAGTTTGATTTTCTCTAGGTGATATTTTGTTGAGGATATAGGACTTAATATTTGGACCGCAGGAATAGCTAATTTTAACACAGTTTCTGTTAAAGATCTTATAGTATCTATGTGTTCTAGGGAAATGTTTATCTAGGAGTTCTAGGAATTTTTTGCCTACATTAGTTTTAACTGCTAGAGAGTAGGGGTGTGTGAACCAGATTATTTTTCTTTTCCTATTTTTATGTTTAATAGAGTTAGTGTAGTTAGGTATGTATTTAATCGGTTCGCTAAAGCCGCTATTTTGGAGGGCTTTATTATAGTAGGGAGATGCCTTATTAAAAATAGCTTCTGAGGAAGAGAGGGTGGAGATCCTACGGCTAATATTAGGGATAAGGTTTTTAAAAACTATAGGTGGATGGCAAGATCCTTTATTTATATATTTTAAGTTTTCATTAGGTTTATGGTATGGTTTATAAGAAGCAGTAGGCAAATCTAGGTTTATATCTAGGAAATCTACGTTGGAAAGGTTAGTGTCAATAGTAATTTTAAGATTAAAACTAGCGAAGGTTTTTATTAAGTCTTTCCTTAATCTATCTAAGTTATGGCCTATGGTGGTATGGGAAAGTATTAGACCATCATCGCGATAAAGCCCAAAAATATGGTTAGGAAATTTTTCTTTAAGTGTATGTAAGAGGAATAGGCCGACCAGATCACAAACCTCGGCACTGTCATAAGAGCCCATTGAGACATCGAATGGGTTCTCTGGGTTAGATATTTTTACCCAAGTGTCATTATCATTAAAAAGTAGAGTGTTCCTAGCATGCAAGATGACATCCTCTTCAATATCGGAGATATTAGTGAACCCTCTAGCGAAATTTAAAGCTTTCACTAAAAGGGTCTGAGTAATAGATGGGTAGAAATCTACGATGTCAAATTGGGTGAATCTAGAACTGATTTTGTTTTTAATATTATTAAACCAATGTACTACGGAAGAGCTATTTATCCATTGGAGTAATTTAGACTTACTTCTAATGTGTGTATTTAATTTATTTAAAATTTTTTTGCTGGCAAGACCAATATCAGTCTTAGCAGGGTTGGTTAATCTACAACTAGGGCGATTAATAAAGTCAGGTTTATGATCTTTAAGGGTGATATACGCAGAACGTTTAGCAAGTTTTTCTGTCCTATTATCTATTTTTAAAGAAACAGCTAATTCTTTAGCTTCCTTATTTATATTATGGTACGTATTTATATTAGCTATTTGGTATTTAGAGGTGATATTATCTATTAATAGTTGGTCGTGTAAATTATTATTAACTTCGTATAGGTTTTTAGTTTTATCTGAGAAGATGAACTTATTATTAGAAGATTTGAAAGTAGAAATATCATTAGATAATTTAGATTGAAAGGGGTTAGAGTACTTACGAAAATTGATGTTGTTGATAAGGTTAACTAGGTTTAATTCAAAGGCGGTCATATCTTTTACTCTTTGCGGATATTTGTGAGTTTTGATGTCAAAATATTCCGTAGAATCCGTGTTAAATTGACCATCGAGAATCAAAGCTTTCCATCTCATTCTTTTAACAACCCTCTCTACTTTGTCTATCAGTATAAATATATCGAGACTGACCCTTTTCTTTTAATTATTACACTCCCTTACCTCCTTTCTTTCCGCACCTAAGCGTACGAGTGTCCAGGCGTTTTATGCGCGCGCCTTCATATTCGTATATTTACGATGTAACCATTTCTGTTTGTATAATACAGACATATAGATACATTTGCCCTATTTTAGAATTACGCACACTTTCTCACTATACATGTACATGTACACATATACATATATGCACATCTGTGAGCGTATATACATACATATACACACACCTAACTATATTTCTTGATAGATTTTTATATATTTCAATTTCTATTTCATTTATCTATATCTTTTTTTGATTTTCTTGATGTGTTTTTCTAAGTATTTGCCCATGTTTTATATTGCCTCGTCTGACGAACGAATGAAGTCGTTTATTTCGTATTCGCCTCATTCGGGAAACCTCTGGTAATGAGGTAATTATATTGTATTGATTTTTATACATTATATATATATATATATATATATATATATATCAAGGGCGGTGCCCCAGCATGGCCTCAGCCGGATGGCTGAAACAGGTAAAAGAGTAAATATATATATATATATATATATATATATATATATATATATATATATATAAAAACAAATAACGAAACGAAATTAAATTTCGTTTCGCTTCTAACTCACTTTTGTATGACTGACGCTTAAACAATTAAGTTAAAGTGTACATCTACATATGTATACGGAAGTATTAGTATGCATATAAATACACACATGTATACATATGTACATGTACTCAGCTTTTCACTAGACACTTTACAGTGAGTGTCAGCTAGTCTGTATGTAACCACACAGACGGACCGGGTTTTAGAGTCATACGGGTTTTCAAGGAAACACATTTCCTCTATTCTCCAGAGGGCCAGACAGGAATATTGGACTAGTTTCGATGTTATTACATCTCATCAGCAATATTTACCCATCTTCCGGCTTCTCTGGAGAATTGTAAAAGCACATATCGTTATATGCTTTTTCTATGAAAATTAGTAGTGGGTAGACTAATTTGCATAGAACGTGAGTCATTGTACGCACCGGTTCAGCGGAAACGATAAAAACAAATAACGAAACGAAATTAAATTTCGTTTCGCTTCTAACTCACTTTTGTATGACTGACGCTTAAACAATTAAGTTAAAGTGTACATCTACATATGTATACGGAAGTATTAGTATGCATATAAATACACACGTGTATACATATGTACATGTACTCAGCTTTTCACTAGACACTTTACAGTGAGTGTCAGCTAGTCTGTATGTAACCACACAGACGGACCGGGTTTTAGAGTCATACGGGTTTTCAAGGAAACACATTTCCTCTATTCTCCAGAGGGCCAGACAGGAATATTGGACTAGTTTCGATGTTATTACATCTCATCAGCAATATTTACCCATCTTCCGGCTTCTCTGGAGAATTGTAAAAGCACATATCGTTATATGCTTTTTCTATGAAAATTAGTAGTGGGTAGACTAATTTGCATAGAACGTGAGTCATTGTACGCACCGGTTCAGCGGAAACGATAAAAACAAATAACGAAACGAAATTAAATTTCGTTTCGCTTCTAACTCACTTTTGTATGACTGACGCTTAAACAATTAAGTTAAAGTGTACATCTACATATGTATACGGAAGTATTAGTATGCATATAAATACACACATGTATACATATGTACATGTACTCAGCTTTTTTAGTCTACCCACTACTAATTTTCATAGAAAAAGCATATAACGATATGTGCTTTTACAATTCTCCAGAGAAGCCGGAAGATGGGTAAATATTGCTGATGAGATGTAATAACATCGAAACTAGTCCAATATTCCTGTCTGGCCCTCTGGAGAATAGAGGAAATGTGTTTCCTTGAAAACCCGTATGACTCTAAAACCCGGTCCGTCTGTGTGGTTACATACAGACTAGCTGACACTCACTGTAAAGTGTCTAGTGAAAAGCTGAGTACATGTACATATGTATACATGTGTGTATTTATATGCATACTAATACTTCCGTATACATATGTAGATGTACACTTTAACTTAATTGTATATATATATATATATATATTATTAGGGTAAACATTGATGCAATTCAATTCAAGCACTCAACGTACTTTTTCCACATAGGAGTGACGGAGTAAATATCGTATAAAGAAAAGCATATATGTACTCTGTGTTTTTGCATTTATTCACTATTGGTTCTGTTCTTTTCTTTTGTGTACTTTATGTCTGTTTTTCTTTGATTTTGTTCCATGTGATGGAAATTAGGACTGTGTACCAGATCCACTAATGCCTGGAGCCCTGTAGTTATAATGTACGACACTGTCGTTCAATATGTGGATAGAGTAACTGTGACACTAGAATCCCTCTCAGAAAATATTACTTAAACATCTCTCTCCATATTATTTACTCACCTCAATCCGAATTATCACCTGAAAAGAATTTTTTTAATTCTTTTTTTAATTCCTTTTTTAATTCTTTAATTTCTAATTGTTAATTTCTTAATTGTTTAATTTATAATTTCTGATATTTGATTTAGGATTTTAATTTTTATTTCCAACCCTCACTCTTAACTTCCAACGTAAAACCATGATACCTAGAATAAGTTTATTTTCCCTTATAAGGTGATGGTCAGTCGTGACGTCAACGCTTAGCGAGGGGTAGTATTATGACCTGTAAAAACTAACACTCTCCCATCCCCTCTGGCTCTCGGCTGACTGCCACAGCCGTGATGGGTAGCAGTACAATATGGTACAGGCAATGGTGGGCCATTGTTTTGGATGACGGTGTGAACTGACTAAGCAAATTTCGTTGAAGTCTGCGGTGGCGAATGGTCAACTTCCTTCGGACATGCGCTTGCGCAGGCCGGCGGGGGTGAATTGGTACTCACAAGGGAGCGGATGAAAAACCCCCAAAACACGCAATTCATCCGTTCCCTTGTCGATCCAATTTGGATTGCCTCGGAAACATAACCTTATTATGTAACAAGCTGTCTGATGATGGCACGACACTCGCACACAGAACAGTGTGGCCAGTGTCGTCACTGAAATATATATCACAGCATTATTATTAAAGGATTTGAACATCTGAAACTACTTCGCTTTTCTTTATACTATATATATATATATATATATATATATATATATATAGTAGAAAAAAAAAATCAGTGATGCATCTGGACTCAGTTTATTGCGTGTTACAATTGTTTCGCCGGCAGGTAGCTCGAGACATGATCACTGTATGGATCTGGCTGATTCTACGGCTGCAGGTTCCGTCGGACACGGGTATTTCGTTCGGAGAAACAATTGTAACACGCAATAAACTGAGTCCAGATGCATCACTGATTTTTCGTTTTTTTATACTATTCACACTCTGCTCTGTAAGAATATTGAGTGCTAATTTTGGCATACCGCCTATGGAAACACCATAGCTACCATTATACACACGTATATATATCTATATATATAAAACAGAGGATGTCTGTGTGTCTGTTTCCCTAAAACTCGAGAAGTACCCAACCGGTTTTTTTCAAACTTTATACATGTAACTCGTATGACCCCGGAAGTGTTTTGAGCAAAAAAAAATTCAAATTTTCAATGCCCTAGGGAACGCATTAGGCGATTTAGCGATCTATTTCTCTTTCTCTTAGTCTTTCTCTTTTTAGATAGATACATAGATATGACGTCGCGCCTTCATAATATCTGTCTGTATGCCTGACTGTCTGCATTACGTCATTATGACGCGATCAGTGTGTGTATGTATATATATTCTTATGCCAGGGAACGTCTTCACGAACCAAAGTATCGTCTTCCTGTTTTCTAGATTGATTCTTTTAGTTTAAGAAGATCCCGTTAAGGTTGAAAGCAGCGATTCTTTGCTTAAACATTAATATGTTATTTTAATATAGATATTCGTGTACAGATATTTTTGCATACACAAAAACAAAATATAAACAAACAAGGCCAAAGATTACATCAATTAGTCTTAGTGTATGTACTTCATACTGCTTTTAGGTAGAATATCCCGTTAAGGGTGAAAGCAGTGATTCTTTGCTTAAACTTTAGTCTGTTATTTTAATATATATATATATATATAATTATATATTTATGGACAGATATTTTTGCATACACAATAACAAAATATAAACAAACGTATTTATTTCACGAGGTTCGATAAGGATAAATATATATCACATATATAAGAACCCTATAGCAAATCCCGAGCAACGCCGGGCCATTCTGCTAGTATATATATAAAATGGAAAACGAAGAATCAGTGATGCATAGGAACTAAATTGAGTTCCGATGCATCACTCATTCTTCGTTTTCCATGTTATCATACTCTGCTCCGTAGGGGCATAGAGTGCTCAACCGGCATACCGCCTATGGACGCATCTTAGCTACCATAAGACATATATATATATATATAAATATATATATATATATATATATATATATATATATATATATATATATATATATATACATATATATATATATATATATATATATATATATATATATATATATCCCTTCTGTTATCCCATATTTTCTTTCCCTCCCTCCTTCGTTTTCCCAATAACTTACCTAGTTATTGAAGGCACTGGAGGTAGGTATCTTGTCTTTAACGCGTAGAAATATCCGAGACCCCAGCAGACAACTGATGAGGAACCCCCCCCCCCCCCGTTCTTGTTTTCTTCTTATTATTATTTTTAAGCATACCTTGTCTAGCAACCAATCCTCTTCTTCATATATATATATATATATATATATATATATATATATATATATATATATATATATATATATATATATATATACTCTTTTACTCTTTTACCTGTTTCAGCCATCTATATATATATACAGTGTAGGTAATACAGTGAAATACTGGTGTTGGTACCAAATCAAGTACTCTATGCACAGGCAGAGTGTATATATTAGAAAAAAACGAGTAAGTTTCGTTTACATATGAAAAATATTTATTGCGAATCGACCTGTTGCGCGTGTTTCGCAGAGGATTGGCTCAAGGTGACCCATAGGAGTTATGGACCCGACTCCAGTATCGATCTACTCCTCAGACTGGTGATGCGACAAAAGATATATTTTTGTCGCATCACCAGTCTGAGGAGCAGATCGATACTTTAGTCGGGTCCATAGCTCCTATGAGTCACCTTGAGCCAATCCTTTGCGAAACACGCGTAACAGGTCGATACGCAATAAATATTTTTCATATGTAAACGAAACTTACTCGTTTTTTCTATTATATACATACTGTACATGCATATGTTAGTAACTGCTTCAGTACAAATCTTGAGAAGCTGGGCTTCACAGAAACTCAAAGAACATGACTAGTTAGGAAATTACAAGTACAATCCATTAATGGAACAGTAAAACATTTCAAAACTTCTGCATCTAATAACTGCATATACACATGTACAGATACAAAGCATATGCACATGCACACATATAACTCAAAACATACACATCCACACATACATTAACATCCATACCTGCATGCAGACATGCAGACATATTTACCTAGTTGATATTGTTTAATTTCCAACGAGAGAGTCTTGTATCTATGTTAGAAACCAACTCTCTCTTGGTAAAAATTTATAAAATTATAAAACCAGAAGAACATACATACATACATACATACATACATACATACATACATACATACATACATACATACATACATACATACATACATGATGGCTGCCCCCTCGTTATCGAGTATGGCTATTGCACGTTATACCATTATTAACAATTATTAATTAATTCTATCGTGCGGTGGATTGGGAGTATCAGTAGAGGGTCGGACGCCATGCTTTGACGTATAGAGTTACGGCCCTTGCCATTCTGAGTTCAAATCTCGCCGAGGTTAACTTTGCCTTTCATCCTTAC
>OZ024742.1:231963392-231998392 GCA_964016885.1 Eledone cirrhosa
TAATTATACTTCAAGGTATCCAGAAGATTTACGCTTTTGTTTAATCACACCTCTATTATTAGAAATTATTCACATTATTTCCTTTTCGACTATCAGGTAAAATGCTTAGAAAGTGTGATATGTGATTGATGTTTTTTTTTTGTTTTTTTGTTTTTTTCTTGTGGTTATTTATTTTTTTATTTGCTGTTGGCAAATGAGATGAATTCTGAGCTTGCCTATTTTACTTCAACATTATCGTATTTCTATATTAACGAGGAATTAAACAAGGATGGTTTCTCATTTAGCAAGCACTTCATTCATAGTGTTCTAGGTTTCTTTTATAATGTATATGATTGTTAGTGTCTGGCTAGCTTCCCAGCATTGCTGATTTCTTCAGCCTTTTTTCTTTCTTGATTTTCATGAATAATTCGTGGAATCATATGAACTTTGGAGTGGCAATTGATGACTTTGTTCGCTCTTTTAACTTCCATAGTTTACGTAGATCTATTTGTGGATTATATAACAAAGCATTTAGTCATACATATCTGTCGGTTGAAAGGCGGTAAATTGGCAGAGTCGTTAGAATGTAGAATGATTTGCGCTATTCGTTCCGGCTCTCTAACCTTTTAGTTTAAATCCCACAGAGGTCAACTTTGCCTTTCAGCCTTTTGAGATCGATAAAAATGTATCAATCCGGTACTGGGGTCGATTCTTCCTCTATATCTCTTCCTCACTTCCTCACAGTTACTCTCTCTCTCTCTCTCTCTCTCTCTCTCTCTCTCTCTCTCTCTCTCTCTCTCTCTCTCTCTCTCTCTCTCTCTCTCTCTCTCTTGAAGAAATCTCCTTCTATTGAAGAAATCAGCCGTGTTCAGACCTGGAGATATATGGGCTCCGCCAGGTTGAAAGTGTCTAAGACGCTGCACGTACGTCTCCATCAGGAGTTACGGGTACGTACGTGTGTACATACCTACATACATACATACATACATACATACATACATACATACATACATACATACATACATACATACATACATACATATATGATGGCTGCGACTCGATTTCGAGTAATGCCATGGCTTGATACTTAAGCATAAGTATCACAGACGTGGCTTTTTAGTCCTGCTAGAGACTTGCCTATGGCCAGCAATACCATGCATCGCAATGAATGTCACATATTAAGCTATGCCTGTGCTTGAAGCTTTTTTAGGTGAGGAAAGGCTTTGTACGGGGCTAATCCCACTTTCTGAACATCGAATGCATTTGCCCGAAGAACTGGTCTACATTATTGGATGCAAACGAAGTCGCAGAGTAACCTTTTCATAGAAATATGTATTAATGAAGACTAGGAGTCTCTCGTTAAAAAAAAAAAAAAAAAAACTTTTATTGGTTGGCCGTTGATTCTCCTGAGTTCCTCCGCCCTTTAACGGATTTTGTTTTTCACCCCGCAAGGTGTCCTAAATCAACCTCCTCGCCAAGCAAGCTTGGTGGGATTGCCGATTTAGTCACCAGATTGTACTGGGTTGTACTAGGTTGTACATGTTACTAGTAGCGCTGAAAAGCGACCTGATATAACACACACGCACACACACACACACACACACACACACACACACACACACACACACACACACACACACACACACACACACACACACACACACACACACACACACACACACACACACACACACACACACACACACACATTGCAAAAATTCTAATAACTCCATGTATACATGTACAGATACAAGGCACATGCACACATATAACTCTAAACATGAACATCCACACATACAATAACATCCATACCTGCACACACATGCATGCAGACATATCTACCTAGTTGATGTTGTGTAAATTCCAATGAGAGAGTCTTGTAATTATATTAGAAACCGACTCTCTCTCTATTGGTAAAAATTTGTGAAATTATAAAACCGGAAGAACATACATACACACATACTCACATACACACACATACATACACACATAGATACATACATCAATACATACATACATACATACATACATACATACATACATACATACATACATACATACATACATACATACATACAGGTTTCCTAGCAGCCAGGTTGAACAGCGCCTTGAAACAATTATGCATGTAAGAAACTTGACACCACCTGTACCATCTAAGTCTACCTCGACTGTTGTGGAAAATACTATCGATAATGATAATCAAAAGTATAAACAA
The DNA here is from genome assembly GCA_964016885.1 of Eledone cirrhosa. Classification (NCBI taxonomy): domain Eukaryota; kingdom Metazoa; phylum Mollusca; class Cephalopoda; order Octopoda; family Eledonidae; genus Eledone; species Eledone cirrhosa. The sequence goes on from OZ024742.1 coordinate 231,965,587, forward strand.
TTGAAAATTTCCCTCAACGAAATCTTCCAGTGAGAAATTAACTCATGTATAAATATCTCTCTTGGTGAACGTGTTAAAACGACAATGGTGAATAAAAAACCAAATAATGGAATACTACGTGTTATTGACGAAATAGGGGATGAATATTTACGACGGATAAAAACCCCAACATTTTGGCAAATCAACGCCTGTTTATAAGCCCTAGCAGCGACAGTGAAGCATTATCTTGATGATAGCAGAGATATTAACAAGAACAAAACACCACCAAAAATACCATCATATATAACTAAAATAGAAAAAAAGATCGTTGACCTACAAAAAATCATAGGATATGTGACAATGCTCCTTACATGCAAACAAACAAACAAAACCTCACTCCTCACCAACAAAGAGTGAAAAATAAAATAGAGACGATGTTTGGTAACAGTAGAACCAGAACTCTCCAATATAAGCTGATCACCCTCAAACAAGAATTGAGAGCTGTTAGAGAAAAACGCCGATACCTGAAGAAGATAGATGAGAGAAAAGTGCTTAATAAAAGATTCGGACGAAACCAAACATCAGTCTATAGAAATATGAAGGGCAAAATAATAAGTGTCACTGAGGCCCCATCCCAGAAAGACATAGATTCCTTTTGGAGAAAAATATAGGGTGAAAAGAAGAATTTCAACCAAGATGCAGTGTGGCTAAGAGAAATCCGAAAGAACTATTGCTCCTACACTACAACAAAAACATACGAAATAAGTGAGGGTACCCTTGAGACTGTCATAGGAAAACTCCAAGGTAATAAAACACCAGGAAGAGACATGATTGTCGGCTACTGGTACAAAAAACTGATATTCTATCGGAGGTATCTTACTGACCTCTACCAACAAGTTCTTAAGGGAGATACACTTATACCAGAATGGTTGACATTAGCACAAACGTTACTGGTCCCCAAGAACAAAGACACCCACTTGGCAAAAAACTACCGACCCATTGCATGCCAGAACCTGATGTATAAGATGTATACAGCCTGCCTGAACCTATTCCTCCAAGATCAATGTGAAAATAATAACATCATCACAGATGAACAAGCAGCTGGAAAGAAAGGGGTCTGGGGATTTGCTGAACAACTCCTAATCAATAAAACTGCGATGTCGGAGGTGCGACAACTTAGGAGGAATATGACTACAGTCTGGCTGGACTACAGGAAAGCTTTCGATTCTGTTCCCCACTCTTGGATGATAGAGGCCCTCCAACTTGCTAAATTCCCAGACATTATTGTCAGAGCCATAGAGAGGCTGTCTTCTTCTTGGGCTACTATCCTAAGGTTAAAGACAGAGATGGAGGACTCTATTTTCACTGATAAAAGAAAATATTGCAGGGGTATATTTCAGGGGGACAGTCTCCCTGTGATATTATTCATCTTGTCATTAAACCCCTTGTCCTTTCTGCTCAAGAAATGTGAGGGATACATCATTGGCTCACAGGAGGACAGAAATACGAACCTAACCCATAATTTCTTTGTGGACGATCTGAAACTCTATGCCAAGAACATGGATGGGATGAAGAAAAATCTTGACCTGGTTACAACGTTCTCAAAGGATATAGAAATGGAGTTTGGCCAAGATAAATGCTCATACATGACTGTAAAGCGGGGAAAAACAACAACCCAATCTAGTAATATTGTCATCAATGGCCTAACTGTTTCACCGATATCTGATGAGGACTGCTACAGATACCTGGGGATAGATGAGAACATATCCTGTAATGGTATCTGTAATAAAGAACGCGTAACCAGGGAATACTACACCCGATTAAGAAAGATCTGGTCATCGGAACTCTCTGCGCAAAACAAAACAGTGGCTCACAATGTGTTTGCTGTGCCTGTCCTAACACCAACGTTTGGAATACTCAATTGGACGATAGACGAAATCCGAGCAGTTGATATTGGAACTCGAAAAATACTGAACAACACCGGAAACTTCCACATCAACAGTGACATAGACCGCCTTTACTTGACACGTAAGCAGGGAGGCAGAGGCCTAACATCAGTCCAGACAACATTTGAATGTCGCATCATATCTCTCCGACAACATCTACGAACCTCGAAGCGTAGGAGCCCATTTCTTGAGCAAGTCTATCTGCATGAAACAGATAAGATCATGAGAGTTGGGAAGGAACTCCTCGAAAGATATTCCCTGTGTGATAATCAAAAACTCACACCCAGGGAAGTCGCTCAGCAATATCGCAGTGAATCCATGGATGAAAAACTGCATGCTTATCAGCAAAAAATCATGTATGGATATGTTGCCATGAAGCTCCAAAGTGAGAGTAATATAGATAAGGAAAGTAGTCTATCTTGGACCAACAACCGTTATATTGGCTCCCACTTTGAAGGATACGCTTTTGCAATCCAAGAACAGGAGATTAACACGAAATACCTGATTCACAAAAGAGATAGGGATGCAACCAAAACACCTAGATGTGATAACAAGTGCAGACTCTTCAGAATTAACATCGAAAATGTCACCCGTGTCATAAGCAGCTGTCCAAAGATGTCATCGCGGTACTATCTACCTACGAGGCATGATGTAGTGGCCAAAACACTGTACAATGCAGTTCGTAAAAAAGATAGCCCCGGTAATAAACACATTAAAAGCTACAACAATGTGGAAGACATCCATGTATATAATATGAAAGAGTACTGATGGAATGTTCCAGTAAAAACCCCAATAAAATGCAGGCATAACAGACCAGATATTATGATATGGGACAGGGAGAAGAAAACATGCACAGTAGTGGAAATTAGCTGCCCAGCACATGCCAATATAATATCAAAGATTAGTGAAAAGGAGAATATTTATGCAGAACTGATGAGAAATCTGCAGCTACTCCACCCTGATTACACCTTCAGATTTATGCCTGTGGTTATTGGGGCACTGGGGTATGTTAGTAACTGCCTCAATACAAATCTTGAGAAGCTAGGCTTCACAGGAATAGAAAGAACACAACTAGTTAGGAAATTACAAGTACAATCCATTAATGGAACAGTAAATTATATGTAAAACATTCCAAAAATTCAGCATCTTATAACACATATACACATGTACAGATACAAAGCATCTACAAATGCACACATACAACTCAAAACATACACATCCACACATACAATAACATCCATATCTACACATGCAGACATACATACATATCTACCTAGTTGATGTTGTGTAAATTCCAATGAGAGAGTCTTGTAACTATGTTAGAAACCGACTCTCTCTCTATTGAGAAAAAAAAATTGTGAAATTATAAAACCAGAAGAACATACATACATACATTCATACAGTGCATCTTCGCTTATCCGGATATCGGTTTCCCGAAATTCGATTTACCGGACGGTTATTTCTATACTCCGCATGCGGAAGCATATCATCATATAGACCAATTTTTAACATATTTGAGGTATGAAGGACTGGCGGGTCCGGTTAGCACTGCGACATGTTTACGTTGGCGGGAAATGATAGCGGAACGACGAGCTTCGGCGCGAAAACAATCTTCTATTTATTCATTTTTAAAAAAGTACTAACTTTTTATGGTTTGACTCAATTCAGTTTTACCAAGTTTTTAGTTATTCTTATGTTTGTTTAATTAATTTTCTTATTAATTCTAGCTGTTCTTTTGTAATTCTAATAAACTTTCTTTACTCAGCATTTGTCTTTTATTTTGACTAAAAGAAGCCAAAACATTAGAAACCACGAGCATTATGTAACAATGGGATTTTAGATTTCACTTAACCGGATCTTTTTCTAACTGTTTGGTTTTGACCATCCGGATAAGCGAAGATGCACTGTACATACATACATATGAATATTGTATTAAGTTGCATTTAATTTAATTTTTAGATAAACAAATATGCGCTGGCATGGCTGTGTGGTTAAGAAATTCGCTTCGTTAACACATGATTCCGTCTTGGGTCCAAATCGTGAATCCTCTTGGGTATGATTATCGTGTTAAGCAATTCCTTACAAGTGGAATTTTGTCATCGGAAATTTTGCAGAAATGTATTGTCTACACACACACACACACACACATACATACATACATACATATATATATATATATATATATATATATATATATATATATATAGGAACAAGTAAGACCCCGGCGGCTGAGCTCAAGCGGTTTCGACGGCTAATTCTGAATAAGACAGAATTAGCCGTCGAAACGGCTTGAGCTCAGCCGTCGGGGTCTTACTTGTTCCTATTACCCACTCTACTACCCTAAGTATTGAGTACTTTGGTGCGTTATGGTCCACCTGGTTCCTTACCACATTTCCTTCGTTATATATATATATATATATATATGTGTGTGTGTGTGTAGAAGTAGTTCCAAAACAGTTAGTTCACCATACTTTATTTCACGTGGTTCCAGTTTACTCAGCTGCAGAAATGAGTTGTAACGTCACTGGTGCCAAGCTGTAACCGCGGTCATTGCCTTTCCCTTGCACAACATCGGTGGCGTGGAGAGGGGAGGCTGGTATACATGGGCGACTACTGGTCTTCCACAAAACAAACCTTGCCCAGGCTTGTCCTTCGGAGGGAACTTTCTTGGTGCAAAACCATGGTCATTCGTGACCGAGTGGGGCCTTGAATTTTGAACATGTCAACCCTTTCTCGTTCCTATGTAAACCCCCACCTTAATTTTGTAACTGTCTTTGTAATATCTCCTCCATTCGATGCCCCTGTGGAAAATTATAGAAACCATTATTATTAGTATTAATCGGTGGTGGATTGGCAGAATCGGCAGAGCGTCAGACAGCATGCTTCGCAGCATAGCAATGCGGCCCTTTACGTTCTGAGTTCAAATCCCGCCGAGGTTAGCTTTGCCTTTCATCCTTACGAGGTCGATAAAATAAAGTACCAGTAATGTACTGGGGTCTATTTGTTCGACTTTTCCCTCCCTCAAAATATTACTGGCCTTGAGTCTAAATCAGAAACCATTATTATTATAAAATAAAGTACCAGTAATGAACTGGGGATATTGCTGGCCTTGTGTCTACATTAGAAACCATTATTATTATAAAATAAAGTACCAGTAATGCACTGGGTTAATTGCTGGCCTTGTGTCTACATTAGAAACCATTATTATTATAAAATAAAGTACCAGTAATGCACTGGGTTAATTGCTGGCCTTGTGTCTACATTAGAAACCATTATTATTATAAAATAAAGTACCAGTAATGCACTGGGTTAATTGCTGGCTTTGTGCCAAAACTAGAAACAATTATTATGATGTAGGGCGGTGGATTAACAGTATCTGTAAAGTGTCGGACAATATGCTTTGCGACAAAGAGTTACCGCCCTTTGCGTCGTAAGTTCAAATCCAACCGAGGGTAGCATTGCCTTTCATCCTTACGGGGGGATAAAATAAAGTACCAGTAACGCAGTGGGTCGATTTGCTTGACACTCCCTTCCCTCAAAATTGTTGGTTTTATGTCTAAATCAGAAACCATTTGCACTGGGATAATTGCTGGCCTTGTGCCAAATGTAGAAACAATTATTATAACTACAAGCAGAAAAACCACCCTTCGGGTAGTTTTTCTGCTAGCCTGTGTAGTGTGCATATTGATATTATACTCAACTATATATACATGTAGATATGATACATCAAATAAAATCGTAGTTAACAATATACATAGAAATTGAACGAAGACTGCGTTACACTGTCTTATGTAATCAGTAACGTAATCTATTGACGGAAATATATGATTGTTTATTTAAGCGATCGCTAACCGGAAGAGTTGATATTTGAAAATTTTAAAGAAGTGAATCTTAAAACAAGCGACAAAATTATTTATATTTAATCAAGAATAACGAAATTTAGTAGATAAATTATATAATATTCATTCATTATTTATTCAAAATAATCCAACTTATTTTACAAACAGAATAAAAAAAATATATTCTGGACGCTGTCCCGCACTCCTCCCTTTATTATAGTTTAGATCACAGGTTCTCAACCCATTTAGGCCAAACGCCCCCTTTTGTCCCTCGAAATCACGAAACGCCCCCTACCGTATTTTTCCATTTTTCAATATACTACTGATTTTGATATCAGTCGATTACTAAAAAATTGATTAACAATATTCCAAAGATACCATTGCAGGCAACTGAGAGTATAAATACATTCCTTGAGAGGAAATATATAAATTTCAAAAAAAGGAACATAAATGTTCTTTTTTATGAATAAGGAAGGCGCATGGCTTAGTGGTTAGAGCATTGGACTTGCAATCGAAAGGTTGTGAGTTCAATTCTCGGACTGGGTGATGTGTTGTTTCCTTGAGCAAGACACTTTTTTTCACATTGCTCCAGTTTACTCAGCTGTAGAAATGAGATGATAGGATTGGGGTCCCTATCATTCCACTGCAAAGTGGTCGTGGAGGTGCCATGGCAAAAAAAGCACCCAGCCCACACTGTAAAAGTGGACGTGTAGGCGCCACGGAAAAAAAACACCCAGCACTCACTGTAAATGAGACTGGTGTTAGGAAGGGCATCCAGCTGTAGAAATCAAGCCAGAATCAGTTCCCGTATGAGCAAGAGAAGGTCAGCCAACCGGACACTGCCCACAACAGGACAACCCGTCTAACCCATATCTAGCGTGGAAAAACGGACGTAAAACGGTGCTGCTGAAGGAGCAGTTGAATTTGTTATATTCCCACCAGGCGTTACTAGCTATTTTGAACATTTATACAAGAGCAACTCTGTCTATCCCAAGTGTGCTCTTATCTGGAAGAAAGTGGCAATTATATCATTTCAAAGCTTTCCAATTTTCCCTTTAATGAAACGGACAGAATGAATGTTGATATCTAACTTGATACCCCCTCCGCTTTGTGAGCTTAGAGACCATGGAAGAGATTTTCATAACCATATAAGAGGGTATATTTATTAGTAAATGGTAAAATATATACAACAAATGAGTAAGTGATTTGTAGTAGATGGTTTCCTGTCCAGTCAGACTGCAACTACAAATAAAAAAAAATTGTTAGTTTGCTTTGTAACAATAGCATTATCCAAGTTTTCGGATAAATCAACTTACTTTTACTTTGACCTCATTTCAATGGAATCCTTGGGCTTCATGGAGTATAGCTAACTCTTTGACGTGCGGCTGAATTTTCGTAAGATGTAGCCAGAGATCTCCACATGTAATCACACTGTAGCGGTTGCGAGACTTACTGTGCAGTCTGGAAACAGCACCAAACCCCCTCTCGGCTAAGAATGAGCTTGGAAAAGGCAGAGCAAATCTCTTAGCCTCTGCATGTAGGAGTGGAAATCAACGCTGAATTTCCTCTTGCATCCAAAATAGGGGTTCACCTATTTTAGGAAATCTAATTTTGATCATGTCATCTGCTTGAAGTTCAATGAATTCTTCCTGAAATTTAACGTCCAAATCGTCGACGGTAGCTATGAAGGGATCTGCTATCCACATTGGGATGTCCATCGGCAAAAAGTCAACAAACCGTTCTCTCATGTTGTCTTGTAGCGCACGGAGGTGAGTGGTATACATTTGGAGTTGGTCATCGCTTACAATGTTTTGAACATTGGCGACACTAGGAAAATTATAGAATTCCCATCTACAAAGATTCCTTTCGATGACATTCAATTTGGCCAGGAATGTTTTCACAGCATTCCTTGCTTTAAGCAAGGTGATCTTCTCCTGCAAAGCCATAATGACGCTATTGCATTTGTCGAAGATGTTAGCCTCACATTGAGGGTTTTCTTGTACATTCTGTGTTGCGTCCTTGAATAAACTCAATGATAGAGTCGAACAGTTCAAAGGAGTAAGGCACTTGACCTTTGAAAGCCATCTCACTTCAGTATGAAGGAACAACTTGACGAATTCTTCGTCATTATCTTGGCACAGTTGCCTAAGAATTCGTTCATTGAGGTATTGGCGTTTGATAAAATTGATGACATCAAGGACTTGCTCATCGGCTCACTGAGTTTCTTCGCAACCAAGTGTTGTCGATGAATGACACGATGAACAGCAAATACAGATAGATTTTCTCTCTTCAGAAGAGTGACGAAACCCTTATGCTGGCCGACCATTGCTCTTGCGTTGTCCGTAGCACATGAATGTGTGTTGTATGTGGTCCTAGATGTATGTATTACCTGCCTGTGTGTTGTATGTATTCCTAGATGTATGTATTACTTGCTTATGTATTGCATGTGGTCCTAGCTGTATGTATTACCTGCTTGTGTGTTGTATGTTGTCCTAGATGTGTGTATTACCTACTTATGTGTTGTATGTGGTCCTAGATGTGTGTTTTACCTGCTTACGTGTTGTATATGGTCCTAGATGTGTGTTCTACCTGATAATGAGTTGTATGTAGTCCTAGATGTGTGTATTACCTGCCTGCGTGTTGTATGTGGTCCTAGATGTGTGTGCTACCTCCTTATGTGTTGCAGGTGGTCCTAGATGTGCGTATTACCTGCTTATGTGTTGTATGTGGTCCTAGATGTGTGTGCTACCCGCTTCTGTGTTTTTTCTTTTCTTTTTTTCTTTTTAATATTATTTATACAGTAGGGAATAAAATAGATCTACATAGTGTTAACTCGTTACGGTTGAGTCAATAATTTCAGACATAAAATACATTGTTATCGGTGAAGGAAAGACAAGATTCTAAATGGCTGCGCTCAGTGTCCTTGATCCAGTTGACTGTGGGTGTTTCCATTTTTAGGATCTCAATTGCCGGTTAATGTCTAAACACGCCTGCACACCTGCTCACAGCTGCGGTCAGACCATAGTTATGCTATTTGCATGCTCATTCAAATGCATTCACGCTGGCTGTCTCAAAGACATACAAATATGGCTTATAAAACTTACCAAAGTAAAGAACCTTCGAGTGCCCCCTGGAGTTCCAAAACGCCCCGGGGGTGCATATGCCCCCCGTTGAGAACCTTTGGTTTAGATTAATAGGGTGATGGATTGGCAGAGATCGTAGATTGTCGGATAAAATATTTTGTGGTATATAATTGTTTCTACTTTAGGCACAAGGCCAGCAATTACCCAGTGCATTACTGGTACTTTATTTTATCGACCCCGTAAGGATGAAAGGCAAAGTCAACCTCGGTGGGATTTGAACTCAGATCGTAAAGGGACGTAACTATGCTGGAAAGTATGGCGTCCGACCCTCTACCGATACTGCCAATCCACCATATTTTGCGGTATATAATTACGACTTTCTAGGATCTGAGGTCAAATCCCGCCGAGATCAACTTTGACTTTCATACCACTGAGGTCAATAAAACAAAGTACCAGTTCAATATTGGTTTGATATCATCAACTTGCCCCTCCTTCCAAATTGCTGGCCTTATACCAATGTTAGAAAGAATTATTATAACAACTATCACTTTACTTATCACTCCTCTTCCAAATCCAACTTACAAGTGATTCTAATTTGGAACCATAAACCAGAATTCTTATCTTGTAAAGTATCATTACATCCTGTGTATGCTGATTCAACTTGATGACCGACACATACAGAATACCTTTTATATATATATATATATATATATATATATATATATATATATATATATATATATATATATATATATATATATATATTATCTATGTCTACCGTATATATATATAGAGAGAGAGAGAAGAGAGGGAGGATTGGGGGATGGGGAGAGAGAGAAGAAAGTAAAAAAACAACAACAAAAACGCAGGAGTACAAGTTTCAAATGGTATTAGGTTCACGCTTAGTGAGAGTGGGGGCTGTGGCTGCGACGTTTCGGGCATTAACCCTTCATCATGAGAGTGGGCGGAGGAACTCCGAAAGAGAGTGAGGGGGAGTTAGAGGGGAGAAAAAATGAAGTAGAAAATAAAAGTTAAAATACAAGGCGTGAGGCGTGTATATATATATGTAAATGAAAAGTATAGAAATTATTGTAGCAAGAAGCCAACAGTATTCCATAATATATATATATATGAAAACAGGGAGAAAGAGACGATTATTAGGAAGAAAAATATATTTTTTTCCCTTTTTATTTCTCTCTCTTTTTTCTGGGTTATGATGATTAAAACGAAATGTTTTACTTTGTGTGAAGTGTTAAGGTATTAGTTGATTTATTTATTAATTAACAATGGCATTTATTTTTCTATTTATATATTTAATAATTGTCTATTAATAATTGTATATATTTAATAATAGACAATTATTAAATATATAAATAAATAAATAAATGCCATTGTTAATTAATAAATAAATCAACTAATACCTTAACACTTCACACAAAGTAAAACATTTCGTTTTAATCATTTTCTAACCCAGAAAAAAGAGAGAGAAATAAAAAGGGAAAAATATATATTTTTCTTCCTAATAATCGTCTCTTTCTGTCTGTTTTCATATATATATATATATCCTAACTCGTGTGCTTTCTCTCCACATTTTATTATATATATATATATATATATATATATATATAGGGAAAAGTTCAGGACCCCGACGGCAGAGCTCAAGCCGTTTCGACGGCTATTTCTGGACTAATTTTTCCTATTACCCACTCTACTACCCAAAGTATCGAGTACTCTGGTGCGTTATGGTCCACCTGGTTCCTTTCCACACTTTCTTCGTTATACATATATATATATATATATATATATATATATATATATATATATATATATATATATATATATATATATATCAAGAAAGAACAGTGACATGGTTTGCTATACAATAAGGGCTTTATTCACATTGCTGACAATTGTTTCTCTGAACTGGTAGGTCTAGAGATCGCTACCCGCCTGTTTTTGCGTCAATCGATCACCAATACTTTGTTATAACCAGTCTATTCATCAGAGCATGCGAGAAAGGACTACATCTAAGTGGACTACCTATAACAATAATTTGTTATCCCGTATATATATATATATATTAGGTATAGGATTATCCAAGATGTAGTAATGGTTAATTACTACACTGGATATGGTTGACGTACGGTAAGAGGTTACTCTACGAGTTATGGAAGAATTGTTGAAGAAACTTAGTTCCTGATCCTTCTGTATTCCGGAGTGTATATAAAGAATGAATAAATGTTTCTACTTTAGGCACAAGGCCAGCAATTACCCAGTGCATTACTGGTACTTTATTTTATCGACCCCGTAATGATGAAAGGCAAAGTTAACCTCGGCGGGATTTGAACTCAGACCGTAAAGGGACGTAACTATGCTGGAAAGCATGGCGTTCGACTCTCTACCGATACTGCCAATCCACCGCCCTATATATAAAGAATGAATAATAACAGGTAGACATCATAAATAGGTAATTTATTCCGTGTGCTTACAAGTGTTTCCACAGTGGTACTACAGCCTAGTTATGCTATGTGCAAATTCACAAGTACTTGCAGAACTCAAATATCCAATGCTGTGGCCACTGTTTCCTCAGAGCAGAATGTATATATATATATATATATATATATATATATATATATATATATATATATATAAGGTATTCTGTATGTGTCGGTCATTAAGTTGAATTAGTATACACAGGATGTAATGAAACTTTACAAGATAAGAATTCTGGTTTATGGTTCCAAATTAGAATCACTTAGACATGTCTAACTTAATAGCACTACTTGGTGAAGTCTTTCAAATCAGGATTTGGGCACCATGGCCCACTCAAATAGAGAGTTATTCTTTACAGAGGCATATCCGGGTGTAGGAGGCTTATCCGGGATTTCTTGAAGGAATTTGTCCAAAGACTTCTTGAACTTGATGGGGTCTATTTTTGTTTTAATGCGCTTTGGTGTAATGTTAAAGAGAGCAGGGCCAATTGAGGTGAAATAATTGTGCCGTATTGTTGTTATGAGATGCGAGTGATATTTTTGTCGTGGGCGGATAACACGGGGCCCAAGCCTTGTGTGTACCTTAAAGCTGATGGAATATTTTCCACATCATGCAGATAATGTAGCGCTCACGGTGACGTTGGAGAGAATAAAGGTTGAGCTTTTCTAATCGACTCCAATAGTCAAGGCCTGTCATGCCATCTATCTTCTTTGTAATTGATCTTTGGGGTGCTTCAACTTTCATGATACTTTGTTTCGTGTGGAGAGACCACAGTGGACAACAGTATTCAAGGTGGGGTCGGGCAAATATGGAGTAGAGAAGGATAACAGTGTGGATATCTCTCGGCTGGAAGGTTCTGAGAATCCAGGAACACATTCTGCGGGCCATGTCAACTTTGCTGTTTATATGAGTGGCCCAGCTTATGTTGTTGTCCACAATTACTCCCAAGTCTCTGATGTTGGATGCCACGGGAGTTTCACCCGAAGGAAGAGAGTATGGTAGTTTCAGGGAATCCTTTTTTCCAAAGTGGATTAACTCAAACTTATCCTCATTCAACAGCATATTGTTCTTTTCTGCCCATTGGATAACAGACAGTAGGTCTGACTGAAGGCAAGTCCGGTCACCCACCTCATTGATGACCCTTTGGAGCTTGGAATCATCTGCGAAGATTCTTATGTCGCTGTGCTTGATGATGTCAGTAATGTCATTAATGTAGATGATGAAAAGAAGTGGGCCCAACACAGTGCCTTGTGGGACGCCAATGCTGACTTTGGCAGGGCTTGATTTTACTCCTTCAACTACATGTTGGGTTCTGTCTGTCAGGAAACATTTGATCCACTGTAATAACTTTCCAGAGACACCAATATTGGATAGTTTTTTCATTAGAATCTTATGATCAACCCTGTCAAATGCCTTGCTGAAATCAAGGTAGATGACATCAATGTTGGAGCCCTCTCCCAAGGCTCTCAAAACATCGTCAAAGTGATGCAGGAGCTGCGTTAAGCAGTCCCTTCCATTACGGAACCCATGCAGGCCGTTGCTTTCGAGAAAGTGGGTTATTCGTGATCTCACCACCCTCTCAAATACCTTGATAATATGAGAGGTGAGTGAGATCGGACGGTAGTTCACTGCAAGGGACTTATTTCCCTTTTTGAAAACTGGGACAACGGACTGGGACAGAAAATTTTCGGGAATATAGCCAGTATCCAATGAGTTCCTCCACAGATTAGCAAGAGGAGATACAAGTTGGTGTCGACATACCTTCAGGATACAATCAGGGAACCTGTCGGGGTCTACTGCTGAATTGTCTTTAATTTCATTTATTGCCGCTAAGACATCAGGGACGCCAAACGTTATGTCCGATATAGTGTGTTGGGGATTAACTTCACTGATGCAGCCCAGATCGGCCATATCAAGATTGCTGAAAACGGAGCAGTATTGTTTCTGCAGTAGCTCGCCCATGGTTTTGGCATTATCTTGGGGTGTGCCGTTTTCATCAACTAGAGGGCCAACAGTGGAGACAGTGACATTGTGTTTTTTAGCAAATGAAAAGAACACTTTGGGATTGAGTTTGATTTTCTCAATGGCCATGATCGTCATTGAAATATGTATCACAACTTTAATAAAGGACTCTTTAATATCTACAACTTCGTATTTTCCTCATTCTAATTATACTCCGTCATTCTTATTTTTAAAAAGTAACATGACGTCGAGCGCTTAAATTGAATTGCCTCTATATCTACCGTATATATATATATACTAGACCGAAAAATGCGGGCGCATGTGTATTAATATTCTTAAATAATAATAAACCTGGAAAAGTACAGGTCAAGTAGAATTAACTCTTAAAATATTGAAGCTGGAATTTGAATTTGATGAATTCAATGTACAGTAAAATTAGCAATGCCAAGAGATAATAAGAAATAATAATGAATTAGGGGATTTATTAGATATTAAGTCATCAGTTTGCCTAAGTCAGCAATCACCATTTTGCCAACCAAATACAATTAATGTCATCAATCTTTTGTACATAAACTGTCAGTTCATTTAAGTTGTCACTTGTTTGTCCCTTTAGTGGGTTAATTATACTGTATTACTTTATAAATTGACATTAAAAATTAATTGAAATTAATAGTAAAAAGTAATGAGCTAAATTTTGCATAAATTGTCATCATATTAAAATTATTAATCTAATTTCATTTTAAAAAAAGTTAAGCCAAAATTTGTCAAGATCGAATTACAGTTGACTCTCCCTAATTGTCAGCGCCATTTTTGGCCCAACTTTTATTTTTTGTGACTCTCCCTAATTGTCAGTCATTTTTACAGTTCCTTTGAGTGACAATTAGAGATAGTCAACTGTATTTCAAAAAGAAAATTTAGTGATCAAGTGCGATATCATTCTGATTGATAATCTGGATTACTGTTCCTTTCTTATGAGGAAAGCAGAGACTATCTTTTAGAGATTAGCACCAAAGATTAACTAGGCCATTCCCAATGAATCAAGGTGATTTCTAGATCGTTTCTAATTATTTAATTAATAATTAAAGTAAAAAATTATCTTGGTTGTCTTTAGGTCATTCTTGTGTTATTCTAAATCTATCCATGCTACCACATGCCAGTGCCGAAACGCTGGCACAGAAATGCCTGCACCGAAACGTCCTGTTCCATGCCATTTTAACAAATTTCACCTCCTTGTGATTAAGTGTGATGTCATAGGCTTATTATTGTACATTTAATTCATCAAATTCAAATTCCAGCTTCAATATTTTAAGAGTTAATTCTACTTGTCCTGTACTTTTCCAGGTTTATTATTATTTAAGAATATTAATACACATGCGCCTGCATTTTTCGGTCTAGTCCCCTTTTTGTTAAGGCATTGTAGCAAATTATTTTATTTAAAATACCTTGACCATTTGCTAAGGCATTTACAATCCTTTTTTCATCAATAAAAATTAATTTTTCATTTCAATATTTCTATAACTTCCAAAATATTAAAATTGAAAAGGTATTTTGTAGAATATAATGAATAGAGTCATTTGCCTTTTCTGAACACCCTTACTACCAGCCTTCAGGTGTGCCCATAGAGACAAAGCTATAATTGACTATACTCTAATGATCAATTTAGAGTTTAACTGAACAAGTGAAGTTATTAAAGATGCTAGAAAAACAAGCAATTAAAATAACTGAGTCAAAAATAAATAAAATTAAGTAGTAAATAAATAAAATGCCAATAAACAGTGAGCTCAAATTCAACAATAATTTGTCCATAATTAGCAGTTAGTCCAAAATAAAATTAAGTAGTCCAGAATTAGCATTTAGTCCAAAATAAAATTATGTAGTCCAGAATTAGCATTTAGTCCAAAATAAAATTATGTAGTCGAAAATCAGCATTTAGTCCAAAATAAGCAGCAAGTAGTCAAAAATAAAATTAAGTAGTCCAGAATCAGCATTAGTCCAAAATAATCAGCAAGTAGTCCAAAACAAAATGAAGTAGTCCAGAATTAACAGTAGTCCTAATTATAAGTTGGTAGTCCAAAATCCAAAATCTAAATTTTTTCGATAAACAATACAACCGCATTAGGTAACTTAGGAGGAAATTTATTGTGCCTTTTTTTGATAATGTTGTCACTAATTTCATCCCAATTTTCAGCACCACTTTTTACCAGACAAGTATAATGGCCTGCCGAAGATGATACTCCTTCATGAAGAATAGCAGCTTTTAATGTGAAATTTGTGCCATATATTTGCTGCTTTTTTGAGCTAAAGTTCATAATATCACAATTAATTATTTGTTCTCCTTCATTATTAATCAAAAATCTACTAATTGAGATGACAAGATATTTGAAATCGTTAGTAAATTCAATTCTTGAAGTTATTTGATAATCAGTATTTTCAGAACAAGTATCACAGTATTTAGTCAAAGTATTTGTTGTTGAAAGTAGAGATTTAAATTGTGCCATTAATAGGATTTAATATCAAATCCTCTTTTATTTGAAATGGAAGTTCAGATTCTATACCACATCCAGATCTTGAATTACAATTGCAAACATTGTTATTTAAAGCTTGGCAATTTGTTTGATGCAATCGGATGCATCTAGTATGATCAGTTTGAATAAATTGAAGTTTATCTCTAAATACCAAGTCCAAATGTAGAGAGAATTCTTTCCAAAATTCATGAGCACATTGCTGATTTCCATCATGAAATCTTCCTCCAATTATTCTTCTTAAGTTAGAGACATTATTATGATTATTAAAAATGATATTGCTTAATTCTTGATGTACTCCATTCGTGTTGTTAAAATTATGCAAATACTCAACAAATTCAGGCAATTGATTCAGTGATTGCACAACTGAATTTGCAAAACAAGCATTTCTTTAGTTGATCAATTGATGTTTAAGGATTAAAGTTTGGCTGTTTTCATTTCTTTTCTTCTTTTTGGCAGGTTGGTTTGAATTTTCTTCCAAATTAAGTCTTTTAGTTCTTTTCTTGGCCATGCTAGAAGCATTTGCCATGCAAGGATGCTTTTTCCTGCAAGGTGGCAATGGAGGCAAATCTGCTCTTCCAGTACAAGCCCGTAGTTTGTTGTACTCTTCCTATGTAGATTCGTCAACCATGATCAATGATCTTGGATCAAAGTCACAGAGATACACATTGCAAAGTTTTCTGGCTCTTGAAAAGCCACATAAGCTTGACCATCAGAAAATATCTGATTTCCTAAATCAGCAATTATTCCATCCACAGAAATTCCTTGTGATTTGTGAATTGTTAAGCAATTTGTGATTTGTAAGCAAGAGACAATGGAAATTGTGTTCTGGTGACAAAAACACCAGGAGAAATTTCAGTCTGTATGAACTCTTCCAATGGAAATGGGTTTGTCCTTTTTGGTATCAAAAGACACCAAAATTTTGTCAACATTGCTTCCATTCCCAATTAATTCAATAATTGTTCCAATAACACCATTGCATAAGCCTTGATCTACATCAATGTTTCGTTTCAACATCACTCTTGCTCCAATTCCAACATTTAGCAAAGTTTCTGGTCCAGCAGTATCAGAAGTTTTCTTGTTTTTGCCTTTTTCAACATTTTTCTTTTTTCTTCCATTTACTTGTCTCATACCAGAATCTTTTGCAGCAAGTTTCACTGCATTTATGTTGCATTTTTTAATCATTTCATTATTCAACTTATCAACAGCTTCATTCAAAGGTAAAATGCATACAAATTTTAATTCAGGAATAGAATACAATTCAATCAATTTTTTAGCAACTTCTTCAACAGATGCTTTTCTATCAGGAAATAGGCATCTTTTTTGAAGAATGCTAATATCAGAGTCTGATGGGGAACCAATCCTAATTCTTCCCAAAATATCAACATAGTTGTCTTTGTCTTCTATTTGTCTCATATTAATGGTTAGCTCATCATATTGAAAGTATTTCCACAATGAATGCCCACTAATGCCAATTTCTGTTCTTTTGGCATCATATGATGAAATTCTAGAAAATACTGGTTTTTCATTTACAGGTGGCAATTGCATCAAATCACCAAACAAAAGAAAATTCATTTTTCCAAAAGGATATGCCATTTTTCGGGGATCTCCAAAAATTTCATGAAGCCTTTTGTGAATAACTATAATTAAGGGAAACTACTTAGCGTTACTCCTCATCTGATTTCGTCACTTAAAGTCACACAACTCGATTTCTATGCACCAATCTTTTCAATATTGACAAATTTCGATTCAGCTTATCGAGTTCTATCTACTGAGATAGGTAGCATGAAATTATATTCGAAATTTAAAAAGTTATGATGAGTCAAAGTCAATGAGGGGCCTTATCCTCCACTACTTGACCACACATATTTTAGCGTAACTTTTTTTCTACTGACCCAAATTTCAATTTCCTTATACCAAAATGTATCCTGGGATAAGTCCATTCTAGTGCAAAACACCTGATCAAATTTGGTTGAGAACTGAATTAGTAACAAGACCTAGAAGTGGCTGTCGTTGGGAAAAAGTTGACCTTAAGAATATTATTCACACACTACCGTGTGTGAATGATATGTGTGTGTACACATATATATGTATGTATTATTATTATATATATATATGCGTGCGTATGTGACAGCTCACACCTATGCAGGTTTAGCTGGCCTCCTCCAAGGTATATTTCGTTGGAGGTGTCTTGGTTGATGTAATTATCTACAGCTGAGTAAACTGGAGCAACGTGAACTAAAGTGTCTTGCTCAAGGAAACAACACATCACCCGATCCGAGAATTGAACTTACAACTTTTCGATTGCAAACCCAATGCTGTAACCACTAAGCCATGCGCCTTCACTATATTACAACAACATATAGTAATATATATATATATATATATATATATATATATATATATATATATATATATATATATATATATATATATATATATATATATATATATATATATATATATATATATATATATATATATATATATATATATATATATATATATATATATATATATATATATATATATATATTTTAGTAAAAAGGAAAAGAAAATGATGACAAATTTTTGCCAGTGAAAAATAGTTTAATTAGGAATAAGTATAAATTAGTAATAAGTATTAGTTAGTATTCAGTTTTAGTTTTTATCGGTTGCGCATTTCTAATGCTTTTCAAAAATAATTTTGAGATAGAGCGCTCGTGATTTTTGCTCTAATCTGATCAGTTATGGAAATTCTTCCTGTTTTATGTGAAAAAAATGGCTCCAGAGGTATTAAGATTTAGTTGGTTGTTGAATGTCACGTGAATAAGCACTATAAATTTCGCGCCAATTCGTGTTGCAAAAATTCTTGTAGTCAAAACAATTTTGATTGGTCGGTAGAAGTCACGTGAATGTTAAAATTGATTTTAGCGCGAACTGGTTTCGCGCCAAATGTAGGTTTGTCGAAGAGTGTCCTTTTCCGCTTGAATTGCAGTCATGTTGAGAAGTCACTGAAAAATATGTCTATTAAGACAAATATGTGTGTGTGTGTGTGTAGCAGAGTGGTTCATTGCTGTGATAATGGGAATGAATCTGTCAGTAGGAATGTGTGTGTACGTGTCTGTGTGTGTGGGGGAGGGGTATTTTAACATGTTGAAACATATTTTTCAGCTCTTGTCTTATACGGAGAAGTGTGTGTGTGTATGTCTGTCTGTATGTTAGTGTACGCGTGTGTATGTGTGTGTGTGTGTGTGTGTGGATGGACCAGCATTTTTGTGGTACTGGTAAAAATGGCGTACATTATTCGATATTTTCAGTCATTTGCAAAAACGATTCTCTCAAAAGAACATCAATAACACTAATAATAAAAGAGGTGAAATGATGTATAGTATTGGTGTCATGACAATACTATACATCATTTCACCTCTTTTATTATTGATGTTATTGATATTCTTTTGAGAGAATCGTTTTTGCAAATGACTGAAAATATCGAATAATGTACGCCATTTTTACCAGTACCACAAAAATGCTGGTCCATCCACATACACGCGCGCGCGTACACAAACATACAGACGGGCATACACACACACACAGACACACTTCTCCGTATAAGACAAGAGCTGAAAAATATGTTTTAACATGTTAAAATAACCCCCCCCCCACACACACACACACACACACACATACGTACACACAGATTCCTACTGACAGATTCATTCCCATTATCACAGCAATGAACCACTCTGCTACACACACACACACACACATTTGTCTTAATAGACATATTTTTCAGTGACTTCTCAACATGACTGCAAGCGGAAAAACACTCTTCGACAAACCTACATTTGGCGCGAAACCAGTTCGCGCTAAAATCAATTTTAACATTCACGTGACTTCTACCGACCAATCAAAATTGTTTTGACTACAAGAATTTTTGCAACACGAATTGGCGCGAAATTTATAGTGCTTATTCACGTGACATTCAACAACCAACCAAATCTTAATACCTCTGGAGCCACTTTTTTCACATAAAACAGGAAGAATTTCCATAACTGATCAGATTAGAGCAAAAATCACGAGCGCTCTATCTCAAAATTATTTTTGAAAAGCATTAGAAATGCGCAACCGATAAAAACTAAAACTGAATACTAACTAATACTTATTACTAATTTATACTTATTCCTAATTAAACTATTTTTCACTGGCAAAAATTTGTCAGCATTTTCTTTTCCTTTTTACTAATATATATATATATATATATATATATATATATATATATATATATATATAAAGTTCGGTGTGAATTTGAAGGCCTAGAAAGGTAAAGTTGCTTTAGATGGAATTTGTATATTTATACGATCAGTTGTCTAAGAAGTTTCTTGGGTATAAGCGGCAGTTTTGTAAAATTACCCAAACATCTGTCCCTGCCACGTGGAAGAATATAGCGGGGTAGGTCCACCCGAATATATGCAGTGCAGCTTCCTGGAGGGAAAACAAAGGGTGGATGATGGTGTTGTCCCAAGTTGTTTAATGGTAAGTCCACCGCCAGTAAGTCAGGCCAGGGTGTGGTGTTGAGAGCATCAGGTGTTATGGTGGTTATGTGGTTGTTGGGGTCCATCTATAGAAAGATTGTTGTAGTCTATGGCCGCAATTGATGACAGTTTCAGCCCGACTATTTATGAGGTCCTGGAGTACTTGCAGAGTTGGCAGCTTTTTTTAAAATTGTATGGTGTTGCTTGGTTCACAATTTCCCAATGAGTGGTGAAACTAATGCTAGAGTCATTTAACTGGGTGATATAATTCGCGAGGGAGGTAGAGTATCTAAGCTTCCTATTCCTAAAAGAGTGGAGATGTGCTCGAAATCTGGTCTTGAACGCCCCATGGGTAGCACTATTAGGACTAGTAACCGTACATGTATAGATAACGTTTTTAGTCAGGCAATAGCCTCGGAGTGGACAGTTTACGGGATTACGATAATTGCAATGTTTATTACGGTCACCTCTATCGTGGTGAGTGTTGGTATTAATCGTAATATTATTATTGTCACCATCACCATAGCTACTATTATTGTAGTTGACATTATTATAGCTACAAACACGCGAAGTGGTGCTGTGCCCACCTCTCATGTTATAGCGTCTTCTACAGCCGTTGTTAGAGCTGTTAAGGTTACTAACCCTGTCGTCTGTCTCACACTGGTGCAACAGTTAGTTTCTAATGTGGTGCTATTGTGTAAACCGCTGATAATACTAAGATACCTATCCTGGTTACTACCACCGTTATCATGCGGGGCGAGAGAATTTCTAAGGTTAACTGAGTTGTCATATTCCCTAAAATTCTCATTACTAGGATGCTGTATACTAGTGAGCTTTTTGTGGTTACTTATTGCTATGAGGTCAGCTAGATTAGGTGTAGTAGAATAGGAAATGTTTACGTTATTCTTATTGAGAATTTTTCTGTATCTGTGGTTAGGTGGAAAGTTCTTCACTAAGGCGTCGAAAAAGATTCTGGGTAAATTGGAGGCCACACTCCGAGAGTAGGGGGGATGGAACTATAGGACATTACGGTGGCGGTTACGCGTAGTTCTGGGGTTACTATGGGCGTTATTGCCAAGGTGGGTGTCCCTATCAGGGCTATAAGGCTGCTGTATAATGCGTGCTCTATTGGCATTATGTCTGAGTGCACGGACAGTCCCAGTGCGGCGGTTCAGAGTTACCCTAGGTGGGTTAGAAAGTATAGGTAATAAACCATTACCTTTATTAAACCTGTAAGCGGGGAATAATTCAAGTAGGCTGCAGTTACTACTATTAGCCGGACTATGAGGGTGTGGGTATGGTAATACACTCGTCCCGCTAGCCTTATGGTTATGATGCGGGCCGTAGCTAGTGGCACTATTATCTCTTCTAATACCTTTTACGATAGTTGGGCCGCTGTGGCGTTGGTTATAGGTATGGCTCGCTATAACACTGGTCCTACATGATGGGAGGGTCTTTATAGAGCCTGCATCGTGGAGGTATGAAATTTTGCTGCTATAACCTGAATCAGCCAATGCCTTGTTATAATAATCAGCAGTTTGGTTGAAGAGGTCTTCATTAGCAGAAAGTCTCGAGATTCTATGTGAGATGCTATACACAATAGAGTTGAGCGTAGATTTAGGGTGGTTAGAAGCATAATTGATGTAAGATAGAACCTCACCTGGCTTATGGTAAGTCGGTACCTAATTCTAAAGTAATATCTAAGAAGTTAACTATATTATGGTTGTGGTCAATTGTTACAGAGAGGCCGTACGATTTAAAGAACTTGAGTATAAGTTTATTAAGGTTTTCTATCCTACGGAGGCTATGGTTCCTTATGGTAAATAGGGCATCATCCCTATATACACCTCTTGTAGTACAGGGATCTCGTCTCTAAGTCTGTGCAGGAGGTAAATTCCGACCAGGTCACTTGCCAGCGCCGAGTCACTTGACCCCATCGTGATGTCAAAGTTATCAGGACGGTTGGTTCTGGTCCAGTAGGAACCCTCGAAATGAATAATAGTTCTTCGCGCTGCAAGCACTATATCTATTTCTTTTTTAGTTAAACTAGTGTTAGATCTAGCTAAGATGAGGGCCTTATTTAAGAGTATGGGGGAAATAGAAGCATAGTAGTTGTCTATGTCGAACTGGATAAATTGCAGAGATGCCTTATATATATATATATATATATATATATAAAGGATAACAAAATATCGTTATAGGTAATCCAATTAGAGGTTGTGAATACTTATTATTATGGATAGTTTTAGCGTACGGCGTTGCTTAACTCAACAAGAGGTTTACGTAGATGACGAGTTTATGATTTCACTTGTATTCCTATGTAAGTTTATCCTGGAGTAATAAGATTGAAAAAGTGGAGAATAACATGGTCAACAGTACAAAAAAGAGGATTTATTTGCAGTCTAACAATTATTTCACTGATAGAGTTGTCTAAAAATTGGTGAACACTAAAAGCAGTGCCACTCATTTTAAATACGATGTTAGCTCTATTAGATCTTCAGAAACTGTTTCTGAAGATCTAATAGAGCTAACATCGTATTTAAAATGAGTGGCACTGCTTTTAGTGTTCACCAATTTTTAGACAACTCTATCAGTGAAATAATTGTTAGACTGCAAATAAATCCTCTTTTTTGTACTGTTGACCATGTTATTCTCCACTTTTTCAATTTTATATATATATATATATATATATATATATATATATACACGACATCCACCACAAACCGTGCCAGAAAGAACAGAGGACACCACACCCGAGGCACTAACACTTGCTTCCTGAAGCTCCCACACTTCAGTGACGAAACAACAACAGCCATCCGCAGAGCTATCAGACGAGAGGGACTAGATATCCAACTGGCCCACTCAGGACCTTCTCTACGCGGACAGCTAACCAAAAGACACTTCACCAGACACGACAACCGCTGCAGGCTAGCCAACTGCCCCATCAACGACACAGACCTATGCCACCAGGCTTACGTCGTATACAGACTAGAGTGCGACAAATGCAGCAACTTCTATGTAGGTAGCACCACCAGACCACTCCACATAAGAATAAAAGAACACCTCAATACTAACGCTTCCTCATTTAAGAAACACATAGTGAAATGCAAAAATACCGACAAAACCATAACAGTTAGCATAGAAACTAAGGAAAGAAACCTCGGCAATCTTAGAATTAAGGAGGCACTAATTATAGACAAAACACAACCACCAATCAATAATAGACTAGACTCAACACCCAATTTATAACTTGATAGAGCATCTAGCCCCATACTTACACTCTCCTCCCACACACACGCACGCACACACACACGCTTACACCTCCACTTGTTCTCTCTCACACACAGATACACACACAAAGACCAGTTCTAACACGAGAGAACATCTATCCTCCACATTTACGTATAGACATATCTTCTCACACTCACACGCACACACATACTTACACATTCACGCATTCTCCCACACACTTAAACAGACATGTACAAAGAAAACCCTTTTAAAGGGAGACTACTCTTTATCCACCTAACCTTAACTCTTTGACATTAGAGATAGAACAGATACTCTATACCATTTCCTGTCAGCATGACTTGGCAAGCTATTTAGAACACTGGTTTAACCGCTTTACTTCCCTCCGAAGAAGAGATATTATCTCGAAAATTAAGGACATTTAAATAAATCTAAGGTAAAAGACTAATTGTCAACAATATCTTTTGCATTTGCATTTTTTATTCTATGTCCATACCTGCATTGTTTGGCTTTACAAATTCAAACGTTTATATATATATATATATATATATATATATATATATATATATATATATATATATATATATATATATATATATATATATATATATTTATATATATATGTGTGTGTGTGTGTGTATATATATGTATATATATACACACATATATATATGTGTGTGTGTGTGAGTGTGTGTATGTGTGTGTATGTATAAAATACAGATATAAATATATATGTATATATATATATATATGTGTGTATATATATATATATATGTGTGTGTATATATATATATATATATATATATATATATATATATATATATATATATATATATATATATATATATATGTATATATATATGTATATATTCATTAGTTAAGCAAAACAAGACCACAAATTACACAAGGAAGACATTATTAAAAGATTGTCAACATATTTTAGTTTGATGTAAGGAATGTAGAGAATAATAATAATAATATTAATAATAATAATGTCCGTTTACAATTGTTTCGCTACTCCATATAATATTTCTGGATCAGATGACTATATATCATAATTGATCTGGTACAGTTGAAAGTAATTAACATATTTAAAAGACAGGGCGGCTTCTGTGTGTATATATATATATATATATATATATATATATATATATATATATATATATATATATATATATATATATATATATATATATACACATAAGCCGCTCTGTCTTTTAAATATGTTAATTACTTTCAACTGTACCAGATCAATTATGATATATAGTCATCTGATCCAGAAATATTATATGGAGTAGCGAAACAATTGTAAACGGACATTGGCATTACCGGTAGAGGGTTGGACGCCATGCTTTCTAGCATAGTTACGTCCCTTTACAGTCTGAGTTCAAATCCCGCCGAGGTCAACTTTGCCTTTCATCCTTACGGGGTCGATAAAATAAAGTACCAGTAATGTACTGGTGAATTGCTGGCCTTGTGCCTAAAGTAGAAACAATTAATATTATTATTATTATTCTCTACATTCTTTACATCAAACTAAAATATGTTGACAATCTTTTAATAATGTCTTCCTTGTGTAATTTGTCGTCTTGTTTTGCTTAACTAATATATATATATATATATATATATATATATATATATATATATATATATATATATATATATATATATATATATATATATATATATATATATATATATATATATATATATATATATATATATATATATATATATATATATATATATATATATATATATATATATATATATATATGTTGGTTCGTGTGGCTGAGCGGTTAGACAATTCGATTCGCAGTCATGAGGTTGTGTTCGATTCCCAGACTGGGCGATGCGTTATGTCCTTGAGCAAGACATTTTATTTCACGTTTCTCCTTCTACCAAGAGTTGCGAGCGATAGATAGTATTAGCAATTGGAAAGACCAATGGAAACATTGTTTCCTCGGTCCGATTTGACGAAAGTCGATCGTTCCTTTATATATATACTAGCAGCAGTACCCAGCGTTGCCTGGGTAGGTAAAATAATATCTGCTCTGATGAAAAGATGTTGATCTTAGCGACTGCTTCTCGATGACTCATCCATGGCCACACACAGGCCATGCGGGGGAGGGTGGTGATGACCTCTATCACTGAGAAACGCGGGTGACTGACGAAGGGGCATGTTGTGGAGGGAGGTAATGACCTCTAACACTAAGCCAAATTTCCTCACGCTACTTGATTGGAAACCGATGAATACACAACTAACGACGTCAGTGGCCATCGTTTTGCCTTTGACCATCTATAAGATGTGCAATGATACGTTCTATCGTAGTATAAAAGTTGAACCAAATAAATTTATTTAAGTGTGAGGTGGAGTCGAAGTTTCGAATTTGAACGAAATCGGTTGAAAAATGTGGGAGCTAATGATAGGTCGCCGTCCCTGAACAAAAAATGCAAAGTGTAAAGCTACTATAAGATGTGTAATGATAGGTTCTATCGTAGTATAAAAGTTGAACCAAATAAATTGATTTATCTGTGAAGTGGAGCCGAAGTTTTGGATTTGAACGAAATCGGTTGAAAAATGTGGGAGCTAGAGCTGAAAAGGCGGAAATTTGAGCGAAAAGGTGGTATTTTCGAATATTTAAGCGGCTGCCACGCCGTTCCTGAACAAAAAATCAAAAATGTAAAACCACTCTAAGACGTGAAATAATCAGATCTAGCGTAGTGTAAAATTTGAACAAAGTAGGTTGATTAATGTGGGAGCTAGAGCCGAAAAAGTGGAAATTTGAGTCTAAAGTGGTATTTTTGAATATTTAAGCGGCTGCCACGCCGTCCCTGAACAACAAATGCAAAATATAAAGCCATTACAGGAAATGCAATAATAAATTCTATTTTGCTTTAAAATTTGAACGAAATCGGTGGCAAAATGTGGGAGCTAGAGCCAAAAATCTTATTTTTCGATACCTAAAAAAAAGGTGACACCCTATCAATTTTTATCTGCAGAATGACCCCGGAATAAAAAAAAAACGATACGCTGATATATAGGAAACACTCCCGGATGACTAATCTATGAGCCTGTAAAGTTTCATGAAAATCGGTCGTAAGATGTAGGCCCCTATAGGTAATACACAGACAAAAAGACACACACACATACATACTTAATTTTATATATATACAGATATATAGAAGTAGTTCCGCAACAGTTAGTTCACGGTGTTACGTCAACGGAAAGTTAAATGGATAAAAATTACATGGACAAAAATAATGAAATAAATAACACATGCTGTTTCCATTCAGTAATATGATATGGGGGGGTTATTGATGTTGTTTCCTCTAAGCCTGGAACACAAACATACATCTATACTTCGTCGACTGCTCTACACTGCGTACATTAGTATCAGTTGATTAAGTATAATAAAATATATCTGTTTCTACTTTTGGCACAAGACCAGCAATTATCCCAGTGTATTACTGGTACTTTATTTTATCGACCCCGTAAGGATGAAAGGCAAAGTTAACCTCGGCGGGATTTGAACTCAGACCATAAAGGGCCGTAACTCTTTGCTGCAAAGCATGGCGTCCGACCCTCTACCGATACTGCCAATCTACCTTTAGTACCTTAAGTATAAAATATATCAAGTATATATGTGTGTGTGTGTGTGTGTGTGTGTGTGTGTGTTTATTTATTTATTCAATATAGAAATGACTTCTACATGACTAGAACTGTTTCATTCGTATGAAATCACCTGGATATGTAGAATTCACGTAAAATAGAAATATAGCTTCTCTACTAATGTATTGAATGCCTAATTTAAATGTTTCTTTCCGACCTCCTTCGGAAAACCACTCTTCATTATGTACACACATAAATGAAAAAAATATCGTTTATTACAAAAACTATATAAAAAAGGAACGAAGTAGGCGGAGATGTTAAAACAGCTCAAAGTACGGTAATTTATTATCATAACCAGTACAAACCGCTATGTTTCATACTTCCCTGAAAGAATTAACAAACAAACATGTGTACAAAATCCTATTGTTTTAAAAATAATAATTACACATGAAGCAAATTATTCATTAAAGTAATTACCAAATACGGTTTTACATTAAATATTGATTTCATCCCTTATGCATGTGTGTGAGAGAGAGAGAGAGAGAGAGAGAGAGAGAGAGAGAGAGAGAGAGAGAGAGAGAGAGAGAGAGAGAATAATGCTGTTTTGGACATGTATATATATATATATATATATATATATATATATATATAATATAGAAATGGCTTCTACAGGACTAGAACTATTTCATTCGGGAATATATATATATATATAATAAAAAGGACGATTTGTTATGTCTTCATTGCGTTTATTGAGTAGTGACGTGGGTTTCGCTATTGATCAGCTCAATACCGCCTGGAAACTATGCATCAAGTGCTTACTCTGGTGAACCTACAACAGTAACTGGACGTTACATTCCCTATATATATATATATATATATATATATACATACAAGTGGAAGATAAGTAAAATCGAAGCTTTGGCTGTGGGCAAGCAAAGTCGACCTACAATAGGAATGAGTTAGCAAAGCACTCAATAAGGGTAGGTCCTTAGAGTAATAACATATGTTTAAGTAGCTTGACAAATTGAACATTGCGGTAGGCAAACCCTAACCACACAATACCAAAGTAACGAAAAAAACTAACCGGTTAAAAAGATATATATATATATATATATATATATATATATATATATATATATATATATATATATATATATATATATATATATATATATATATATATATATATATATATATATATATATATATATATGGAGGCTGCCAACTCGTTTTCGAGTACGGTCACTACTTTATATTCATGTAGGAGAACCCCTACCGATGCGCTGAACAAGTGAGACTTTTTAGTCCAGCCAGCGACTTGAAAACTCTAGTACAAACACTACACTTGTGACAATTATTGACACATAGTGCTGGGCCCATGGTACCATGTAACGACAAGTGCAGAAAGATCTCCAGATATAAAGCAATGCCTGTGCCGTGAAGCTTTTATAGTGAGCAAAGGCACTGCACAAAGCCAGTCCCACTCTCTTAACCAAGATGATATTTACCAAAAAGAATAACAAGTCAACATCATTGGATACCATCAGGGTTGCAGGTGTTATATCAGAGTTTTCCTTCTCCTAGAAGTCTGCCTTGACAAAGGCTAAGGGGTCATCTCTCCCGGTGATTTTGGATGGCCATTGACTCTTAAGAGCTCCTTTGCCCTTTGACAGGTTTTGTTTTTAGTCCTGCAGGATGTCCAAAGTCACCCTCCTCACCAAGAAACCTTGGTGCGGTTGCCAGTTTAGTCGCCAACGACCCGACCATGAGACAGGTTGTACTGGGATACATGTTACCAGTAGCACCAACTGGTGACCTGACATAATATATATATATATACAAAGTGTTAAAACGATCAAATTTTAGTTTAGAACATTTATTAGCTGACAATTGTTTCTTCCAGAGGGAAGTCTGGAATCATCGGAGCATAAAGAATGTCGAAAACGTGTAACTAGAATCCTAGTCATTTAGAACATTTAGGGTACATAGTTGGTATTAGTGTCAAAGGCATCATGTGGAGATTCAGGAGTTACAAAGATGTTCCACTTGAAATAACACAATTACAGGCAGCATTGGTTGGAAGTGTAATAGGTATAAGTAAAAGTAAAAAGCACAAGCAAAAGAATCACAAGCAAATAAAAAAAAAACACAAGAAAAAAAATATAGGGAAGTTATAAGCAAGGACAATAGGTGTACAATGCAGGAGTCAATACAGTCAATGAGGCATGTATGAGGAAAGAGTTATACTGCAGTTGAAATAAACATATTTATTAAAGACTATCTTCCTTTGTCGCTAAAGAACATACCCATTCCATCTAGGGATACATACGAAAAACTATTGATAAATAGTGTCAACTCTTTTATCAAAAGAGTTAGATGGAAGGCATTCCACTACGATAAGAACCGAGCTGCGAAAAAACAAGATGCACCTTCGCTTGAAACATACGGCTTCAAAACTTATAAAAGCCCTCCACACAGTATCTTACTGGACTCATTTGAAACGACCTTGTGGCACTTGTTAAAAGGATTAAGTACAAGAAATACTACAATAAGAAGAATGACTTCCTAAATGACCTAAATTCCACCATGAAAACTTTAATAAGAATAAGAATATATTAGTACTAGCTGATAAAACTAAAAACATATATAGCCTTGATTACGATACATATAGAGAATTTATATATAAAGAACTTTATAGGAACTACAAAAAAACATCGCATAAAAAACTGGATGACATAAATATTGAAGCCCGCAGTTTAATATCTAAAGACTAGAGAGATATACTCAACCCACGATTCTCTCTGAAAGACCATAAGGACGACTTCAATACTAACCCCTCAATTAGACTTATCTGCCCATCTAGATCCAATATTGATATCATTAGTAAAAAAAAATCTTAGATAAGGTAATCCCCCAAATTAAACAAAAAATCCATTTTAACCTCTGGGGAAACACTAGTGAAGTAATCGAATGGTTTAATGGTATTAATGAAAATAATAAGAAATTCATCCAATTTGATATAAACTCCTACTACACTTCTATCTCACCTATCCTCCTAAATAAAGCATTAATAATAGCCATGAACAATAGTGAACTCACTAGATCCCAGGTAGATATAATCCTAGCGGCCAGGAAAACAATAATTAAATTTGAAGACCAATTATGGACCCGCAAGAATACACCCAACAACTTCGATATCACCATGGGATCTAGTGACTCGGCACAGGTAACCGACTTAGTCGGCCTATTTTTCTTAAATGAAATACACAAGAACCTACCTTACCTCAACGGTGGTCTCTATCGAGACGACGCACTCTTCCTCTTAGACTATAAAAAGTTCAATATAGAAAGAACTAGAAAACAATTACATAAAATATTTAAAAACTATAACCTAGGTATCACTTTAGATAAAAACACCAAAAATGTTAACTTCCTGGATGTCACTCTCTACTTAGACTCTAAAAAATACACACCTTACCATAAACCTAATAAAAAACTTTTCTATGTTAATACCAACTCTAACCACCCTAAATCTGTACTGACCTCAATCATTAAAGGGGTATCCAATAGAATCTCTAGCCTTTCTTACAACGAGAATACATTTAATCATAACTCCCAATACTATAATGAAGCATTAGGCCGTTCCGGCCATAGAGATAAAATTAAATTTAAGCCTAAATCGTCAACCACCCATAGACAACCTAATATAATTTCACATAACATGGCCATGAATAAAGGTAAATATGATCGTAGTATTGAACATCCAGACTCCTGTACAAAGGGCGCCATAAAAAAAGTTAAATCACACCACAGCAATAACCCTAAGAAACACCACAGAAAGAAAAATATAGATATAAAGAAACCTAACACCACACTAAACAGTAGTATGAATAACAACCATAGGAAGAATAGAAGAAGAAGTAGCACATTTTTTAACCCTCCGTTCAACTTAAATGTATCAACAAACATACCTAAAGCTTTATTCTCTACTCTAGACAAAAACTTCCCAACTAACCATAAATACCACAACCTATTTAACAAAAACACAATTAAAATATCCTACTTCACCACACCTAACATAGCAGACCATATAGCCAGCATCAACAAGAGAAAGATCGAAAAGTACTTCAAACTACACCAAAGTAATAATGTCCAGCATAGAAACAACCTGAACAACAACACAGTACAAGACCATACAAGACATACTAATAATACAAATAGTAATAACACTCACCATAATCATAATACTAGAAGTAGAAACAGAAACAACCACTCAAATGCACACCCACTTAACCAGTATACTAGTAAACAAAACAATTGTAACTGTAGGCCTATCAAGACATGTTCATTAAATAAGAACTGCCTAATTAAAGACATTGTCTACTCCGGTACTGTAACCGCCAATCACATCTGGAAAGTATATATAGGCTCTACTTGGAATAGCTTTAAGACCAGATATAATTCACACCTTCATTCGTTCAGAAACCCTAAACTTAGCAACGTAACCTCAATATCCACATACATACACTCATTAAAATCAAGTAAGATACCATACACCTTAAAATGGGAAGTGATAGCTAAGGCCCCTTCATATAAACCACCTAACAAATTTGGAGTCTAAAAATATTATTCACTCTAACCTTAGCCTACTAAATACGAAATCAGAGATCTACGTGTCCGCATTACTATAGATTCTCGTTCCACTACTTCAAACCTAGCAACTAATAATAATAAAAATAAAAATAAAGACCAATGTCGGAGATAACACTAGACCACCACCTTGTAATTTATCCAACTAGATCTTCATTTATCAAACTAGACCTTTATCTAGCCAACTAGACCTTCATGAATATAGGACCACACCTTAATTAAAGGACCACACTGACCTACATACAGTCAATAAACACCTGTTTGATCTATTACATTATACAATGAAAAGATTTAAATGACATAGACACCCTAATAAATTCTCAATATACAACACCAACTAAACAGCAGACAACTGTGTATATAACTCCAATTACTCCAGTATATATTATGCAACTCACTATCCTGTCATAAAAAACTTCAACTATCTCTACACAACCAGTATGTTTGCATGTATATATATGTGTGTATATATATATATATATATATATATATATATATATAGAGAGAGAGAGAGAGAGAGAGAGAGAGAGAGAGAGAGAGAGAGAGAGAGAGGGGGAGGGAGAGAGAGAGAGAGAGAGAGAGAGAGAGAGAGAGAGAGAGAGAGAGAGAGAGGAGTTGGACAAAATAATGGAAACACCTAGCATCATAGCATCATAATTTTGAAATATCTATAAAACCGTCAAAAGCTTCTTTATTTTTATTGTTTTCGAGGTGGTCATTAAGCTCTGCAGATATGTGTGTGTGTGTATATATATGTTTATACATTGTCTCATATATGTATATGCCTTATATTATGCATGCATATACTAACTATGTAAAAACTATCTAGTTATAATAAACTAAATTTAAAAAACGTTCTTAACCCCTCCCCAACCACCCCCCACCACACACACACACACACACGTTTAAATGATAGCAATTATATAACCAAGAATATTTTATATTTTAAATTTTAT